>JAVYIG010000740.1:0-465261 GCA_035222895.1 Strongylocentrotus droebachiensis
GGAAGGGGGGAAAGGGGAGGGCATAACAATGTTTTATGGATGGCAAGGGGTAACCAAGGAGGTGGGGGAAGGTCTAGATAAGGGATTTAAAACATTTTATATTTCCTCCTTGGTTTTTAGGAATTTTAATCAGATATGAACAGAGAATGGTACTTCTGTTGGGAGGTGAGAAAATGGGAAGGCATAACAATGGGGGGGGGGTGATAAAATAGCTGAACTGAAAAGGTCGCCACGTAGATCCTACTAGATATTTCGGCAATAATCTGGAGTAATAACGGATTTGTGTTATGAGTAGCCACCATACGCCATGTAATCTGGAAACCCCCCAAAGATCACTATTTCATATTTGTATAAATATTTTATACGAATACGCAAAGTTTATCAAAGCAGCATGGATAAAGATCATCTACATGATCTAGAGAAATAGTTTTGAATGACTAACTCCCCCCTCCCCCCCGCCCCCCGTTATATTAAAAACTATAATAACTATATAAGGTTATGATTAAAAGTAATGTTTCGATTTATCTAGCGCCTAATATGGATGATAAGCGCTTTACAATGATATCATTAGCCCGGTCATAGGAAACAATGCAAACCAGCACACATTGTGTGTACCATCACAACTCCCTGGGGAGCAATCCTCCTTAGCGGCTCATGGGCATTGAGAAGATCTTTTACATGAGGACTTCCATCTCCTACCGGGTCCTCATTTATACACCTGAGTATAGAGCATCAATAATATTATTGTGGAAAAGTTGTTTTGCTGAAGGAAAAAAAAGGCAGTGGGAAGGGTTCGAACTCGGGCTCCTATTATCGGAAAGCATGCGCTCTACCAATCTTGACAAGCCACATGCACATGAATGTGCATGTAGCGTGAATTCCTGAATATACTTGTAAAGGAAGTCGGTCAGATGACCAACTTGATCGACGTTCATGATCACAAATAAAATACTAATCATATATATACAAATAATGTCCCCATAGCCCTGTCTAATCGTGGTTACTACAGTGTCCTCTTGTTTCGGAGTAGCAAAGTGCTTAAATAACGTAGGCATTGTAATAATTACTAAAGCCAATATTAGTTAACTATAATAACTATAATAAGTTATGATTAAAAGTTATTTTACGAGTTATATAGCGCCTAATATGGATGATAAGGGCTCTACAATGATCTTATTAGCCCGGTCATAGGAAACAATGCAAACCAGCACACATTGTGTGCACCATCTCAACTCCCTGGGGAGCAATCCTCCTAAGCGGCTCATGGGCATTGAGAAGATCTTTTACATGAGGGGTCTTACCTCCTACAGGGTATTCATTTATACACCCGAGTATAGAGCATCAATAATTGTGGAAAAGTTGTTTTGCTGAAGGAAAAAAAGACAGTGGGAAGGGTTTGAACTCGGGCATCTATTATCGGAAAGCATGCGCTCTACCAATCTTGAAAAGCCACATGCACATGACTGTGCATATAGCGCGAATTCCTGAACATACTTGTACAGGAAGTCGGACAAATGACCCCCTTGATCGACGTTCATGATCACAAATAAAATACTAATCATATATATACAAATAATGTCCCCATAGCCCTGTCTAATAGTGGTTACTACAGTGTCCTCTTGTTTCGGAGTTGCAAAGTGCTAAAATAACGTAGGCATTGTAATAATTACTAAAGACAATATTAGTTAACTATAATAACTATAATAAGTTATGATTAAAAGTTATATTTCGAGTTATATAGCGCCAATTTTGGATGATTAGCGCTTTACAATGATATTATTAGCACGGTCATAGGAAACAATGTAAGCCAGCGCACATTGTGTGCATCATCTCAACTCCCTGGGGAGCAAACCTCCTAAGCGGCTCATGGGCATTGAGAAGATCTTTTACATGAGGGCTTTCACCTCCTACAGGGTCCTCATTTATACACCTGAGTATAGAGCATCAATAATATTATTGTGGAAAAGTTGTTTTGCTGAAGGAAAAAAAAGGCAGTGGGAAGGGTTCGAACTCGGGCTCCTATTATCGGAAAGCATGCGCTCTACCAATCTTGACAAGCCACATGCACATATATGTGCATGTAGCGCGAATTCCTCAATATACTTGTAAAGGAAGTCGGTCAGATGACCAACTTGATCAACGTTCATGATCACAAATAAAATACTAATCATATTATATATACAAATAATGTCTCCATGGCCCTGTCTAATCGTGGTTACTACAGTGTCCTCTTGTTTCGGAGTTGCAAAGTGCTTAAATAACGTAGGCATTGTAATAATTACTAAAGCCAATATCAGTTAACTATAATAACTATAATAAGTTATGATTAAAAGTTATATTTCGAGTTATATAGCGCCAATTTTGGATGATTAGCGCTTTCAATGATATTATTAGCCCGGTCATAGGAAACAATGCAAGCCAGCGCACATTGTGTGCACCATCTCAACTCCCTGGGAGCAATCCTCCTAAGCGGCTCATGGGCATTGAGAAGATCTTGTACATGAGGGGTCTTACCTCCTACAGGGTATTCATTTATACACCCGAGTATAAAGCATCAATAATTGTGGATAAATTGCTTTGATGAAGGTCAAAAAGGCAGTGGGAAGGGTTCGAACTCGGGATCCTATTATCAGAAAGCATGCGCTCTACCAATCTTGACAAGCCACATGCACATGAATGTGCATATAGTGCGAATTCCTGTATATACTTGTACAGGAAGTCGGACAGATGACCCCCTTGATCGACGTTCATGATCACAAATAAAATACTAATCATATATATACAAATAATGTCCCCATAGCCCTGTCTAATCGTGGTTACTACAGTGTCCTCTTGTTTCGGAGTTGCAAAGTGCTTAAATAACGTAGGCATTGTAATAATTACTAAAGCCAATATCAGTTAACTATAATAACTATAATAAGTTATGATTAAAAGTTATATTTCGAGTTATATAGCGCCAATTTTGGATGATTAGCGCTTAACAATGATATTATTAACCTGGTCATAGGAAACAATGCAAGCCAGCGCACATTGTGTGCACCATCTCAACTCCCTGGGGAGCAATCCTCCTAAGCGGCTCATGGGCATTGAGAAGATCTTGTACATGAGGGGTCTTACCTCCTACAGGGTATTCATTTATACACCCGAGTATAAAGCATCAATAATTGTGGATAAATTGCTTTGATGAAGGCCAAAAAGGCAGTGGGAAGGGTTCGAACTCGGGATCCTATTATCGGAAAGCATGCGCTCTACCAATCTTGAAAAGCCACATGCACATGAATGTGCATGTAGCGCGAATTCCTCAATATACTTGTAAAGGAAGTCGGTCAGATGACCAACTTGATCAACGTTCATGATCACAAATAAAATACTAATCATATTATATATACAAATAATGTCTCCATGGCCCTGTCTAATCGTGGTTACTACAGTGTCCTCTTGTTTCGGAGTTGCAAAGTGCTTAAATAACGTAGGCATTGTAATAATTACTAAAGCCAATATCAGTTAACTATAATAACTATAATAAGTTATGATTAAAAGTTATATTTCGAGTTATATAGCGCCAATTTTGGATGATTAGCGCTTTCAATGATATTATTAGCCCGGTCATAGGAAACAATGCAAGCCAGCGCACATTGTGTGCACCATCTCAACTCCCTGGGAGCAATCCTCCTAAGCGGCTCATGGGCATTGAGAAGATCTTGTACATGAGGGGTCTTACCTCCTACAGGGTATTCATTTATACACCCGAGTATAAAGCATCAATAATTGTGGATAAATTGCTTTGATGAAGGTCAAAAAGGCAGTGGGAAGGGTTCGAACTCGGGATCCTATTATCAGAAAGCATGCGCTCTACCAATCTTGACAAGCCACATGCACATGAATGTGCATATAGTGCGAATTCCTGTATATACTTGTACAGGAAGTCGGACAGATGACCCCCTTGATCGACGTTCATGATCACAAATAAAATACTAATCATATATATACAAATAATGTCCCCATAGCCCTGTCTAATCGTGGTTACTACAGTGTCCTCTTGTTTCGGAGTTGCAAAGTGCTTAAATAACGTAGGCATTGTAATAATTACTAAAGCCAATATCAGTTAACTATAATAACTATAATAAGTTATGATTAAAAGTTATATTTCGAGTTATATAGCGCCAATTTTGGATGATTAGCGCTTAACAATGATATTATTAACCCGGTCATAGGAAACAATGCAAGCCAGCGCACATTGTGTGCACCATCTCAACTCCCTGGGGAGCAATCCTCCTAAGCGGCTCATGGGCATTGAGAAGATCTTGTACATGAGGGGTCTTACCTCCTACAGGGTATTCATTTATACACCCGAGTATAAAGCATCAATAATTGTGGATAAATTGCTTTGATGAAGGCCAAAAAGGCAGTGGGAAGGGTTCGAACTCGGGATCCTATTATCGGAAAGCATGCGCTCTACCAATCTTGAAAAGCCACATGCACATGAATGTGCATATAGTGCGAATTCCTGTATATACTTGTACAGGAAGTCGGACAGATGACCCCCTTGATCGACGTTCATGATCACAAATAAAATACTAATCATATATATACAAATAATGTCCCCATAGCCCTGTCTAATCGTGGTTACTACAGTGTCCTCTTGTTTCGGAGTTGCAAAGTGCTTAAATAACGTATAGGCATTGTAATAATTACTAAAGCCAATATCAGTTAACTATAATAACTATAATAAGTTATGATTAAAAGTTATATTTCTAGTTATATAGCGCCAATTTTGGATGATTAGCGCTTTACAATGATATTATTAACCCGGTCATAGGAAACAATGCAAGCCAGCGCACATTGTGTGCACCATCTCAACTCCCTGGGGAGCAATCCTCCTAAGCGGCTCATGGGCATTGAGAAGATCTTGTACATGAGGGGTCTTACCTCCTACAGGGTATTCATTTATACACCCGAGTATAAAGCATCAATAATTGTGGATAAATTGCTTTGATGAAGGCCAAAAAGGCAGTGGGAAGGGTTCGAACTCGGGATCCTATTATCAGAAAGCATGCGCTCTACCAATCTTGACAAGCCACATGCACATGAATGTGCATATATCGCGAATTCCTGTATATACTTGTACAGGACGGTCGGACAGATGACCCCCTTGATCGACGTTCATGATCACAAATAAAATACTAATCATATATATACAAATAATGTCCCCATAGCCCTGTCTAATCGTGGTTACTACAGTGTCCTCTTGTTTCGGAGTTGCAAAGTGCTTAAATAACGTAGGCATTGTAATAATTACTAAAGCCAATATCAGTTAACTATAATAACTATAAAAAGTTATGATTAAAAGTTATATTTCGAGTTATATAGCGCCAATTTTGGATGATTAGCGCTTTACAATGATATTATTAGCCCGGTCATAGGAAACAATGCAAGCCAGCGCACATTGTGTGCACCATCTCAACTCCCTGGGGAGCAATCCTCCTAAGCGGCTCATGGGCATTGAGAAGATCTTGTACATGAGGGGTCTTACCTCCTACAGGGTATTCATTTATACACCCGAGTATAAAGCATCAATAATTGTGGATAAATTGCTTTGATGAAGGTCAAAAAGGCAGTGGGAAAGGTTCGAACTCGGGATCCTATTATCGGAAAGCATGCGCTCTACCAATCTTGAAAAGCCACATGCACATGAATGTGCATATAGCGCGAATTCCTGTATATACTTGTACAGGAAGTCGGACAGATGACCCCCTTGATCGACGTTCATGATCACAAATAAAATACTATTCATATATATACAAATAATGTCCCCATAGCCCTGTCTAATCGTGGTTACTACAGTGTCCTCTTGTTTCGGAGTTGCAAAGTGCTTAAATAACGTAGGCATTGTAATAATTACTAAAGCCAATATTAGTTAACTATAATAACTATAATAAGTTATAATTAAAAGTTATATTTCTAGTTATATAGCGCCAATTTTGAATGATGAGCGTTTTACAATGATATTATTAGCCCGGTCATAGGAAACAATGCAAGCCAGCGCACATTGTGTGCACCATCTCAACTCCCTGGGGAGCAATCCTCCTAAGCGGCTCATGGGCATTGAGAAGATCTTGTACATGAGGGGTCTTACCTCCTACAGGGTATTCATTTATACACCCGAGTATAAAGCATCAATAATTGTGGATAAATTGCTTTGATGAAGGTCAAAAAGGCAGTGGGAAGGGTTCGAACTCGGGATCCTATTATCGGAAAGCATGCGCTCTACCAATCTTGAAAAGCCACATGCACATGAATGTGCATATAGCGCAAATTCCTGTATATACTTGTACAGGACGGTCGGACAGATGACCCCCTTGATCGACGTTCATGATCACAAATAAAATACTAATGATATATATACAAATAATGTCCCCATAGCCCTGTCTAATCGTGGTTTCTACAGTGTCCTCTTGTTTCGGAGTTGCAAAGTGCTTAAATAACGTAGGCATTGTAATAATTACTAAAGCCAATATCAGTTAACTATAATAACTATAATAAGTTATGATTAAAAGTTATATTTCGAGTTATATAGCGCCAATTTTGGATGATTAGCGCTTTACAATGATATTATTAACCCGGTCATAGGAAACAATGCAAGCCAGCGCACATTGTGTGCACCATCTCAACTCCCTGGGGAGCAATCCTCCTAAGCGGCTCATGGGCATCGAGAAGATCTTGTACATGAGGGGTCTTACCTCCTATAGGGTATTCATTTATACACCCGAGTATAAAGCACCAATAATTGTGGATAAATTGCTTTGATGAAGGTCAAAAAGGCAGTGGGAAAGGTTCGAACTCGGGATCCTATTATCGGAAAGCATGCGCTCTACCAATCTTGAAAAGCCACATGCACATGAATGTGCATATAGCGCGAATTCCTGTATATACTTGTACAGGAAGTCGGACAGATGACCCCCTTGATCGACGTTCATGATCACAAATAAAATACTAATCATATATATACAAATAATGTCCCCATAGCCCTGTCTAATAGTGGTTACTACAGTGTCCTCTTGTTTCGGAGTTGCAAAGTACTTAAATAACGTAGGCATTGTAATAATTACTAAAGCCAATATTAGTTAACTATAATAACTATAATAAGTTATAATTAAAAGTTATATTTCTAGTTATATAGCGCCAATTTTGAATGATGAGCGCTTTACAATGATATTATTAGCCCGGTCATAGGAAACAATGCAAGCCAGCGCACATTGTGTGCACCATCTCAACTCCCTGGGGAGCAATCCTCCTAAGCGGCTCATGGGCATTGAGAAGATCTTGTACATGAGGGGTCTTACCTCCTACAGGGTATTCATTTATACACCCGAGTATAAAGCATCAATAATTGTGGATAAATTGCTTTGATGAAGGTCAAAAAGGCAGTGGGAAGGGTTCGAACTCGGGATCCTATTATCAGAAAGCATGCGCTCTACCAATCTTGACAAGCCACATGCACATGAATGTGCATATAGCGCAAATTCCTGTATATACTTGTACAGGACGGTCGGACAGATGACCCCCTTGATCGACGTTCATGATCACAAATAAAATACTAATCATATATATACAAATAATGACCCCATAGCCCTGTCTAATCGTGGTTACTACAGTGTCCTCTTGTTTCGGAGTTGCAAAGTGCTTAAATAACGTAGGCATTGTAATAATTACTAAAGCCAATATCAGTTAACTATAATAACTATAATAAGTTATGATTAAAAGTTATATTTCGAGTTATATAGCGCCAATTTTGGATGATTAGCGCTTTACAATGATATTATTAGCCCGGTCATAGGAAACAATGCAAGCCAGCGCACATTGTGTGCACCATCTCAACTCCCTGGGGAGCAATCCTCCTAAGCGGCTCATGGGCATTGAGAAGATCTTGTACATGAGGGGTCTTACCTCCTACAGGGTATTCATTTATACACCCGAGTATAAAGCATCAATAATTGTGGATAAATTGCTTTGATGAAGGTCAAAAAGGCAGTGGGAAAGGTTCGAACTCGGGATCCTATTATCGGAAAGCATGCGCTCTACCAATCTTGAAAAGCCACATGCACATGAATGTGCATATAGCGCGAATTCCTGTATATACTTGTACAGGAAGTCGGACAGATGACCCCCTTGATCGACGTTCATGATCACAAATAAAATACTATTCATATATATACAAATAATGTCCCCATAGCCCTGTCTAATCGTGGTTACTACAGTGTCCTCTTGTTTCGGAGTTGCAAAGTGCTTAAATAACGTAGGCATTGTAATAATTACTAAAGCCAATATTAGTTAACTATAATAACTATAATAAGTTATAATTAAAAGTTATATTTCTAGTTATATAGCGCCAATTTTGAATGATGAGCGTTTTACAATGATATTATTAGCCCGGTCATAGGAAACAATGCAAGCCAGCGCACATTGTGTGCACCATCTCAACTCCCTGGGGAGCAATCCTCCTAAGCGGCTCATGGGCATTGAGAAGATCTTGTACATGAGGGGTCTTACCTCCTACAGGGTATTCATTTATACACCCGAGTATAAAGCATCAATAATTGTGGATAAATTGCTTTGATGAAGGTCAAAAAGGCAGTGGGAAGGGTTCGAACTCGGGATCCTATTATCGGAAAGCATGCGCTCTACCAATCTTGAAAAGCCACATGCACATGAATGTGCATATAGCGCAAATTCCTGTATATACTTGTACAGGACGGTCGGACAGATGACCCCCTTGATCGACGTTCATGATCACAAATAAAATACTAATGATATATATACAAATAATGTCCCCATAGCCCTGTCTAATCGTGGTTTCTACAGTGTCCTCTTGTTTCGGAGTTGCAAAGTGCTTAAATAACGTAGGCATTGTAATAATTACTAAAGCCAATATCAGTTAACTATAATAACTATAATAAGTTATGATTAAAAGTTATATTTCGAGTTATATAGCGCCAATTTTGGATGATTAGCGCTTTACAATGATATTATTAACCCGGTCATAGGAAACAATGCAAGCCAGCGCACATTGTGTGCACCATCTCAACTCCCTGGGGAGCAATCCTCCTAAGCGGCTCATGGGCATCGAGAAGATCTTGTACATGAGGGGTCTTACCTCCTACAGGGTATTCATTTATACACCCGAGTATAAAGCACCAATAATTGTGGATAAATTGCTTTGATGAAGGTCAAAAAGGCAGTGGGAAAGGTTCGAACTCGGGATCCTATTATCGGAAAGCATGCGCTCTACCAATCTTGAAAAGCCACATGCACATGAATGTGCATATAGCGCGAATTCCTGTATATACTTGTACAGGAAGTCGGACAGATGACCCCCTTGATCGACGTTCATGATCACAAATAAAATACTAATCATATATATACAAATAATGTCCCCATAGCCCTGTCTAATAGTGGTTACTACAGTGTCCTCTTGTTTCGGAGTTGCAAAGTACTTAAATAACGTAGGCATTGTAATAATTACTAAAGCCAATATTAGTTAACTATAATAACTATAATAAGTTATAATTAAAAGTTATATTTCTAGTTATATAGCGCCAATTTTGAATGATGAGCGCTTTACAATGATATTATTAGCCCGGTCATAGGAAACAATGCAAGCCAGCGCACATTGTGTGCACCATCTCAACTCCCTGGGGAGCAATCCTCCTAAGCGGCTCATGGGCATTGAGAAGATCTTGTACATGAGGGGTCTTACCTCCTACAGGGTATTCATTTATACACCCGAGTATAAAGCATCAATAATTGTGGATAAATTGCTTTGATGAAGGTCAAAAAGGCAGTGGGAAGGGTTCGAACTCGGGATCCTATTATCAGAAAGCATGCGCTCTACCAATCTTGACAAGCCACATGCACATGAATGTGCATATAGCGCAAATTCCTGTATATACTTGTACAGGACGGTCGGACAGATGACCCCCTTGATCGACGTTCATGATCACAAATAAAATACTAATCATATATATACAAATAATGACCCCATAGCCCTGTCTAATCGTGGTTACTACAGTGTCCTCTTGTTTCGGAGTTGCAAAGTGCTTAAATAACGTAGGCATTGTAATAATTACTAAAGCCAATATCAGTTAACTATAATAACTATAATAAGTTATGATTAAAAGTTATATTTCGAGTTATATAGCGCCAATTTTGGATGATTAGCGCTTTACAATGATATTATTAGCCCGGTCATAGGAAACAATGCAAGCCAGCGCACATTGTGTGCACCATCTCAACTCCCTGGGGAGCAATCCTCCTAAGCGGCTCATGGGCATTGAGAAGATCTTGTACATGAGGGGTCTTACCTCCTACAGGGTATTCATTTATACACCCGAGTATAAAGCATCAATAATTGTGGATAAATTGCTTTGATGAAGGTCAAAAAGGCAGTGGGAAAGGTTCGAACTCGGGATCCTATTATCGGAAAGCATGCGCTCTACCAATCTTGAAAAGCCACATGCACATGAATGTGCATATAGCGCGAATTCCTGTATATACTTGTACAGGAAGTCGGACAGATGACCCCCTTGATCGACGTTCATGATCACAAATAAAATACTATTCATATATATACAAATAATGTCCCCATAGCCCTGTCTAATCGTGGTTACTACAGTGTCCTCTTGTTTCGGAGTTGCAAAGTGCTTAAATAACGTAGGCATTGTAATAATTACTAAAGCCAATATTAGTTAACTATAATAACTATAATAAGTTATAATTAAAAGTTATATTTCTAGTTATATAGCGCCAATTTTGAATGATGAGCGTTTTACAATGATATTATTAGCCCGGTCATAGGAAACAATGCAAGCCAGCGCACATTGTGTGCACCATCTCAACTCCCTGGGGAGCAATCCTCCTAAGCGGCTCATGGGCATTGAGAAGATCTTGTACATGAGGGGTCTTACCTCCTACAGGGTATTCATTTATACACCCGAGTATAAAGCATCAATAATTGTGGATAAATTGCTTTGATGAAGGTCAAAAAGGCAGTGGGAAGGGTTCGAACTCGGGATCCTATTATCGGAAAGCATGCGCTCTACCAATCTTGACAAGCCACATGCACATGAATGTGCATATAGCGCGAATTCCTGTATATACTTGTACAGGACGGTCGGACAGATGACCCCCTTGATCGACGTTCATGATCACAAATAAAATACTAATCATATATATACAAATAATGTCCCCATAGCCCTGTCTTATCGTGGTTACTACAGTGTCCTCTTGTTTCGGAGTTGCAAAGTGCTTAAATAACGTAGGCATTGTAATAATTACTAAAGCCAATATCAGTTAACTATAATAACTATAATAAGTTATGATTAAAAGTTATATTTCGAGTTATATAGCGCCAATTTTGGATGATTAGCGCTTTACAATGATATTATTAACCCGGTCATAGGAAACAATGCAAGCCAGCGCACATTGTGTGCACCATCTCAACTCCCTGGGGAGCAATCCTCCTAAGCGGCTCATGGGCATTGAGAAGATCTTGTACATGAGGGGTCTTACCTCCTACAGGGTATTCATTTATACACCCGAGTATAAAGCATCAATACTTGTGGATAAATTGCTTTGATGAAGGTCAAAAAGGCAGTGGGAAAGGTTCGAACTCGGGATCCTATTATCGGAAAGCATGCGCTCTACCAATCTTGAAAAGCCACATGCACATGAATGTGCATATAGCGCGAATTCCTGTATATACTTGTACAAGAAGTCGGACAGATGACCCCCTTGATCGACGTTCATGATCACAAATAAACTACTAATCATATATATACAAATAATGTCCCCATAGCCCTGTCTAATAGTATAGTATTAATGACTGCTTTGAGAGAAATAGTTGTTTTATTACGCTCAAGGGAAGGTTAGAATTGTGCTATTCCCCGAGGCTTGCCGAGGGGAATAGCCCAATTGTAACCTTCCCGAGAGCGTATGAAAACAACTATTTCTCGAATATTAAAGCAGTCATTAATACTTTTATATGCCGAAAAAAAATAGACTAAAAAATAAAAAATAAAAAATATTTTTCATTTTTGTCGAAGACGGGATCACAATTTCCTGTCTATATGCTATAAATATATTCAAACCATTTTTTAACATGTAAACCTATGGGGTAACCATGGAGTAACCATGGTTATTAAAAATATTGAAATGTTTATGCATGGTTACCGAGAATTTTACAGGAACAGTTGAAGTTTATGAATGCAATTCGACCAATCAGATGGCTGGATTTCTTAAGTGAGGTATATAATGGTTACTACAGTGTCCTCTTGTTTCGGAGTTGCAAAGTACTTAAATAACGTAGGCATTGTAATAATTACTAAAGCCAGTATCAGTTAACTATAATAACTATAATAAGTTATAATTAAAAGTTATATTTCGAGTTATATAGCGCCAATTTTGAATGATGGGCGCTTTACAATGATATTATTAGCCCGGTCATAGGAAACAATGCAAGCTAGCGCACATTGTGTGCACCATCTCAACTCCCTGGGGAGCAATCCTCCTAAGCGGCTCATGGGCATTGAGAAGATCTTGTACATAAGGGGTCTTACCTCCTACAGGGTATTCATTTATACACCCGAGTATAAAGCATCTATAATTGTGGATAAATTGCTTTGATGAAGGTCAAAAAGGCAGTGGGAAAGGTTCGAACTCGGGATCCTATTATCGGAAAGCATGCGCTCTACCAATCTTGAAAAGCCACATGCACATGAATGTGCATATAGCGCAAATTCCTGTATATACTTGTACAGGAAGTCGGACAGATGACCCCCTTGATCGAAGTTCATGATCACAAATAAAATAATAATCATATATATACAAATAATGTCCCCATAGCCCTGTCTAATCGTGGTTACTACAGTGTCCTCTTGTTTCGGAGTTGCAAAGTGCTTAAATAACGTAGGCATTGTAATAATTACTAAAGCCAATATCAGTTAACTATAATAACTATAATAAGTTATGATTAAAAGTTATATTTCGAGTTATATAGCGCCAATTTTGGATGATTAGCGCTTTACAATGATATTATTAACCCGGTCATAGGAAACAATGCAAGCCAGCGCACATTGTGTGCACCATCTCAACTCCCTGGGGAGCAATCCTCCTAAGCGGCTCATGGGCATTGAGAAGATCTTGTACATGAGGGGTCTTACCTCCTACAGGGTATTCATTTATACACCCGAGTATAAAGCATCAATAATTGTGGATAAATTGCTTTGATGAAGGTCAAAAAGGCAGTGGGAAAGGTTCGAACTCGGGATCCTATTATCGGAAAGCATGCGCTCTACCAATCTTGAAAAGCCACATGCACATGAATGTGCATATAGCGCGAATTCCTGTATATACTTGTACAGGAAGTCGGACAGATGACCCCCTTGATCGACGTTCATGATCACAAATAAAATACTATTCATATATATACAAATAATGTCCCCATAGCCCTGTCTAATCGTGGTTACTACAGTGTCCTCTTGTTTCGGAGTTGCAAAGTGCTTAAATAACGTAGGCATTGTAATAATTACTAAAGCCAATATTAGTTAACTATAATAACTATAATAAGTTATAATTAAAAGTTATATTTCTAGTTATATAGCGCCAATTTTGAATGATGAGCGTTTTACAATGATATTATTAGCCCGGTCATAGGAAACAATGCAATCCAGCGCACATTGTGTGCACCATCTCAACTCCCTGGGGAGCAATCCTCCTAAGCGGCTCATGGGCATTGAGAAGATCTTGTACATGAGGGGTCTTACCTCCTACAGGGTATTCATTTATACACCCGAGTATAAAGCATCAATAATTGTGGATAAATTGCTTTGATGAAGGTCAAAAAGGCAGTGGGAAGGGTTCGAACTCGGGATCCTATTATCGGAAAGCATGCGCTCTACCAATCTTGAAAAGCCACATGCACATGAATGTGCATATAGCGCAAATTCCTGTATATACTTGTACAGGACGGTCGGACAGATGACCCCCTTGATCGACGTTCATGATCACAAATAAAATACTAATTATATATATACAAATAATGTCCCCATAGCCCTGTCTAATCGTGGTTTCTACAGTGTCCTCTTGTTTCGGAGTTGCAAAGTGCTTAAATAACGTAGGCATTGTAATAATTACTAAAGCCAATATCAGTTACCTATAATAACTATAATAAGTTATGATTAAAAGTTATATTTCGAGTTATATAGCGCCAATTTTGGATGATTAGCGCTTTACAATGATATTATTAACCCGGTCATAGGAAACAATGCAAGCCAGCGCACATTGTGTGCACCATCTCAACTCCCTGGGGAGCAATCCTCCTAAGCGGCTCATGGGCATCGAGAAGATCTTGTACATGAGGGGTCTTACCTCCTACAGGGTATTCATTTATACACCCGAGTATAAAGCACCAATAATTGTGGATAAATTGCTTTGATGAAGGTCAAAAAGGCAGTGGGAAAGGTTCGAACTCGGGATCCTATTATCGGAAAGCATGCGCTCTACCAATCTTGAAAAGCCACATGCACATGAATGTGCATATAGCGCGAATTCCTGTATATACTTGTACAGGAAGTCGGACAGATGACCCCCTTGATCGACGTTCATGATCACAAATAAAATACTAATCATATATATACAAATAATGTCCCCATAGCCCTGTCTAATAGTGGTTACTACAGTGTCCTCTTGTTTCGGAGTTGCAAAGTACTTAAATAACGTAGGCATTGTAATAATTACTAAAGCCAATATTAGTTAACTATAATAACTATAATAAGTTATAATTAAAAGTTATATTTCTAGTTATATAGCGCCAATTTTGAATGATGAGCGCTTTACAATGATATTATTAGCCCGGTCATAGGAAACAATGCAAGCCAGCGCACATTGTGTGCACCATCTCAACTCCCTGGGGAGCAATCCTCCTAAGCGGCTCATGGGCATTGAGAAGATCTTGTACATGAGGGGTCTTACCTCCTACAGGGTATTCATTTATACACCCGAGTATAAAGCATCAATAATTGTGGATAAATTGCTTTGATGAAGGTCAAAAAGGCAGTGGGAAGGGTTCGAACTCGGGATCCTATTATCAGAAAGCATGCGCTCTACCAATCTTGACAAGCCACATGCACATGAATGTGCATATAGCGCAAATTCCTGTATATACTTGTACAGGACGGTCGGACAGATGACCCCCTTGATCGACGTTCATGATCACAAATAAAATACTAATCATATATATACAAATAATGACCCCATAGCCCTGTCTAATCGTGGTTACTACAGTGTCCTCTTGTTTCGGAGTTGCAAAGTGCTTAAATAACGTAGGCATTGTAATAATTACTAAAGCCAATATCAGTTAACTATAATAACTATAATAAGTTATGATTAAAAGTTATATTTCGAGTTATATAGCGCCAATTTTGGATGATTAGCGCTTTACAATGATATTATTAGCCCGGTCATAGGAAACAATGCAAGCCAGCGCACATTGTGTGCACCATCTCAACTCCCTGGGGAGCAATCCTCCTAAGCGGCTCATGGGCATTGAGAAGATCTTGTACATGAGGGGTCTTACCTCCTACAGGGTATTCATTTATACACCCGAGTATAAAGCATCAATAATTGTGGATAAATTGCTTTGATGAAGGTCAAAAAGGCAGTGGGAAAGGTTCGAACTCGGGATCCTATTATCGGAAAGCATGCGCTCTACCAATCTTGAAAAGCCACATGCACATGAATGTGCATATAGCGCGAATTCCTGTATATACTTGTACAGGAAGTCGGACAGATGACCCCCTTGATCGACGTTCATGATCACAAATAAAATACTATTCATATATATACAAATAATGTCCCCATAGCCCTGTCTAATCGTGGTTACTACAGTGTCCTCTTGTTTCGGAGTTGCAAAGTGCTTAAATAACGTAGGCATTGTAATAATTACTAAAGCCAATATTAGTTAACTATAATAACTATAATAAGTTATAATTAAAAGTTATATTTCTAGTTATATAGCGCCAATTTTGAATGATGAGCGTTTTACAATGATATTATTAGCCCGGTCATAGGAAACAATGCAAGCCAGCGCACATTGTGTGCACCATCTCAACTCCCTGGGGAGCAATCCTCCTAAGCGGCTCATGGGCATTGAGAAGATCTTGTACATGAGGGGTCTTACCTCCTACAGGGTATTCATTTATACACCCGAGTATATAAAGCATCAATAATTGTGGATAAATTGCTTTGATGAAGGTCAAAAAGGCAGTGGGAAGGGTTCGAACTCGGGATCCTATTATCGGAAAGCATGCGCTCTACCAATCTTGAAAAGCCACTTGCACATGAATGTGCATATAGCGCAAATTCCTGTATATACTTGTACAGGACGGTCGGACAGATGACCCCCTTGATCGACGTTCATGATCACAAATAAAATACTAATGATATATATACAAATAATGTCCCCATAGCCCTGTCTAATCGTGGTTTCTACAGTGTCCTCTTGTTTCGGAGTTGCAAAGTGCTTAAATAACGTAGGCATTGTAATAATTACTAAAGCCAATATCAGTTACCTATAATAACTATAATAAGTTATGATTAAAAGTTATATTTCGAGTTATATAGCGCCAATTTTGGATGATTAGCGCTTTACAATGATATTATTTACCCGGTCATAGGAAACAATGCAAGCCAGCGCACATTGTGTGCACCATCTCAACTCCCTGGGGAGCAATCCTCCTAAGCGGCTCATGGGCATCGAGAAGATCTTGTACATGAGGGGTCTTACCTCCTACAGGGTATTCATTTATACACCCGAGTATAAAGCACCAATAATTGTGGATAAATTGCTTTGATGAAGGTCAAAAAGGCAGTGGGAAAGGTTCGAACTCGGGATCCTATTATCGGAAAGCATGCGCTCTACCAATCTTGAAAAGCCACATGCACATGAATGTGCATATAGCGCGAATTCCTGTATATACTTGTACAGGAAGTCGGACAGATGACCCCCTTGATCGACGTTCATGATCACAAATAAAATACTAATCATATATATACAAATAATGTCCCCATAGCCCTGTCTAATAGTGGTTACTACAGTGTCCTCTTGTTTCGGAGTTGCAAAGTACTTAAATAACGTAGGCATTGTAATAATTACTAAAGCCAATATTAGTTAACTATAATAACTATAATAAGTTATAATTAAAAGTTATATTTCTAGTTATATAGCGCCAATTTTGAATGATGAGCGCTTTACAATGATATTATTAGCCCGGTCATAGGAAACAATGCAAGCCAGCGCACATTGTGTGCACCATCTCAACTCCCTGGGGAGCAATCCTCCTAAGCGGCTCATGGGCATTGAGAAGATCTTGTACATGAGGGGTCTTACCTCCTACAGGGTATTCATTTATACACCCGAGTATAAAGCATCAATAATTGTGGATAAATTGCTTTGATGAAGGTCAAAAAGGCAGTGGGAAAGGTTCGAACTCGGGATCCTATTATCAGAAAGCATGCGCTCTACCAATCTTGACAAGCCACATGCACATGAATGTGCATATAGCGCAAATTCCTGTATATACTTGTACAGGAAGTCGGACAGATGACCCCCTTGATCGACGTTCATGATCACAAATAAAATACTATTCATATATATACAAATAATGTCCCCATAGCCCTGTCTAATCGTGGTTACTACAGTGTCCTCTTGTTTCGGAGTTGCAAAGTGCTTAAATAACGTAGGCATTGTAATAATTACTAAAGCCAATATTAGTTAACTATAATAACTATAATAAGTTATAATTAAAAGTTATATTTCTAGTTATATAGCGCCAATTTTGAATGATGAGCGTTTTACAATGATATTATTAGCCCGGTCATAGGAAACAATGCAAGCCAGCGCACATTGTGTGCACCATCTCAACTCCCTGGGGAGCAATCCTCCTAAGCGGCTTATGGGCATTGAGAAGATCTTGTACATGAGGGGTCTTACCTCCTACAGGGTATTCATTTATACACCCGAGTATAAAGCATCAATAATTGTGGATAAATTGCTTTGATGAAGGTCAAAAAGGCAGTGGGAAGGGTTCGAACTCGGGATCCTATTATCGGAAAGCATGCGCTCTACCAATCTTGACAAGCCACATGCACATGAATGTGCATATAGCGCGAATTCCTGTATATACTTGTACAGGACGGTCGGACAGATGACCCCCTTGATCGACGTTCATGATCACAAATAAAATACTAATCATATATATACAAATAATGTCCCCATAGCCCTGTCTTATCGTGGTTACTACAGTGTCCTCTTGTTTCGGAGTTGCAAAGTGCTTAAATAACGTAGGCATTGTAATAATTACTAAAGCCAATATCAGTTAACTATAATAACTATAATAAGTTATGATTAAAAGTTATATTTCGAGTTATATAGCGCCAATTTTGGATGATTAGCGCTTTACAATGATATTATTAACCCGGTCATAGGAAACAATGCAAGCCAGCGCACATTGTGTGCACCATCTCAACTCTCTGGGGAGCAATCCTCCTAAGCGGCTCATGGGCATTGAGAAGATCTTGTACATGAGGGGTCTTACCTCCTACAGGGTATTCATTTATACACCCGAGTATAAAGCATCAATACTTGTGGATAAATTGCTTTGATGAAGGTCAAAAAGGCAGTGGGAAAGGTTCGAACTCGGGATCCTATTATCGGAAAGCATGCGCTCTACCAATCTTGAAAAGCCACATGCACATGAATGTGCATATAGCGCGAATTCCTGTATATACTTGTACAAGAAGTCGGACAGATGACCCCCTTGATCGACGTTCATGATCACAAATAAACTACTAATCATATATATACAAATAATGTCCCCATAGCCCTGTCTAATAGTGGTTACTACAGTGTCCTCTTGTTTCGGAGTTGCAAAGTACTTAAATAACGTAGGCATTGTAATAATTACTAAAGCCAGTATCAGTTAACTACAATAACTATAATAAGTTATAATTAAAAGTTATATTTCGAGTTATATAGCGCCAATTTTGAATGATGGGCGCTTTACAATGATATTATTAGCCCGGTCATAGGAAACAATGCAAGCTAGCGCACATTGTGTGCACCATCTCAACTCCCTGGGGAGCAATCCTCCTAAGCGGCTCATGGGCATTGAGAAGATCTTGTACATAAGGGGTCTTACCTCCTACAGGGTATTCATTTATACACCCGAGTATAAAGCATCTATAATTGTGGATAAATTGCTTTGATGAAGGTCAAAAAGGCAGTGGGAAAGGTTCGAACTCGGGATCCTATTATCGGAAAGCATGCGCTCTACCAATCTTGAAAAGCCACATGCACATGAATGTGCATATAGCGCAAATTCCTGTATATACTTGTACAGGAAGTCGGACAGATGACCCCCTTGATCGAAGTTCATGATCACAAATAAAATAATAATCATATATATACAAATAATGTCCCCATAGCCCTGTCTAATCGTGGTTACTACAGTGTCCTCTTGTTTCGGAGTTGCAAAGTGCTTAAATAACGTAGGCATTGTAATAATTACTAAAGCCAATATCAGTTAACTATAATAACTATAATAAGTTATGATTAAAAGTTATATTTCGAGTTATATAGCGCCAATTTTGGATGATTAGCGCTTTACAATGATATTATTAACCCGGTCATAGGAAACAATGCAAGCCAGCGCACATTGTGTGCACCATCTCAACTCCCTGGGGAGCAATCCTCCTAAGCGGCTCATGGGCATCGAGAAGATCTTGTACATGAGGGGTCTTACCTCCTACAGGGTATTCATTTATACACCCGAGTATAAAGCATCTATAATTGTGGATAAATTGCTTTGATGAAGGTCAAAAAGGCAGTGGGAAAGGTTCGAACTCGGGATCCTATTATCGGAAAGCATGCGCTCTACCAATCTTGAAAAGCCACATGCACATGAATGTGCATATAGCGCGAATTCCTGTATATACTTGTACAGGAAGTCGGACAGATGACCCCCTTGATCGAAGTTCATGATCACAAATAAAATAATAATCATATATATACAAATAATGTCCCCATAGCCCTGTCTAATCGTGGTTACTACAGTGTCCTCTTGTTTCGGAGTTGCAAAGTGCTTAAATAACGTAGGCATTGTAATAATTACTAAAGCCAATATCAGTTAACTATAATAACTATAATAAGTTATGATTAAAAGTTATATTTCGAGTTATATAGCGCCAATTTTGGATGATTAGCGCTTTACAATGATATTATTAACCCGGTCATAGGAAACAATGCAAGCCAGCGCACATTGTGTGCACCATCTCAACTCCCTGGGGAGCAATCCTCCTAAGCGGCTCATGGGCATCGAGAAGATCTTGTACATGAGGGGTCTTACCTCCTACAGGGTATTCATTTATACACCCGAGTATAAAGCATCAATAATTGTGGATAAAAATGTTGCTTTGATGAAGGTCAAAAAGGCAGTGGGAAAGGTTCGAACTCGGGTTCCTATTATCGGAAAGCATGCGCTTTACCAATCTTGAAAAGCCACATGCACATGAATGTGCATATAGCGCGAATTCCTGTATATACTTGTACAGGAAGTCGGACAGATGACCCCCTTGATCGACGTTCATGATCACAAATAAAATAATAATCATATATATACAAATAATGTCCCCATAGCCCTGTCTAATCGTGGTTACTACAGTGTCCTCTTGTTTCGGAGTTGCAAAGTGCTTAAATAACGTAGGCATTGTAATAATTACTAAAGCCAATATCAGTTAACTATAATAACTATAATAAGTTATGATTAAAAGTTATATTTCGAGTTATATAGCGCCAATTTTGGATGATTAGCGCTTTACAATGATATTATTAACCCGGTCATAGGCAACAATGCAAGCCAGCGCACATTGTGTGCACCATCTCAACTCCCTGGGGAGCAATCCTCCTAAGCGGCTCATGGGCATCGAGAAGATCTTGTACATGAGGGGTCTTACCTCCTACAGGGTATTCATTTATACACCCGAGTATAAAGCATCTATAATTGTGGATAAATTGCTTTGATGAAGGTCAAAAAGGCAGTGGGAAAGGTTCGAACTCGGGATCCTATTATCGGAAAGCATGCGCTCTACCAATCTTGAAAAGCCACATGCACATGAATGTGCATATAGCGCGAATTCCTGTATATACTTGTACAGGAAGTCGGACAGATGACCCCCTTGATCGACGTTCATGATCACAAATAAAATAATAATCATATATATACAAATAATGTCCCCATAGCCCTGTCTAATAGTGGTTACTACAGTGTCCTCTTGTTTCGGAGTTGCAAAGTACTTAAATAACGTAGGCATTGTAATAATTACTAAAGCCAATATTAGTTAACTATAATAACTATAATAAGTTATAATTAAAAGTTATATTTCTAGTTATATAGCGCCAATTTTGAATGATGAGCGCTTTACAATGATATTATTAGCCCGGTCATAGGAAACAATGCAAGCCAGCGCACATTGTGTGCACCATCTCAACTCCCTGGGGAGCAATCCTCCTAAGCGGCTCATGGGCATTGAGAAGATCTTGTACATGAGGGGTCTTACCTCCTACAGGGTATTCATTTATACACCCGAGTATAAAGCATCTATAATTGTGGATAAATTGCTTTGATGAAGGTCAAAAAGGCAGTGGGAAAGGTTCGAACTCGGGATCCTATTATCGGAAAGCATGCGCTTTACCAATCTTGAAAAGCCACATGCACATGAATGTGCATATAGCGCGAATTCCTGTATATACTTGTACAGGAAGTCGGACAGATGACCCCCTTGATCGACGTTCATGATCACAAATAAAATAATAATCATATATATACAAATAATGTCCCCATAGCCCTGTCTAATCGTGGTTACTACAGTGTCCTCTTGTTTCGGAGTTGCAAAGTGCTTAAATAACGTAGGCATTGTAATAATTACTAAAGCCAATATCAGTTAACTATAATAACTATAATAAGTTATGATTAAAAGTTATATTTCGAGTTATATAGCGCCAATTTTGGATGATTAGCGCTTTACAATGATATTATTAACCCGGTCATAGGAAACAATGCAAGCCAGCGCACATTGTGTGCACCATCTCAACTCCCTGGGGAGCAATCCTCCTAAGCGGCTCATGGGCATCGAGAAGATCTTGTACATGAGGGGTCTTACCTCCTACAGGGTATTCATTTATACACCCGAGTATAAAGCATCAATAATTGTGGATAAAAATGTTGCTTTGATGAAGGTCAAAAAGGCAGTGGGAAAGGTTCGAACTCGGGTTCCTATTATCGGAAAGCATGCGCTTTACCAATCTTGAAAAGCCACATGCACATGAATGTGCATATAGCGCGAATTCCTGTATATACTTGTACAGGAAGTCGGACAGATGACCCCCTTGATCGACGTTCATGATCACAAATAAAATAATAATCATATATATACAAATAATGTCCCCATAGCCCTGTCTAATCGTGGTTACTACAGTGTCCTCTTGTTTCGGAGTTGCAAAGTGCTTAAATAACGTAGGCATTGTAATAATTACTAAAGCCAATATCAGTTAACTATAATAACTATAATAAGTTATGATTAAAAGTTATATTTCGAGTTATATAGCGCCAATTTTGGATGATTAGCGCTTTACAATGATATTATTAACCCGGTCATAGGAAACAATGCAAGCTAGCGCACATTGTGTGCACCATCTCAACTCCCTGGGGAGCAATCCTCCTAAGCGGCTCATGGGCATTGAGAAGATCTTGTACATAAGGGGTCTTACCTCCTACAGGGTATTCATTTATACACCCGAGTATAAAGCATCTATAATTGTGGATAAATTGCTTTGATGAAGGTCAAAAAGGCAGTGGGAAAGGTTCGAACTCGGGATCCTATTATCGGAAAGCATGCGCTCTACCAATCTTGAAAAGCCACATGCACATGAATGTGCATATAGCGCGAATTCCTGTATATACTTGTACAGGAAGTCGGACAGATGACCCCCTTGATCGAAGTTCATGATCACAAATAAAATAATAATCATATACAAATAATGTCCCCATAGCCCTGTCTAATCGTGGTTACTACAGTGTCCTCTTGTTTCGGAGTTGCAAAGTGCTTAAATAACGTAGGCATTGTAATAATTACTAAAGCCAATATCAGTTAACTATAATAACTATAATAAGTTATGATTAAAAGTTATATTTCGAGTTATATAGCGCCAATTTTGGATGATTAGCGCTTTACAATGATATTATTAACCCGGTCATAGGAAACAATGCAAGCCAGCGCACATTGTGTGCACCATCTCAACTCCCTGGGGAGCAATCCTCCTAAGCGGCTCATGGGCATCGAGAAGATCTTGTACATGAGGGGTCTTACCTCCTACAGGGTATTCATTTATACACCCGAGTATAAAGCATCAATAATTGTGGATAAAAATGTTGCTTTGATGAAGGTCAAAAAGGCAGTGGGAAAGGTTCGAACTCGGGTTCCTATTATCGGAAAGCATGCGCTTTACCAATCTTGAAAAGCCACATGCACATGAATGTGCATATAGCGCGAATTCCTGTATATACTTGTACAGGAAGTCGGACAGATGACCCCCTTGATCGACGTTCATGATCACAAATAAAATAATAATCATATATATACAAATAATGTCCCCATAGCCCTGTCTAATCGTGGTTACTACAGTGTCCTCTTGTTTCGGAGTTGCAAAGTGCTTAAATAACGTAGGCATTGTAATAATTACTAAAGCCAATATCAGTTAACTATAATAACTATAATAAGTTATGATTAAAAGTTATATTTCGAGTTATATAGCGCCAATTTTGGATGATTAGCGCTTTACAATGATATTATTAACCCGGTCATAGGAAACAATGCAAGCCAGCGCACATTGTGTGCACCATCTCAACTCCCTGGGGAGCAATCCTCCTAAGCGGCTCATGGGCATCGAGAAGATCTTGTACATGAGGGGTCTTACCTCCTACAGGGTATTCATTTATACACCCGAGTATAAAGCATCTATAATTGTGGATAAATTGCTTTGATGAAGGTCAAAAAGGCAGTGGGAAAGGTTCGAACTCGGGATCCTATTATCGGAAAGCATGCGCTCTACCAATCTTGAAAAGCCACATGCACATGAATGTGCATATAGCGCGAATTCCTGTATATACTTGTACAGGAAGTCGGACAGATGACCCCCTTGATCGACGTTCATGATCACAAATAAAATACTAATCATATATATACAAATAATGTCCCCATAGCCCTGTCTAATAGTGGTTACTACAGTGTCCTCTTGTTTCGGAGTTGCAAAGTACTTAAATAACGTAGGCATTGTAATAATTACTAAAGCCAATATTAGTTAACTATAATAACTATAATAAGTTATAATTAAAAGTTATATTTCTAGTTATATAGCGCCAATTTTGAATGATGAGCGCTTTACAATGATATTATTAGCCCGGTCATAGGAAACAATGCAAGCCAGCGCACATTGTGTGCACCATCTCAACTCCCTGGGGAGCAATCCTCCTAAGCGGCTCATGGGCATTGAGAAGATCTTGTACATGAGGGGTCTTACCTCCTACAGGGTATTCATTTATACACCCGAGTATAAAGCATCTATAATTGTGGATAAATTGCTTTGATGAAGGTCAAAAAGGCAGTGGGAAAGGTTCGAACTCGGGATCCTATTATCGGAAAGCATGCGCTCTACCAATCTTGAAAAGCCACATGCACATGAATGTGCATATAGCGCGAATTCCTGTATATACTTGTACAGGAAGTCGGACAGATGACCCCCTTGATCGAAGTTCATGATCACAAATAAAATAATAATCATATACAAATAATGTCCCCATAGCCCTGTCTAATCGTGGTTACTACAGTGTCCTCTTGTTTCGGAGTTGCAAAGTGCTTAAATAACGTAGGCATTGTAATAATTACTAAAGCCAATATCAGTTAACTATAATAACTATAATAAGTTATGATTAAAAGTTATATTTCGAGTTATATAGCGCCAATTTTGGATGATTAGCGCTTTACAATGATATTATTAACCCGGTCATAGGAAACAATGCAAGCCAGCGCACATTGTGTGCACCATCTCAACTCCCTGGGGAGCAATCCTCCTAAGCGGCTCATGGGCATCGAGAAGATCTTGTACATGAGGGGTCTTACCTCCTACAGGGTATTCATTTATACACCCGAGTATAAAGCATCAATAATTGTGGATAAAAATGTTGCTTTGATGAAGGTCAAAAAGGCAGTGGGAAAGGTTCGAACTCGGGTTCCTATTATCGGAAAGCATGCGCTTTACCAATCTTGAAAAGCCACATGCACATGAATGTGCATATAGCGCGAATTCCTGTATATACTTGTACAGGAAGTCGGACAGATGACCCCCTTGATCGACGTTCATGATCACAAATAAAATAATAATCATATATATACAAATAATGTCCCCATAGCCCTGTCTAATCGTGGTTACTACAGTGTCCTCTTGTTTCGGAGTTGCAAAGTGCTTAAATAACGTAGGCATTGTAATAATTACTAAAGCCAATATCAGTTAACTATAATAACTATAATAAGTTATGATTAAAAGTTATATTTCGAGTTATATAGCGCCAATTTTGGATGATTAGCGCTTTACAATGATATTATTAACCCGGTCATAGGAAACAATGCAAGCCAGCGCACATTGTGTGCACCATCTCAACTCCCTGGGGAGCAATCCTCCTAAGCGGCTCATGGGCATCGAGAAGATCTTGTACATGAGGGGTCTTACCTCCTACAGGGTATTCATTTATACACCCGAGTATAAGGCATCAATAATTGTGGATAAATTGCTTTGATGAAGGTCAAAAAGGCAGTGGGAAAGGTTCGAACTCGGGATCCTATTATCGGAAAGCATGCGCTCTACCAATCTTGAAAAGCCACATGCACATGAATGTGCATATAGCGCGAATTCCTGTATATACTTGTACAGGAAGTCGGACAGATGACCCCCCTTGATCGACGTTCATGATCACAAATATATACAAATAATGTCCCCATAGCCCTGTCTAATCGTGGTTACTACAGTGTCCTCTTGTTTCGGAGTTGCAAAGTGCTTAAATAACGTAGGCATTGTAATAATTACTAAAGACAATATCAGTTAAGTATAAGTTATGATTAATAGTTATATTTCGAGTTATATAGCGCCAATTTTGGATGATTAGCGCTTTACAATGATATTATTAGCCCGGTCATAGGAAACAATGCAAACCAGCGCACATTGTGTGCACCATCTCAACTCCCTGGGGAGCAATCCTCCTAAGCGGCTCATGGGCATTGAGAAGATCTTGTACATGAGGGGTCTTACCTCCTACAGGGTATTCATTTATACACCCGAGTATAAAGCATCAATACTTGTGGATAAGTTGCTTTGATGAAGGTCAAAAAGGCAGTGGGAAAGGTTCGAACTCGGGATCCTATTATCGGAAAGCATGCGCTCTACCAATCTTGAAAAGCCACATGCACATGAATGTGCATATAGCGCGAATTCCTGTATACACTTGTACAGGAAGTCGGACAGATGACCCCCTTGATCGACGTTCATGATCACAAATAAAATACTATTCATATATATACAAATAATGTCCCCATAGCCCTGTCTAATCGTGGTTACTACAGTGTCCTCTTGTTTCGGAGTTGCAAAGTGCTTAAATAACGTAGGCATTGTAATAATTACTAAAGCCAATATTAGTTAACTATAATAACTATAATAAGTTATAATTAAAAGTTATATTTCTAGTTATATAGCGCCAATTTTGAATGATGAGCGCTTTACAATGATATTATTAGCCCGGTCATAGGAAACAATGCAAGCCAGCGCACATTGTGTGCACCATCTCAACTCCCTGGGGAGCAATCCTCCTAAGCGGCTCATGGGCATTGAGAAGATCTTGTACATGAGGGGTCTTACCTCCTACAGGGTATTCATTTATACACCCGAGTATAAAGCATCAATACTTGTGGATAAATTGCTTTGATGAAGGTCAAAAAGGCAGTGGGAAAGGTTCGAACTCGGGATCCTATTATCGGAAAATATGCGCTCTACCAATCTTGAAAAGCCACATGCACATGAATGTGCATATAGCGCGAATTCCTGTATATACTTGTACAGGAAGTCGGACAGATGACCCCCTTGATCGACGTTCATGATCACAAATAAAATACTAATCATATATATACAAATAATGTCCCCATAGCCCTGTCTAATAGTGGTTACTACAGTGTCCTCTTGTTTCGGAGTGCAAAGTACTTAAATAACGTAGGCATTGTAATAATTACTAAAGCCAGTATTAGTTAACTACTAGGAGGACCCGTGGAAAATCCACGGGATTCTAGGGGAGGGCCGGGGGTGGGGGGTTAAATAGATAGAGGCCTATGTGCTATCGAAAATAAAATTAGATTATTTTCATGTAGACAATTTTTATAATATATCTGTTTGACCATGAATGGCGCACCGTAACAAAAACTATGTCAGGTAGGATCTCGATAAGTATGATTTATTTGCTGCATTATTGTTGTGATTTCAATGTAGTTTTCATGAAAAAAGTTAAAAAAGCAGAAGCTTGGATTATGATTTTGTTGGCATTGTTCACAAAATTTGTATAATAATTTTTAAAGTAAAGATTTTACGCGAAAAATCGGACGGTTTGTGCCAATATGTAGCAGCCAGCTGCATGCAGTGCACAAATTGGCTCGACTGTGCGTGTGACTGTGAGCGTAGAATCCAGTGAACAATTTTTTTTTTTTCGGGGGCTCGATCTATATCAAATTTTTGGGAAATTTTCGGGGGTTACTTTTTCAACTTTCGGGAGCTCTTTTTTCTTGGGCTAATTTTTCATTAATTCATTTAAGGATAGTTTGTTTAGTTTGGTAGCGTAGTGTTACGTAAAAAAGGCGTACTTTCTGCGTCAAGTTTCTACGCCGAAAGTACGCGAATTGTTTAAAACATTAATTTGTTTGCGTCCATCTTGCGTACCCCTTTGCGTCCCTCAGGGTATAGTAACGTAGGCCAGCGTACTCTCAGCGTAGTTGGTACGCAACTCTACTATGGACCCCACGCCAATTAGTGATCGACCTGCCAGTGTCACAAATAAGTTATTAAAAATATGCTCATCTGACCGTAATTAAATGCCTAAAACCCCCGAGCCTTCGGGGGTTCGGTTCAGCCCTTTGAACCCGTGGACATCACGCCTGCACTCAACTCGCTTTGAGCTACCTGACCCCCCCCCCCATACTTTCAAAAACGTTTTAAGGCATTGATTTTATGCAAGAACTGTTTCATAGTAAAAGTATTATCATGTTTTTAAACGACCATGACGACCGTCCGATTTTCTTGTGAAAACGTTACTTTGAAAAATGAATATCGAAATTCAGCATAGATCTACAACTATACATGGACAGAATAATCACAATCTAAACTCAGGTTTCATACCTCTATAGTCACGAAACTATATTGAAATAGGGGCAATAAGAGCAATTTCAAAATGTTGTCGAGTCTACTCTATATTGAAATAGGGGCAATAAGAGCAATTTCAAAATGTTGTCGAGTCTACTCTAGCTCAGCTCAGCTCACACACAGTCACAGTTCCGACAGTGCTCGACAGCAGTGGCGCACTGCACTGCCCGTGCCTCACGGCAGCTATAGCTTGCAACTGAACTGTCAGTTACGATGAATTTCTTGTGAAAACTTTACTTTGAAGAATGATTATCAAAATTCAGTAAACATGGACAGGATAATCACAAAGTAAGTCCTGCTTTCATACCTCTAATTCACGTAAACTTAACTATATACAAATCACGGCAATCATCATAGAATCAGAGTCGAACCGACTGAGCTGTGCGTGTGACGGTGAGCGTAGAATCATCGCATACATTATACACGTACGTTCGTACACGCAGCAGGTCCGGCTGGCCTACAAAGCATATCCTATAGAAAGACGCATAACACGGATAAGCCCAACCCGCGAGAGCGTGCATTTCTTACATCCCCTCACCCGTGTGAGTCATCTGTTGATGTGTATTTCTCTTACATGCTACAAAGCATATCCTATAGAAAGACGCATAACACGGGTAAGCCCAACCCGTGAGAGCGTGCATTTCCTACATCCCCTCACCCGGGTGAGTCATCTGTTAATGTGTATTTCTCTTACATGCTACAAAGCCTTACTTATAGGAAGAGACCTAACTCGGGGTACGCGGCACACCCGTTACAATAAGATTTGCTACACCCGTTGACGCGAGTGGATTCTCGTCCAATGTGTGTCTCTTCGTATCTCTTTGATAATTAGACAGAGGGCGGGAGCACGCCTTGCCGACTCGTTCTCACGGGTTCGTCGCCTCCTTGCAATCCACCACGCTCGCCGATCTCTCGTCCGCCCGTCCTCCCCGGCACCCCGAAACCGCGTTTAACGGCATGGACGTCGATCGCGGGGTCGACGTGGCACGCGGGTTACGGGAGACAGGCCTCGTGGAATTGTGCCGCCGTCACGGCGCCACGGCGGAGGCGGGCGCGGTCGGGGAAAGACGTTTTTGATGAACCGTTTTGTCCCGTTTTGGACCCCCCGCGGCGATTTTGCGTATTAATAGTATAGATAATAACTATAATAACTTATAATTAAAAGTTATATTTCGAGTTATATAGCGCCAATTTTGAATGATGAGCGCTTTACAATGATATTATTAGCCCGGTCATAGGAAACAATGCAAGCCAGCGCACATTGTGTGCACCATCTCAACTCCCTGGGGAGCAATCCTCCTAAGCGGCTCATGGGCATTGAGAAGATCTTGTACATGAGGGGTCTTACCTCCTACAGGGTATTCATTTATACACCCGAGTATAAAGCATCTATAATTGTGGATAAATTGCTTTGATGAAGGTCAAAAAGGCAGTGGGAAAGGTTCGAACTCGGGATCCTATTATCGGAAAGCATGCGCTCTACCAATCTTGAAAAGCCACATGCACATGAATGTGCATATAGCGCGAATTCCTGTATATACTTGTACAGGAAGTCGGACAGATGACCCCCTTGATCGACGTTCATGATCACAAATAAAATACTAATCATATATATACAAATAATGTCCCCATAGCCCTGTCTAATAGTGGTTACTACAGTGTCCTCTTGTTTCGGAGTTGCAAAGTACTTAAATAACGTAGGCATTGTAATAATTACTAAAGCCAGTATTAGTTAACTATAATAACTATAATAAGTTATAATTAAAAGTTATATTTCGAGTTATATAGCGCCAATTTTGAATGATGAGCGCTTTACAATGATATTATTAGCCCGGTCATAGGAAACAATGCAAGCCAGCGCACATTGTGTGCACCATCTCAACTCCCTGGGGAGCAATCCTCCTAAGCGGCTCATGGGCATTGAGAAGATCTTGTACATGAGGGGTCTTACCTCCTACAGGGTATTCATTTATACACCCGAGTATAAAGCATCAATAATTGTGGATAAATTGCTTTGATGAAGGTCAAAAAGGCAGTGGGAAAGGTTCGAACTCGGGATCCTATTATCGGAAAGCATGCGCTCTACCAATCTTGAAAAGCCACATGCACATGAATGTGCATATAGCGCGAATTCCTGTATATACTTGTACAGGACGGTCGGACAGATGACCCCCTTGATCGACGTTCATGATCACAAATAAAATACTAATCATATATATACAAATAATGTCCCCATAGCCCTGTCTAATCGTGGTTACTACAGTGTCCTCTTGTTTCGGAGTTGCAAAGTGCTTAAATAACGTAGGCATTGTAATAATTACTAAAGCCAATATCAGTTAACTATAATAACTATAATAAGTTATGATTAAAAGTTATATTTCGAGTTATATAGCGCCAATTTTGGATGATTAGCGCTTTACAATGATATTATTAACCCGGTCATAGGAAACAATGCAAGCCAGCGCACATTGTGTGCACCATCTCAACTCCCTGGGGAGCAATCCTCCTAAGCGGCTCATGGGCATTGAGAAGATCTTGTACATGAGGGGTCTTACCTTCTACAGGGTATTCATTTATACACCCGAGTATAAAGCATCAATAATTGTGGATAAATTGCCTTGATGAAGGTCAAAAAGGCAGTGGGAAAGGTTCGAACTCGGGATCCTATTATCGGAAAGCATGCGCTCTACCAATCTTGAAAAGCCACATGCACATGAATGTGCATATAGCGCGAATTCCTGTATATACTTGTACAGGACGGTCGGACAGATGACTCCCTTGATCGACGTTCATGATCACAAATAAAATACTAATCATATATATACAAATAATGTCCCCATAGCCCTGTCTAATCGAGGTTACTACAGTGTCCTCTTGTTTCGGAGTTGCAAATTGCTTAAATAACGTAGGCATTGTAATAATTACTAAAGACAATATCAGTTAAGTATAAGTTATGATTAATAGTTATATTTCGAGTTATATAGCGCCAATTTTGGATGATTAGCGCTTTACAATGATATTATTAGCCCGGTCATAGGAAACAATGCAAGCAAGCGCACATTGTGTGCACCATCTCAACTCCCTGGGGAGCAATCCTCCTAAGCGGCTCATGGGCATTGAGAAGATCTTGTACATGAGGGGTCTTACCTCCTACAGGGTATTCATTTATACACCCGAGTATAAAGCATCAATAATTGTGGATAAATTGCTTTGATGAAGGTCAAAAAGGCAGTGGGAAAGGTTCGAACTCGGGATCCTATTATCGGAAAGCATGCGCTCTACCAATCTTGAAAAGCCACATGCACATGAATGTGCATATAGCGCGAATTCCTGTATATACTTGTACAGGAAGTCGGACAGATGACCCCCTTGATCGACGTTCATGATCACAAATAAAATACTATTCATATATATACAAATAATGTCCCCATAGCCCTGTCTAATCGTGGTTACTACAGTGTCCTCTTGTTTCGGAGTTGCAAAGTGCTTAAATAACGTAGGCATTGTAATAATTACTAAAGCCAATATTAGTTAACTATAATAAGTTATAATTAAAAGTTATATTTCTAGTTATATAGCGCCAATTTTGAATGATGAGCGCTTTACAATGATATTATTAGCCCGGTCATAGGAAACAATGCAAGCCAGCGCACATTGTGTGCACCATCTCAACTCCCTGGGGAGCAATCCTCCTAAGCGGCTCATGGGCATTGAGAAGATCTTGTACATGAGGGGTCTTACCTCCTACAGGGTATTCATTTATACACCCGAGTATAAAGCATCAATAATTGTGGATAAATTGCTTTGATGAAGGTCAAAAAGGCAGTGGGAAAGGTTCGAACTCGGGATCCTATTATCGGAAAGCATGCGCTCTACCAATCTTGAAAAGCCACATGCACATGAATGTGCATATAGCGCGAATTCCTGTATATACTTGTACAGGAAGTCGGACAGATGACCCCCTTGATCGACGTTCATGATCACAAATAAAATACTAATCATATATATACAAATAATGTCCCCATAGCCCTGTCTAATAGTGGTTACTACAGTGTCCTCTTGTTTCGGAGTTGCAAAGTGCTTAAATAACGTAGGCATTGTAATAATTACTAAAGCCAATATTAGTTAACTATAATAACTATAATAAGTTATAATTAAAAGTTATATTTCTAGTTATATAGCGCCAATTTTGAATGATGAGCGCTTTACAATGATATTATTAGCCCGGTCATAGGAAACAATGCAAGCCAGCGCACATTGTGTGCACCATCTCAACTCCCTGGGGAGCAATCCTCCTAAGCGGCTCATGGGCATTGAGAAGATCTTGTACATGAGGGGTCTTACCTCCTACAGGGTATTCATTTATACACCCGAGTATAAAGCATCAATAATTGTGGATAAATTGCTTTGATGAAGGTCAAAAAGGCAGTGGGAAAGGTTCGAACTCGGGATCCTATTATCGGAAAGCATGCGCTCTACCAATCTTGAAAAGCCACATGCACATGAATGTGCATATAGCGCGAATTCCTGTATATACTTGTACAGGAAGTCGGACAGATGACCCCCTTGATCGACGTTCATGATCACAAATAAAATACTAATCATATATATACAAATAATGTCCCCATAGCCCTGTCTAATAGTGGTTACTACAGTGTCCTCTTGTTTCGGAGTTGCAAAGTACTTAAATAACGTAGGCATTGTAATAATTACTAAAGCCAGTATTAGTTAACTATAATAACTATAATAAGTTATAATTAAAAGTTATATTTCGAGTTATATAGCGCCAATTTTGAATGATGAGCGCTTTACAATGATATTATTAGCCCGGTCATAGGAAACAATGCAAGCCAGCGCACATTGTGTGCACCATCTCAACTCCCTGGGGAGCAATCCTCCTAAGCGGCTCATGGGCATTGAGAAGATCTTGTACATGAGGGGTCTTACCTCCTACAGGGTATTCATTTATACACCCGAGTATAAAGCATCAATAATTGTGGATAAATTGCTTTGATGAAGGTCAAAAAGGCAGTGGGAAAGGTTCGAACTCGGGATCCTATTATCGGAAAGCATGCGCTCTACCAATCTTGAAAAGCCACATGCACATGAATGTGCATATAGCGCGAATTCCTGTATATACTTGTACAGGACGGTCGGACAGATGACCCCCTTGATCGACGTTCATGATCACAAATAAAATACTAATCATATATATACAAATAATGTCCCCATAGCCCTGTCTAATCGTGGTTACTACAGTGTCCTCTTGTTTCGGAGTTGCAAAGTGCTTAAATAACGTAGGCATTGTAATAATTACTAAAGCCAATATCAGTTAACTATAATAACTATAATAAGTTATGATTAAAAGTTATATTTCGAGTTATATAGCGCCAATTTTGGATGATTAGCGCTTTACAATGATATTATTAACCCGGTCATAGGAAACAATGCAAGCCAGCGCACATTGTGTGCACCATCTCAACTCCCTGGGGAGCAATCCTCCTAAGCGGCTCATGGGCATTGAGAAGATCTTGTACATGAGGGGTCTTACCTTCTACAGGGTATTCATTTATACACCCGAGTATAAAGCATCAATAATTGTGGATAAATTGCCTTGATGAAGGTCAAAAAGGCAGTGGGAAAGGTTCGAACTCGGGATCCTATTATCGGAAAGCATGCGCTCTACCAATCTTGAAAAGCCACATGCACATGAATGTGCATATAGCGCGAATTCCTGTATATACTTGTACAGGAAGTCGGACAGATGACTCCCTTGATCGACGTTCATGATCACAAATAAAATACTAATCATATATATACAAATAATGTCCCCATAGCCCTGTCTAATCGAGGTTACTACAGTGTCCTCTTGTTTCGGAGTTGCAAATTGCTTAAATAACGTAGGCATTGTAATAATTACTAAAGACAATATCAGTTAAGTATAAGTTATGATTAATAGTTATATTTCGAGTTATATAGCGCCAATTTTGGATGATTAGCGCTTTACAATGATATTATTAGCCCGGTCATAGGAAACAATGCAAGCAAGCGCACATTGTGTGCACCATCTCAACTCCCTGGGGAGCAATCCTCCTAAGCGGCTCATGGGCATTGAGAAGATCTTGTACATGAGGGGTCTTACCTCCTACAGGGTATTCATTTATACACCCGAGTATAAAGCATCAATAATTGTGGATAAATTGCTTTGATGAAGGTCAAAAAGGCAGTGGGAAAGGTTCGAACTCGGGATCCTATTATCGGAAAGCATGCGCTCTACCAATCTTGAAAAGCCACATGCACATGAATGTGCATATAGCGCGAATTCCTGTATATACTTGTACAGGAAGTCGGACAGATGACCCCCTTGATCGACGTTCATGATCACAAATAAAATACTATTCATATATATACAAATAATGTCCCCATAGCCCTGTCTAATCGTGGTTACTACAGTGTCCTCTTGTTTCGGAGTTGCAAAGTGCTTAAATAACGTAGGCATTGTAATAATTACTAAAGCCAATATTAGTTAACTATAATAACTATAATAAGTTATAATTAAAAGTTATATTTCTAGTTATATAGCGCCAATTTTGAATGATGAGCGCTTTACAATGATATTATTAGCCCGGTCATAGGAAACAATGCAAGCCAGCGCACATTGTGTGCACCATCTCAACTCCCTGGGGAGCAATCCTCCTAAGCGGCTCATGGGCATTGAGAAGATCTTGTACATGAGGGGTCTTACCTCCTACAGGGTATTCATTTATACACCCGAGTATAAAGCATCAATAATTGTGGATAAATTGCTTTGATGAAGGTCAAAAAGGCAGTGGGAAAGGTTCGAACTCGGGATCCTATTATCGGAAAGCATGCGCTCTACCAATCTTGAAAAGCCACATGCACATGAATGTGCATATAGCGCGAATTCCTGTATATACTTGTACAGGAAGTCGGACAGATGACCCCCTTGATCGACGTTCATGATCACAAATAAAATACTAATCATATATATACAAATAATGTCCCCATAGCCCTGTCTAATAGTGGTTACTACAGTGTCCTCTTGTTTCGGAGTTGCAAAGTACTTAAATAACGTAGGCATTGTAATAATTACTAAAGCCAGTATTAGTTAACTATAATAACTATAATAACTTATAATTAAAAGTTATATTTCGAGTTATATAGCGCCAATTTTGAATGATGAGCGCTTTACAATGATATTATTAGCCCGGTCATAGGAAACAATGCAAGCCAGCGCACATTGTGTGCACCATCTCAACTCCCTGGGGAGCAATCCTCCTAAGCGGCTCATGGGCATTGAGAAGATCTTGTACATGAGGGGTCTTACCTCCTACAGGGTATTCATTTATACACCCGAGTATAAAGCATCAATAATTGTGGATAAATTGCTTTGATGAAGGTCAAAAAGGCAGTGGGAAAGGTTCGAACTCGGGATCCTATTATCGGAAAGCATGCGCTCTACCAATCTTGAAAAGCCACATGCACATGAATGTGCATATAGCGCGAATTCCTGTATATACTTGTACAGGACGGTCGGACAGATGACCCCCTTGATCGACGTTCATGATCACAAATAAAATACTAATCATATATATACAAATAATGTCCCCATAGCCCTGTCTAATCGTGGTTACTACAGTGTCCTCTTGTTTCGGAGTTGCAAAGTGCTTAAATAACGTAGGCATTGTAATAATTACTAAAGCCAATATCAGTTAACTATAATAACTATAATAAGTTATGATTAAAAGTTATATTTCGAGTTATATAGCGCCAATTTTGGATGATTAGCGCTTTACAATGATATTATTAACCCGGTCATAGGAAACAATGCAAGCCAGCGCACATTGTGTGCACCATCTCAACTCCCTGGGGAGCAATCCTCCTAAGCGGCTCATGGGCATTGAGAAGATCTTGTACATGAGGGGTCTTACCTTCTACAGGGTATTCATTTATACACCCGAGTATAAAGCATCAATAATTGTGGATAAATTGCCTTGATGAAGGTCAAAAAGGCAGTGGGAAAGGTTCGAACTCGGGATCCTATTATCGGAAAGCATGCGCTCTACCAATCTTGAAAAGCCACATGCACATGAATGTGCATATAGCGCGAATTCCTGTATATACTTGTACAGGAAGTCGGACAGATGACTCCCTTGATCGACGTTCATGATCACAAATAAAATACTAATCATATATATACAAATAATGTCCCCATAGCCCTGTCTAATCGAGGTTACTACAGTGTCCTCTTGTTTCGGAGTTGCAAATTGCTTAAATAACGTAGGCATTGTAATAATTACTAAAGACAATATCAGTTAAGTATAAGTTATGATTAATAGTTATATTTCGAGTTATATAGCGCCAATTTTGGATGATTAGCGCTTTACAATGATATTATTAACCCGGACATAGGAAACAATGCAAGCCAGCGCACATTGTGTGCACCATCTCAACTCCCTGGGGAGCAATCCTCCTAAGCGGCTCATGGGCATTGAGAAGATCTTGTACATGAGGGGTCTTACCTCCTACAGGGTATTCATTTATACACCCGAGTATAAGGCATCAATAATTGTGGATAAATTGCTTTGATGAAGGTCAAAAAGGCAGTGGGAAAGGTTCGAACTCGGGATCCTATTATCGGAAAGCATGCGCTCTACCAATCTTGAAAAGCCACATGCACATGAATGTGCATATAGCGCGAATCACTATAAGTAATACGCTAAGGCTCCGCGGGGGGCGCGACGTCTCCGCGAGCCTTTGTATTCTATTGTTTTTTAATGAGATCGCCGACCGAAGTTGGTGCAGCTATCTCCTCCTGAACCCTCCCCTCGGGGTACCGGTGACCGGTGCCGTCGTCCGCGGGAGAGTCTACTCTAGCGAATTGGCTATACTCCGCCCGAGGTCCTCCTCCGTGTCGACGTCCAGGGCGAAAACAGACGCGATATGCATAATGCATGATATGCGTGACGACAGAGAAACCTCATGGATATTCAACATAACATCCGTAGACACACGACCGATGACCATCCACTCACATTAAGTTGCGTATTAAATGCACGCTGAATGGGTACGACTTACCCCGTGTTAGGTATCTTTCTATAGGATGTGCTTTGTTGTAGCTAGGACGTGCTTTGCATGTAGTAGCTGCACAAGAGATGAACGGGGCTTCCCGTCGACGTCCAAACTTAGAGACCTATTTCCATCATGATTGCCGCGATTTTTATATAGTTTTCGCGAATGGAGGTATGAAATCAAAGCTTATTTTGTGATTATTACGGCCATGTATACTCAATTTTGATTATCATTTTCTAAAGGAAAGTTTTCACAAGAAAACCAATGGACTGACAGTTAAGTCGCAAGCTGCTTTCATTCAACACACAGTGCAGCTGCGCTGCTTGGGAAGCTCCAACACCGGCACCGGGCACCGCAGGCGTCCGACGCCTGCGGCGCCGGTGTTCGAGCTTGCTGGAGTTACGCTGAAGTGTGTGTGAGTTCAGCTGAGCTCGAGTCGAAGAGATTTGACACTTTGAAATTGTTATCTGTTGGTTTGCATCATTATTGCCGCGATTTCAATATAGTTTCGTGAATAGATTTACGAAACCTGAGCTTAGAATTAGTAAAAGTATTACTAATGTCTACGTTTTTAAATGACTGTCTGATTTTCTTATGAAAATTTTACTTTGAAAAATGATTATCGAAATTCATGGTCAGAAATAATCACAATCTAGGGTCTATTATTATGTTACAGTTCTTGCATCAAATCAATGCATGAAAACTTAGTTATTGAACTAGAAAAATGTTTTTTTTTTTAAATAGGCAATTATGAAGTAGGATGTAGGAAGCCTGAAACCTTAGCCTACTAAACAAATCTCAACAAAGTGTAGGCCTATCCTTTTATGAATTAATAAAAAAGTAGCCCCAGAAAAAAGAGCCCCCGAAAGTTGAAAGAGTAGCCCCCGAAAATTTTCCGAAAATTTGAAATGGAGCCCCAGAAATGAAAAACTTAATTTTTTGCCTGCGCCCCCCTCTAGAATCCCGCGGATTTCCGCGGGTCCTGAGTTGAGTGTATATATAATATAGGCGTGGGGTCCATGGGTTTCAAGGGGTCATAAACCCCCAAAAGCTCAAGGGGTTACGTTCTTCAAAGTGGGGGGGGGGGGAGGGGGGGGGGAGAGATCAGATCGCAGCGAGTTGAGTGTATATATAATATAGGCGTGGGGTCCACGGGTTTCAAGGGGCCATAAACCCCCGAAAGCTTGGGGGTTTTAGCATTTTAATTAGGGTCAGATGAGCATTTTTTTAATACTTTATTCGTGACATAAACCCCCAAAAGCTCAGGGTTACGTTCTTCAAAGTTGGGGGGGGGGGGGGGGGAGGGAGAGATCAGATCGCAGCGAGTTGAGTGTATATATAATATAGGCGTGGGGTCCACGGGTTTCAAAGGGCCATAAACCCCTGAAAGCTCGGGGGTTTTAGGCGTTTAATAAGGGTCAGATGAGCATACTTTTAATACTTTATTTGTGACACTTGCGGGTCACTAATTGGCGTGGGGTCAATACGTGGAGTTGCGTAGTGTTGCGTACCAACTACGCTGGCCTACGTTACTATATGCTGAGGGACGGAAAGGTGTACGCAAGATGAACGAAAAAACAATTCAACATGTTTAATTTTTTTCGCGTACTTTCGGCGTAGAAACTTGACGCAGAAGGTACGCCTTTTTACGCAACACTACGCTACATGCCTACAGAACAGTACGCTACCCTACGCCAGATCGACAAAGCAGTAAAAGCTTTCCACACAGTAAGCAACCATAAGCAAACCTGTACGCCAGCCTACGCATAAACCTACACAGGGACTATTTTCCCATTAATACGCAACCTAATTTCTGCGTAGTCGGTACGCCACACTACGGAACTCTACGCAGTTCCAGTGGCTTAAAGAATAACTACCGGTACAGTTGGTAAATTTTTTAATTTTTATATAAGGCCAAAATTAAAGAAAAACATGTTTAGCGTCCATTTTTTTCGAAAAATGGGAAGGAGGAGGCCCTTTTTTTTTTTTTTTCTTCTTTTTTTTTTCTTTCAAAATGGCCGCTCCGTACATTTTCCCTGACATTCGGGCTATTTTTCAAGATGGCGGAAGACAATTTTTTTTTTTTCTGTTTTAAAATCAGAAATACATTTTAGCAGTGCTTTTCATGTTTTTTTTCTTTCAAAAAAAAAAAAAAATCAAAAAAAAAAAATAGGAGGCGGCCCCCAAAAAGGAAGCGGACGGGGACGCTGTTATATTTTCTTTCAACAAAAAAAAACAAAAAAATCAAAAAAATTCAAAAAAAAAATCAAAAATAAATAAATAGGAGGCGGCCCCCAAAAAGGAAGCGGGCGGGGCGGGGACGCTAAACATGTATATTTTTGTAATGGCGTGAATTGCAAATAAAGTTCTTGGTGGTTTTAATTTAGACAGTCTCTATATATCTATTTACACCCACCGCCCCCCTCTAGAATCCCGCGGATTTCCGCGGGTCCAGCTAGTTCCTGTATATACTTGTACAGGAAGTCGGACAGATGACCCCCCTTGATCGACGTTCATGATCACAAATAAAATACTAATCATATATATACAAATAATGTCCCCATAGCCCTGTCTAATCGTGGTTACTACAGTGTCCTCTTGTTTCGGAGTTGCAAAGTGCTTAAATAACGTAGGCATTGTAATAATTACTAAAGCCAATATCAGTTAACTATAATAACTATAATAAGTTATGATTAAAAGTTATATTTCGAGTTATATAGCGCCAATTTTGGATGATTAGCGCTTTACAATGATATTATTAACCCGGTCATAGGAAACAATGCAAGCCAGCGCACATTGTGTGCACCATCTCAACTCCCTGGGGAGCAATCCTCCTAAGCGGCTCATGGGCATTGAGAAGATCTTGTACATGAGGGGTCTTACCTCCTACAGGGTATTCATTTATACACCCGAGTATAAAGCATCAATACTTGTGGATAAATTGCTTTGATGAAGGTCAAAAAGGCAGTGGGAAAGGTTCGAACTCGGGATCCTATTATCGGAAAGCATGCGCTCTACCAATCTTGAAAAGCCACATGCACATGAATGTGCATATAGCGCGAATTCCTGTATATACTTGTACAGGAAGTCGGACAGATGACCCCCTTGATCGACGTTCATGATCACAAATAAAATACTAATCATATATATACAAATAATGTCCCCATAGCCCTGTCTAATAGTGGTTACTACAGTGTCCTCTTGTTTCGGAGTTGCAAAGTACTTAAATAACGTAGGCAATTACTAAAGCCAGTATTAGTTAACTATAATAACTATAATAAGTTATAATTAAAAGTTATATTTAGAGTTATATAGCGCCAATTTTGAATGATGAGCGCTTTACAATGATATTATTAGCCCGGTCATAGGAAACAATGCAAGCCAGCGCACATTGTGTGCACCATCTCAACTCCCTGGGGAGCAATCCTCCTAAGCGGCTCATGGGCATTGAGAAGATCTTGTACATGAGGGGTCTTACCTCCTACAGGGTATTCATTTATACACCCGAGTATAAAGCATCTATAATTGTGGATAAATTGCTTTGATGAAGGTCAAAAAGGCAGTGGGAAAGGTTCGAACTCGGGATCCTATTATCGGAAAGCATGCGCTCTACCAATCTTGAAAAGCCACATGCACATGAATGTGCATATAGCGCGAATTCCTGTATATACTTGTACAGGACGGTCGGACAGATGACCCCCTTGATCGACGTTCATGATCACAAATAAAATACTAATCATATATATACAAATAATGTCCCCATAGCCCTGTCTAATCGTGGTTACTACAGTGTCCTCTTGTTTCGGAGTTGCAAAGTGCTTAAATAACGTAGGCATTGTAATAATTACTAAAGCCAATATCAGTTAACTATAATAACTATAATAAGTTATGATTAAAAGTTATATTTCGAGTTATATAGCGCCAATTTTGGATGATTAGCGCTTTACAATGATATTATTAACCCGGTCATAGGAAACAATGCAAGCCAGCGCACATTGTGTGCACCATCTCAACTCCCTGGGGAGCAATCCTCCTAAGCGGCTCATGGGCATTGAGAAGATCTTGTACATGAGGGGTCTTACCTCCTACAGGGTATTCATTTATACACCCGAGTATAAGGCATCAATAATTGTGGATAAATTGCTTTGATGAAGGTCAAAAAGGCAGTGGGAAAGGTTCGAACTCGGGATCCTATTATCGGAAAGCATGCGCTCTACCAATCTTGAAAAGCCACATGCACATGAATGTGCATATAGCGCGAATTCCTGTATATACTTGTACAGGAAGTCGGACAGATGACCCCCCTTGATCGACGTTCATGATCACAAATAAAATACTAATCATATATATACAAATAATGTCCCCATAGCCCTGTCTAATCGTGGTTACTACAGTGTCCTCTTGTTTCGGAGTTGCAAAGTGCTTAAATAACGTAGGCATTGTAATAATTACTAAAGCCAATATCAGTTAACTATAATAACTATAATAAGTTATGATTAAAAGTTATATTTCGAGTTATATAGCGCCAATTTTGGATGATTAGCGCTTTACAATGATATTATTAACCCGGTCATAGGAAACAATGCAAGCCAGCGCACATTGTGTGCACCATCTCAACTCCCTGGGGAGCAATCCTCCTAAGCGGCTCATGGGCATTGAGAAGATCTTGTACATGAGGGGTCTTACCTCCTACAGGGTATTCATTTATACACCCGAGTATAAAGCATCAATACTTGTGGATAAATTGCTTTGATGAAGGTCAAAAAGGCAGTGGGAAAGGTTCGAACTCGGGATCCTATTATCGGAAAGCATGCGCTCTACCAATCTTGAAAAGCCACATGCACATGAATGTGCATATAGCGCGAATTCCTGTATATACTTGTACAGGAAGTCGGACAGATGACCCCCTTGATCGACGTTCATGATCACAAATAAAATACTAATCATATATATACAAATAATGTCCCCATAGCCCTGTCTAATAGTGGTTACTACAGTGTCCTCTTGTTTCGGAGTTGCAAAGTACTTAAATAACGTAGGCAATTACTAAAGCCAGTATTAGTTAACTATAATAACTATAATAAGTTATAATTAAAAGTTATATTTCGAGTTATATAGCGCCAATTTTGAATGATGAGCGCTTTACAATGATATTATTAGCCCGGTCATAGGAAACAATGCAAGCCAGCGCACATTGTGTGCACCATCTCAACTCCCTGGGGAGCAATCCTCCTAAGCGGCTCATGGGCATTGAGAAGATCTTGTACATGAGGGGTCTTACCTCCTACAGGGTATTCATTTATACACCCGAGTATAAAGCATCTATAATTGTGGATAAATTGCTTTGATGAAGGTCAAAAAGGCAGTGGGAAAGGTTCGAACTCGGGATCCTATTATCGGAAAGCATGCGCTCTACCAATCTTGAAAAGCCACATGCACATGAATGTGCATATAGCGCGAATTCCTGTATATACTTGTACAGGACGGTCGGACAGATGACCCCCTTGATCGACGTTCATGATCACAAATAAAATACTAATCATATATATACAAATAATGTCCCCATAGCCCTGTCTAATCGTGGTTACTACAGTGTCCTCTTGTTTCGGAGTTGCAAAGTGCTTAAATAACGTAGGCATTGTAATAATTACTAAAGCCAATATCAGTTAACTATAATAACTATAATAAGTTATGATTAAAAGTTATATTTCGAGTTATATAGCGCCAATTTTGGATGATTAGCGCTTTACAATGATATTATTAACCCGGTCATAGGAAACAATGCAAGCCAGCGCACATTGTGTGCACCATCTCAACTCCCTGGGGAGCAATCCTCCTAAGCGGCTCATGGGCATTGGGAAGATCTTGTACATGAGGGGTCTTACCTCCTACAGGGTATTCATTTATACACCCGAGTATAAGGCATCAATAATTGTGGATAAATTGCTTTGATGAAGGTCAAAAAGGCAGTGGGAAAGGTTCGAACTCGGGATCCTATTATCGGAAAGCATGCGCTCTACCAATCTTGAAAAGCCACATGCATATGAATGTGCATATAGCGCGAATTCCTGTATATACTTGTACAGGAAGTCGGACAGATGACCCCCCCTTGATCGACGTTCATGATCACAAATAAAATACTAATCATATATATACAAATAATGTCCCCATAGCCCTGTCTAATCGTGGTTACTACAGTGTCCTCTTGTTTCGGAGTTGCAAAGTGCTTAAATAACGTAGGCATTGTAATAATTACTAAAGCCAATATCAGTTAACTATAATAACTATAATAAGTTATGATTAAAAGTTATATTTCGAGTTATATAGCGCCAATTTTGGATGATTAGCGCTTTACAATGATATTATTAACCCGGTCATAGGAAACAATGCAAGCCAGCGCACATTGTGTGCACCATCTCAACTCCCTGGGGAGCAATCCTCCTAAGCGGCTCATGGGCATTGAGAAGATCTTGTACATGAGGGGTCTTACCTCCTACAGGGTATTCATTTATACACCCGAGTATAAAGCATCTATAATTGTGGATAAATTGCTTTGATGAAGGTCAAAAAGGCAGTGGGAAAGGTTCGAACTCGGGATCCTATTATCGGAAAGCATGCGCTCTACCAATCTTGAAAAGCCACATGCACATGAATGTGCATATAGCGCGAATTCCTGTATATACTTGTACAGGACGGTCGGACAGATGACCCCCTTGATCGACGTTCATGATCACACATAAAATACTAATCATATATATACAAATAATGTCCCCATAGCCCTGTCTAATCGTGGTTACTACAGTGTCCTCTTGTTTCGGAGTTGCAAAGTGCTTAAATAACGTAGGCATTGTAATAATTACTAAAGCCAATATCAGTTAACTATAATAACTATAATAAGGTATGATTAAAAGTTATATTTCGAGTTATACAGCGCCAATTTTGAATGATTAGCGCTTAACAATGATATTATTAGCCCGGTCATAGGAAACAATGCAAGCCAGCGCACATTGTGTGCACCATCTCAACTCCCTGGGGAGCAATCCTCCTAAGCGGCTCATGGGCATTGAGAAGATCTTGTACATGAGGGGTCTTACCTTCTACAGGGTATTCATTTATACACCCGAGTATAAAGCATCAATAATTGTGGATAAATTGCCTTGATGAAGGTCAAAAAGGCAGTGGGAAAGGTTCGAACTCGGGATCCTATTATCGGAAAGCATGCGCTCTACCAATCTTGAAAAGCCACATGCACATGAATGTGCATATAGCGCGAATTCCTGTATATACTTGTACAGGAAGTCGGACAGATGACTCCCTTGATCGACGTTCATGATCACAAATAAAATACTAATCATATATATACAAATAATGTCCCCATAGCCCTGTCTAATCGTGGTTACTACAGTGTCCTCTTGTTTCGGAGTTGCAAAGTGCTTAAATAACGTAGGCATTGTAATAATTACTAAAGACAATATCAGTTAAGTATAAGTTATGATTAATAGTTATATTTCGAGTTATATAGCGCCAATTTTGGATGATTAGCGCTTTACAATGATATTATTAGCCCGGTCATAGGAAACAATGCAAGCCAGCGCACATTGTGTGCACCATCTCAACTCCCTGGGGAGCAATCCTCCTAAGCGGCTCATGGGCATTGAGAAGATCTTGTACATGAGGGGTCTTACCTCCTACAGGGTATTCATTTATACACCCGAGTATAAAGCATCAATAATTGTGGATAAATTGCTTTGATGAAGGTCAAAAAGGCAGTGGGAAAGGTTCGAACTCGGGATCCAATTATCGGAAAGCATGCGCTCTACCAATCTTGAAAAGCCACATGCACATGAATGTGCATATAGCGCGAATTCCTGTATATACTTGTACAGGACGGTCGGACAGATGACCCCCTTGATCGACGTTCATGATCACAAATAAAATACTAATCATATATATACAAATAATGTCCCCATAGCCCTGTCTAATCGTGGTTACTACAGTGTCCTCTTGTTTCGGAGTTGCAAAGTGCTTAAATAACGTAGGCATTGTAATAATTACTAAAGCCAATATCAGTTAACTATAATAACTATAATAAGTTATGATTAAAAGTTATATTTCGAGTTATATAGCGCCAATTTTGGATGATTAGCGCTTTACAATGATATTATTAACCCGGTCATAGGAAACAATGCAAGCCAGCGCACATTGTGTGCACCATCTCAACTCCCTGGGGAGCAATCCTCCTAAGCGGCTCATGGGCATTGAGAAGATCTTGTACATGAGGGGTCTTACCTCCTACAGGGTATTCATTTATACACCCGAGTATAAGGCATCAATAATTGTGGATAAATTGCTTTGATGAAGGTCAAAAAGGCAGTGGGAAAGGTTCGAACTCGGGATCCTATTATCGGAAAGCATGCGCTCTACCAATCTTGAAAAGCCACATGCACATGAATGTGCATATAGCGCGAATTCCTGTATATACTTGTACAGGAAGTCGGACAGATGACCCCCCTTGATCGACGTTCATGATCACAAATAAAATACTAATCATATATATACAAATAATGTCCCCATAGCCCTGTCTAATCGTGGTTACTACAGTGTCCTCTTGTTTCGGAGTTGCAAAGTGCTTAAATAACGTAGGCATTGTAATAATTACTAAAGCCAATATCAGTTAACTATAATAACTATAATAAGTTATGATTAAAAGTTATATTTCGAGTTATATAGCGCCAATTTTGGATGATTAGCGCTTTACAATGATATTATTAACCCGGTCATAGGAAACAATGCAAGCCAGCGCACATTGTGTGCACCATCTCAACTCCCTGGGGAGCAATCCTCCTAAGCGGCTCATGGGCATTGAGAAGATCTTGTACATGAGGGGTCTTACCTCCTACAGGGTATTCATTTATACACCCGAGTATAAAGCATCAATACTTGTGGATAAATTGCTTTGATGAAGGTCAAAAAGGCAGTGGGAAAGGTTCGAACTCGGGATCCTATTATCGGAAAGCATGCGCTCTACCAATCTTGAAAAGCCACATGCACATGAATGTGCATATAGCGCGAATTCCTGTATATACTTGTACAGGAAGTCGGACAGATGACCCCCTTGATCGACGTTCATGATCACAAATAAAATACTAATCATATATATACAAATAATGTCCCCATAGCCCTGTCTAATAGTGGTTACTACAGTGTCCTCTTGTTTCGGAGTTGCAAAGTACTTAAATAACGTAGGCAATTACTAAAGCCAGTATTAGTTAACTATAATAACTATAATAAGTTATAATTAAAAGTTATATTTCGAGTTATATAGCGCCAATTTTGAATGATGAGCGCTTTACAATGATATTATTAGCCCGGTCATAGGAAACAATGCAAGCCAGCGCACATTGTGTGCACCATCTCAACTCCCTGGGGAGCAATCCTCCTAAGCGGCTCATGGGCATTGAGAAGATCTTGTACATGAGGGGTCTTACCTCCTACAGGGTATTCATTTATACACCCGAGTATAAAGCATCTATAATTGTGGATAAATTGCTTTGATGAAGGTCAAAAAGGCAGTGGGAAAGGTTCGAACTCGGGATCCTATTATCGGAAAGCATGCGCTCTACCAATCTTGAAAAGCCACATGCACATGAATGTGCATATAGCGCGAATTCCTGTATATACTTGTACAGGACGGTCGGACAGATGACCCCCTTGATCGACGTTCATGATCACACATAAAATACTAATCATATATATACAAATAATGTCCCCATAGCCCTGTCTAATCGTGGTTACTACAGTGTCCTCTTGTTTCGGAGTTGCAAACTGCTTAAATAACGTAGGCATTGTAATAATTACTAAAGCCAATATCAGTTAACTATAATAACTATAATAAGGTATGATTAAAAGTTATATTTCGAGTTATACAGCGCCAATTTTGAATGATTAGCGCTTAACAATGATATTATTAGCCCGGTCATAGGAAACAATGCAAGCCAGCGCACATTGTGTGCACCATCTCAACTCCCTGGGGAGCAATCCTCCTAAGCGGCTCATGGGCATTGAGAAGATCTTGTACATGAGGGGTCTTACCTTCTACAGGGTATTCATTTATACACCCGAGTATAAAGCATCAATAATTGTGGATAAATTGCCTTGATGAAGGTCAAAAAGGCAGTGGGAAAGGTTCGAACTCGGGATCCTATTATCGGAAAGCATGCGCTCTACCAATCTTGAAAAGCCACATGCACATGAATGTGCATATAGCGCGAATTCCTGTATATACTTGTACAGGAAGTCGGACAGATGACTCCCTTGATCGACGTTCATGATCACAAATAAAATACTAATCATATATATACAAATAATGTCCCCATAGCCCTGTCTAATCGTGGTTACTACAGTGTCCTCTTGTTTCGGAGTTGCAAAGTGCTTAAATAACGTAGGCATTGTAATAATTACTAAAGACAATATCAGTTAAGTATAAGTTATGATTAATAGTTATATTTCGAGTTATATAGCGCCAATTTTGGATGATTAGCGCTTTACAATGATATTATTAGCCCGGTCATAGGAAACAATGCAAGCCAGCGCACATTGTGTGCACCATCTCAACTCCCTGGGGAGCAATCCTCCTAAGCGGCTCATGGGCATTGAGAAGATCTTGTACATGAGGGGTCTTACCTCCTACAGGGTATTCATTTATACACCCGAGTATAAAGCATCAATAATTGTGGATAAATTGCTTTGATGAAGGTCAAAAAGGCAGTGGGAAAGGTTCGAACTCGGGATCCAATTATCGGAAAGCATGCGCTCTACCAATCTTGAAAAGCCACATGCACATGAATGTGCATATAGCGCGAATTCCTGTATATACTTGTACAGGACGGTCGGACAGATGACCCCCTTGATCGACGTTCATGATCACAAATAAAATACTAATCATATATATACAAATAATGTCCCCATAGCCCTGTCTAATCGTGGTTACTACAGTGTCCTCTTGTTTCGGAGTTGCAAAGTGCTTAAATAACGTAGGCATTGTAATAATTACTAAAGCCAATATCAGTTAACTATAATAACTATAATAAGTTATGATTAAAAGTTATATTTCGAGTTATATAGCGCCAATTTTGGATGATTAGCGCTTTACAATGATATTATTAACCCGGTCATAGGAAACAATGCAAGCCAGCGCACATTGTGTGCACCATCTCAACTCCCTGGGGAGCAATCCTCCTAAGCGGCTCATGGGCATTGAGAAGATCTTGTACATGAGGGGTCTTACCTCCTACAGGGTATTCATTTATACACCCGAGTATAAGGCATCAATAATTGTGGATAAATTGCTTTGATGAAGGTCAAAAAGGCAGTGGGAAAGGTTCGAACTCGGGATCCTATTATCGGAAAGCATGCGCTCTACCAATCTTGAAAAGCCACATGCACATGAATGTGCATATAGCGCGAATTCCTGTATATACTTGTACAGGAAGTCGGACAGATGACCCCCCTTGATCGACGTTCATGATCACAAATAAAATACTAATCATATATATACAAATAATGTCCCCATAGCCCTGTCTAATCGTGGTTACTACAGTGTCCTCTTGTTTCGGAGTTGCAAAGTGCTTAAATAACGTAGGCATTGTAATAATTACTAAAGCCAATATCAGTTAACTATAATAACTATAATAAGTTATGATTAAAAGTTATATTTCGAGTTATATAGCGCCAATTTTGGATGATTAGCGCTTTACAATGATATTATTAACCCGGTCATAGGAAACAATGCAAGCCAGCGCACATTGTGTGCACCATCTCAACTCCCTGGGGAGCAATCCTCCTAAGCGGCTTATGGGCATTGAGAAGATCTTGTACATGAGGGGTCTTACCTCCTACAGGGTATTCATTTATACACCCGAGTATAAAGCATCAATACTTGTGGATAAATTGCTTTGATGAAGGTCAAAAAGGCAGTGGGAAAGGTTCGAACTCGGGATCCTATTATCGGAAAGCATGCGCTCTACCAATCTTGAAAAGCCACATGCACATGAATGTGCATATAGCGCGAATTCCTGTATATACTTGTACAGGAAGTCGGACAGATGACCCCCTTGATCGACGTTCATGATCACAAATAAAATACTAATCATATATATACAAATAATGTCCCCATAGCCCTGTCTAATAGTGGTTACTACAGTGTCCTCTTGTTTCGGAGTTGCAAAGTACTTAAATAACGTAGGCAATTACTAAAGCCAGTATTAGTTAACTATAATAACTATAATAAGTTATAATTAAAAGTTATATTTCGAGTTATATAGCGCCAATTTTGAATGATGAGCGCTTTACAATGATATTATTAGCCCGGTCATAGGAAACAATGCAAGCCAGCGCACATTGTGTGCACCATCTCAACTCCCTGGGGAGCAATCCTCCTAAGCGGCTCATGGGCATTGAGAAGATCTTGTACATGAGGGGTCTTACCTCCTACAGGGTATTCATTTATACACCCGAGTATAAAGCATCTATAATTGTGGATAAATTGCTTTGATGAAGGTCAAAAAGGCAGTGGGAAAGGTTCGAACTCGGGATCCTATTATCGGAAAGCATGCGCTCTACCAATCTTGAAAAGCCACATGCACATGAATGTGCATATAGCGCGAATTCCTGTATATACTTGTACAGGACGGTCGGACAGATGACCCCCTTGATCGACGTTCATGATCACAAATAAAATACTAATCATATATATACAAATAATGTCCCCATAGCCCTGTCTAATCGTGGTTACTACAGTGTCCTCTTGTTTCGGAGTTGCAAAGTGCTTAAATAACGTAGGCATTGTAATAATTACTAAAGCCAATATCAGTTAACTATAATAACTATAATAAGTTATGATTAAAAGTTATATTTCGAGTTATATAGCGCCAATTTTGGATGATTAGCGCTTTACAATGATATTATTAACCCGGTCATAGGAAACAATGCAAGCCAGCGCACATTGTGTGCACCATCTCAACTCCCTGGGGAGCAATCCTCCTAAGCGGCTCATGGGCATTGGGAAGATCTTGTACATGAGGGGTCTTACCTCCTACAGGGTATTCATTTATACACCCGAGTATAAGGCATCAATAATTGTGGATAAATTGCTTTGATGAAGGTCAAAAAGGCAGTGGGAAAGGTTCGAACTCGGGATCCTATTATCGGAAAGCATGCGCTCTACCAATCTTGAAAAGCCACATGCACATGAATGTGCATATAGCGCGAATTCCTGTATATACTTGTACAGGAAGTCGGACAGATGACCCCCCCTTGATCGACGTTCATGATCACAAATAAAATACTAATCATATATATACAAATAATGTCCCCATAGCCCTGTCTAATCGTGGTTACTACAGTGTCCTCTTGTTTCGGAGTTGCAAAGTGCTTAAATAACGTAGGCATTGTAATAATTACTAAAGCCAATATCAGTTAACTATAATAACTATAATAAGTTATGATTAAAAGTTATATTTCGAGTTATATAGCGCCAATTTTGGATGATTAGCGCTTTACAATGATATTATTAACCCGGTCATAGGAAACAATGCAAGCCAGCGCACATTGTGTGCACCATCTCAACTCCCTGGGGAGCAATCCTCCTAAGCGGCTCATGGGCATTGAGAAGATCTTGTACATGAGGGGTCTTACCTCCTACAGGGTATTCATTTATACACCCGAGTATAAAGCATCTATAATTGTGGATAAATTGCTTTGATGAAGGTCAAAAAGGCAGTGGGAAAGGTTCGAACTCGGGATCCTATTATCGGAAAGCATGCGCTCTACCAATCTTGAAAAGCCACATGCACATGAATGTGCATATAGCGCGAATTCCTGTATATACTTGTACAGGACGGTCGGACAGATGACCCCCTTGATCGACGTTCATGATCACAAATAAAATACTAATCATATATATACAAATAATGTCCCCATAGCCCTGTCTAATCGTGGTTACTACAGTGTCCTCTTGTTTCGGAGTTGCAATGTGCTTAAATAACGTAGGCATTGTAATAATTACTAAAGCCAATATCAGTTAACTATAATAACTATAATAAGGTATGATTAAAAGTTATATTTCGAGTTATACAGCGCCAATTTTGAATGATTAGCGCTTAACAATGATATTATTAGCCCGGTCATAGGAAACAATGCAAGCCAGCGCACATTGTGTGCACCATCTCAACTCCCTGGGGAGCAATCCTCCTAAGCGGCTCATGGGCATTGAGAAGATCTTGTACATGAGGGGTCTTACCTTCTACAGGGTATTCATTTATACACCCGAGTATAAAGCATCAATAATTGTGGATAAATTGCCTTGATGAAGGTCAAAAAGGCAGTGGGAAAGGTTCGAACTCGGGATCCTATTATCGGAAAGCATGCGCTCTACCAATCTTGAAAAGCCACATGCACATGAATGTGCATATAGCGCGAATTCCTGTATATACTTGTACAGGAGGTCGGACAGATGACTCCCTTGATCGACGTTCATGATCACAAATAAAATACTAATCATATATATACAAATAATGTCCCCATAGCCCTGTCTAATCGTGGTTACTACAGTGTCCTCTTGTTTCGGAGTTGCAAAGTGCTTAAATAACGTAGGCATTGTAATAATTACTAAAGACAATATCAGTTAAGTATAAGTTATGATTAATAGTTAAATTTCGAGTTATATAGCGCCAATTTTGGATGATTAGCGCTTTACAATGATATTATTAGCCCGGTCATAGGAAACAATGCAAGCCAGCGCACATTGTGTGCACCATCTCAACTCCCTGGGGAGCAATCCTCCTAAGCGGCTCATGGGCATTGAGAAGATCTTGTACATGAGGGGTCTTACCTCCTACAGGGTATTCATTTATACACCCGAGTATAAAGCATCAATAATTGTGGATAAATTGCTTTGATGAAGGTCAAAAAGGCAGTGGGAAAGGTTCGAACTCGGGATCCAATTATCGGAAAGCATGCGCTCTACCAATCTTTAAAAGCCACATGCACATGAATGTGCATATAGCGCGAATTCCTGTATATACTTGTACAGGACGGTCGGACAGATGACCCCCTTGATCGACGTTCATGATCACAAATAAAATACTAATCATATATATACAAATAATGTCCCCATAGCCCTGTCTAATCGTGGTTACTACAGTGTCCTCTTGTTTCGGAGTTGCAAAGTGCTTAAATAACGTAGGCATTGTAATAATTACTAAAGCCAATATCAGTTAACTATAATAACTATAATAAGTTATGATTAAAAGTTATATTTCGAGTTATATAGCGCCAATTTTGGATGATTAGCGCTTTACAATGATATTATTAACCCGGTCATAGGAAACAATGCAAGCCAGCGCACATTGTGTGCACCATCTCAACTCCCTGGGGAGCAATCCTCCTAAGCGGCTCATGGGCATTGAGAAGATCTTGTACATGAGGGGTCTTACCTCCTACAGGGTATTCATTTATACACCCGAGTATAAGGCATCAATAATTGTGGATAAATTGCTTTGATGAAGGTCAAAAAGGCAGTGGGAAAGGTTCGAACTCGGGATCCTATTATCGGAAAGCATGCGCTCTACCAATCTTGAAAAGCCACATGCACATGAATGTGCATATAGCGCGAATTCCTGTATATACTTGTACAGGAAGTCGGACAGATGACCCCCCTTGATCGACGTTCATGATCACAAATAAAATACTAATCATATATATACAAATAATGTCCCCATAGCCCTGTCTAATCGTGGTTACTACAGTGTCCTCTTGTTTCGGAGTTGCAAAGTGCTTAAATAACGTAGGCATTGTAATAATTACTAAAGCCAATATCAGTTAACTATAATAACTATAATAAGTTATGATTAAAAGTTATATTTCGAGTTATATAGCGCCAATTTTGGATGATTAGCGCTTTACAATGATATTATTAACCCGGTCATAGGAAACAATGCAAGCCAGCGCACATTGTGTGCACCATCTCAACTCCCTGGGGAGCAATCCTCCTAAGCGGCTCATGGGCATTGAGAAGATCTTGTACATGAGGGGTCTTACCTCCTACAGGGTATTCATTTATACACCCGAGTATAAAGCATCAATACTTGTGGATAAATTGCTTTGATGAAGGTCAAAAAGGCAGTGGGAAAGGTTCGAACTCGGGATCCTATTATCGGAAAGCATGCGCTCTACCAATCTTGAAAAGCCACATGCACATGAATGTGCATATAGCGCGAATTCCTGTATATAAATGTACAGGAAGTCGGACAGATGACCCCCTTGATCGACGTTCATGATCACAAATAAAATACTAATCATATATATACAAATAATGTCCCCATAGCCCTGTCTAATAGTGGTTACTACAGTGTCCTCTTGTTTCGGAGTTGCAAAGTACTTAAATAACGTAGGCAATTACTAAAGCCAGTATTAGTTAACTATAATAACTATAATAAGTTATAATTAAAAGTTATATTTCGAGTTATATAGCGCCAATTTTGAATGATGAGCGCTTTACAATGATATTATTAGCCCGGTCATAGGAAACAATGCAAGCCAGCGCACATTGTGTGCACCATCTCAACTCCCTGGGGAGCAATCCTCCTAAGCGGCTCATGGGCATTGAGAAGATCTTGTACATGAGGGGTCTTACCTCCTACAGGGTATTCATTTATACACCCGAGTATAAAGCATCTATAATTGTGGATAAATTGCTTTGATGAAGGTCAAAAAGGCAGTGGGAAAGGTTCGAACTCGGGATCCTATTATCGGAAAGCATGCGCTCTACCAATCTTGAAAAGCCACATGCACATGAATGTGCATATAGCGCGAATTCCTGTATATACTTGTACAGGACGGTCGGACAGATGACCCCCTTGATCGACGTTCATGATCACAAATAAAATACTAATCATATATATACAAATAATGTCCCCATAGCCCTGTCTAATCGTGGTTACTACAGTGTCCTCTTGTTTCGGAGTTGCAAAGTGCTTAAATAACGTAGGCATTGTAATAATTACTAAAGCCAATATCAGTTAACTATAATAACTATAATAAGTTATGATTAAAAGTTATATTTCGAGTTATATAGCGCCAATTTTGGATGATTAGCGCTTTACAATGATATTATTAACCCGGTCATAGGAAACAATGCAAGCCAGCGCACATTGTGTGCACCATCTCAACTCCCTGGGGAGCAATCCTCCTAAGCGGCTCATGGGCATTGGGAAGATCTTGTACATGAGGGGTCTTACCTCCTACAGGGTATTCATTTATACACCCGAGTATAAGGCATCAATAATTGTGGATAAATTGCTTTGATGAAGGTCAAAAAGGCAGTGGGAAAGGTTCGAACTCGGGATCCTATTATCGGAAAGCATGCGCTCTACCAATCTTGAAAAGCCACATGCACATGAATGTGCATATAGCGCGAATTCCTGTATATACTTGTACAGGAAGTCGGACAGATGACCCCCCCTTGATCGACGTTCATGATCACAAATAAAATACTAATCATATATATACAAATAATGTCCCCATAGCCCTGTCTAATCGTGGTTACTACAGTGTCCTCTTGTTTCGGAGTTGCAAAGTGCTTAAATAACGTAGGCATTGTAATAATTACTAAAGCCAATATCAGTTAACTATAATAACTATAATAAGTTATGATTAAAAGTTATATTTCGAGTTATATAGCGCCAATTTTGGATGATTAGCGCTTTACAATGATATTATTAACCCGGTCATAGGAAACAATGCAAGCCAGCGCACATTGTGTGCACCATCTCAACTCCCTGGGGAGCAATCCTCCTAAGCGGCTCATGGGCATTGAGAAGATCTTGTACATGAGGGGTCTTACCTCCTACAGGGTATTCATTTATACACCCGAGTATAAAGCATCTATAATTGTGGATAAATTGCTTTGATGAAGGTCAAAAAGGCAGTGGGAAAGGTTCGAACTCGGGATCCTATTATCGGAAAGCATGCGCTCTACCAATCTTGAAAAGCCACATGCACATGAATGTGCATATAGCGCGAATTCCTGTATATACTTGTACAGGACGGTCGGACAGATGACCCCCTTGATCGACGTTCATGATCACACATAAAATACTAATCATATATATACAAATAATGTCCCCATAGCCCTGTCTAATCGTGGTTACTACAGTGTCCTCTTGTTTCGGAGTTGCAAAGTGCTTAAATAACGTAGGCATTGTAATAATTACTAAAGCCAATATCAGTTAACTATAATAACTATAATAAGGTATGATTAAAAGTTATATTTCGAGTTATACAGCGCCAATTTTGAATGATTAGCGCTTAACAATGATATTATTAGCCCGGTCATAGGAAACAATGCAAGCCAGCGCACATTGTGTGCACCATCTCAACTCCCTGGGGAGCAATCCTCCTAAGCGGCTCATGGGCATTGAGAAGATCTTGTACATGAGGGGTCTTACCTTCTACAGGGTATTCATTTATACACCCGAGTATAAAGCATCAATAATTGTGGATAAATTGCCTTGATGAAGGTCAAAAAGGCAGTGGGAAAGGTTCGAACTCGGGATCCTATTATCGGAAAGCATGCGCTCTACCAATCTTGAAAAGCCACATGCACATGAATGTGCATATAGCGCGAATTCCTGTATATACTTGTACAGGAAGTCGGACAGATGACTCCCTTGATCGACGTTCATGATCACAAATAAAATACTAATCATATATATACAAATAATGTCCCCATAGCCCTGTCTAATCGTGGTTACTACAGTGTCCTCTTGTTTCGGAGTTGCAAAGTGCTTAAATAACGTAGGCATTGTAATAATTACTAAAGACAATATCAGTTAAGTATTAGTTATGATTTATAGTTATATTTCGAGTTATATAGCGCCAATTTTGGATGATTAGCGCTTTACAATGATATTATTAGCCCGGTCATAGGAAACAATGCAAGCCAGCGCACATTGTGTGCACCATCTCAACTCCCTGGGGAGCAATCCTCCTAAGCGGCTCATGGGCATTGAGAAGATCTTGTACATGAGGGGTCTTACCTCCTACAGGGTATTCATTTATACACCCGAGTATAAAGCATCAATAATTGTGGATAAATTGCTTTGATGAAGGTCAAAAAGGCAGTGGGAAAGGTTCGAACTCGGGATCCAATTATCGGAAAGCATGCGCTCTACCAATCTTGAAAAGCCACATGCACATGAATGTGCATATAGCGCGAATTCCTGTATATACTTGTACAGGAAGTCGGACAGATGACCCCCTTGATCGACGTTCATGATCACAAATAAAATACTATTCATATATATACAAATAATGTCCCCATAGCCCTGTCTAATCGTGGTTACTACAGTGTCCTCTTGTTTCGGAGTTGCAAAGTGCTTAAATAACGTAGGCATTGTAATAATTACTAAAGCCAATATTAGTTAACTATAATAACTATAATAAGTTATAATTAAAAGTTATATTTCTAGTTATATAGCGCCAATTTTGAATGATGAGCGCTTTACAATGATATTATTAGCCCGGTCATAGGAAACAATGCAAGCAAGCGCACATTGTGTGCACCATCTCAACTCCCTGGGGAGCAATCCTCCTAAGCGGCTCATGGGCATTGAGAAGATCTTGTACATGAGGGGTCTTACCTCCTACAGGGTATTCATTTATACACCCGAGTATAAAGCATCTATAATTGTGGATAAATTGCTTTGATGAAGGTCAAAAAGGCAGTGGGAAAGGTTCGAACTCGGGATCCTATTATCGGAAAGCATGCGCTCTACCAATCTTGAAAAGCCACAGGCACATGAATGTGCATATAGCGCGAATTCCTGTATATACTTGTACAGGAAGTCGGACAGATGACCCCCTTGATCGACGTTCATGATCACAAATAAAATACTAATCATATATATACAAATAATGTCCCCATAGCCCTGTCTAATCGTGGTTACTACAGTGTCCTCTTGTTTCGGAGTTGCAAAGTGCTTAAATAACGTAGGCATTGTAATAATTACTAAAGCCAATATCAGTTAACTATAATAACTATAATAAGTTATGATTAAAAGTTATATTTCGAGTTATATGGCGCCAATTTTGGATGATTAGCGCTTTACAATGATATTATTAACCCGGTCATAGGAAACAATGCAAGCCAGCGCACATTGTGTGCACCATCTCAACTCCCTGGGGAGCAATCCTCCTAAGCGGCTCATGGGCATTGAGAAGATCTTGTACATGAGGGGTCTTACCTCCTACAGGGTATTCATTTATACACCCGAGTATAAAGCATCTATAATTGTGGATAAATTGCTTTGATGAAGGTCAAAAAGGCAGTGGGAAAGGTTCGAACTCGGGATCCTATTATCGGAAAGCATGCGCTCTACCAATCTTGAAAAGCCACGTGCACATGAATGTGCATATAGCGCGAATTCCTGTATATACTTGTACAGGACGGTCGGACAGATGACCCCCTTGATCGACGTTCATGATCACACATAAAATACTAATCATATATATACAAATAATGTCCCCATAGCCCTGTCTAATCGTGGTTACTACAGTGTCCTCTTGTTTCGGAGTTGCAAAGTGCTTAAATAACGTAGGCATTGTAATAATTACTAAAGCCAATATCAGTTAACTATAATAACTATAATAAGGTATGATTAAAAGTTATATTTCGAGTTATACAGCGCCAATTTTGAATGATTAGCGCTTAACAATGATATTATTAGCCCGGTCATAGGAAACAATGCAAGCCAGCGCACATTGTGTGCACCATCTCAACTCCCTGGGGAGCAATCCTCCTAAGCGGCTCATGGGCATTGAGAAGATCTTGTACATGAGGGGTCTTACCTTCTACAGGGTATTCATTTATACACCCGAGTATAAAGCATCAATAATTGTGGATAAATTGCCTTGATGAAGGTCAAAAAGGCAGTGGGAAAGGTTCGAACTCGGGATCCTATTATCGGAAAGCATGCGCTCTACCAATCTTGAAAAGCCACATGCACATGAATGTGCATATAGCGCGAATTCCTGTATATACTTGTACAGGAAGTCGGACAGATGACTCCCTTGATCGACGTTCATGATCACAAATAAAATACTAATCATATATATACAAATAATGTCCCCATAGCCCTGTCTAATCGTGGTTACTACAGTGTCCTCTTGTTTCGGAGTTGCAAAGTGCTTAAATAACGTAGGCATTGTAATAATTACTAAAGACAATATCAGTTAAGTATAAGTTATGATTAATAGTTATATTTCGAGTTATATAGCGCCAATTTTGGATGATTAGCGCTTTACAATGATATTATTAGCCCGGTCATAGGAAACAATGCAAGCCAGCGCACATTGTGTGCACCATCTCAACTCCCTGGGGAGCAATCCTCCTAAGCGGCTCATGGGCATTGAGAAGATCTTGTACATGAGGGGTCTTACCTCCTACAGGGTATTCATTTTATACACCCGAGTATAAAGCATCAATAATTGTGGATAAATTGCTTTGATGAAGGTCAAAAAGGCAGTGGGAAAGGTTCGAACTCGGGATCCAATTATCGGAAAGCATGCGCTCTACCAATCTTGAAAAGCCACATGCACATGAATGTGCATATAGCGCGAATTCCTGTATATACTTGTACAGGAAGTCGGACAGATGACCCCCTTGATCGACGTTCATGATCACAAATAAAATACTATTCATATATATACAAATAATGTCCCCATAGCCCTGTCTAATCGTGGTTACTACAGTGTCCTCTTGTTTCGGAGTTGCAAAGTGCTTAAATAACGTAGGCATTGTAATAATTACTAAAGCCAATATTAGTTAACTATAATAACTATAATAAGTTATAATTAAAAGTTATATTTCTAGTTATATAGCGCCAATTTTGAATGATGAGCGCTTTACAATGATATTATTAGCCCGGTCATAGGAAACAATGCAAGCCAGCGCACATTGTGTGCACCATCTCAACTCCCTGGGGAGCATCCTCCTAAGCGGCTCATGGGCATTGAGAAGATCTTGTACATGAGGGGTCTTACCTCCTACAGGGTATTCATTTATACACCCGAGTATAAAGCATCTATAATTGTGGATAAATTGCTTTGATGAAGGTCAAAAAGGCAGTGGGAAAGGTTCGAACTCGGGATCCTATTATCGGAAAGCATGCGCTCTACCAATCTTGAAAAGCCACATGCACATGAATGTGCATATAGCGCGAATTCCTGTATATACTTGTACAGGACGGTCGGACAGATGACCCCCTTGATCGACGTTCATGATCACACATAAAATACTAATCATATATATACAAATAATGTCCCCATAGCCCTGTCTAATCGTGGTTACTACAGTGTCCTCTTGTTTCGGAGTTGCAAAGTGCTTAAATAACGTAGGCATTGTAATAATTACTAAAGCCAATATCAGTTAACTATAATAACTATAATAAGGTATGATTAAAAGTTATATTTCGAGTTATACAGCGCCAATTTTGAATGATTAGCGCTTAACAATGATATTATTAGCCCGGTCATAGGAAACAATGCAAGCCAGCGCACATTGTGTGCACCATCTCAACTCCCTGGGGAGCAATCCTCCTAAGCGGCTCATGGGCATTGAGAAGATCTTGTACATGAGGGGTCTTACCTTCTACAGGGTATTCATTTATACACCCGAGTATAAAGCATCAATAATTGTGGATAAATTGCCTTGATGAAGGTCAAAAAGGCAGTGGGAAAGGTTCGAACTCGGGATCCTATTATCGGAAAGCATGAGCTCTACCAATCTTGAAAAGCCACATGCACATGAATGTGCATATAGCGCGAATTCCTGTATATACTTGTACAGGAAGTCGGACAGATGACTCCCTTGATCGACGTTCATGATCACAAATAAAATAATAATCATATATAATTCCCCATAGCCCTGTCTAATCGTGGTTACTACAGTGTCCTCTTGTTTCGGAGTTGCAAAGTGCTTAAATAACGTAGGCATTGTAATAATTACTAAAGCCAATATCAGTTAACTATAATAACTATAATAAGTTATGATTAAAAGTTATATTTCGAGTTATATAGCGCCAATATTGGATGATTAGCGCTTTACAATGATATTATTAGCCCGGTCATAGGAAACAATGCAAGCCAGCGCACATTGTGTGCACCATCTCAACTCCCTGGGGAGCAATCCTCCTAAGCGGCTCATGGGCATTGAGAAGATCTTGTACATGAGGGGTCTTACCTCCTACAGGGTATTCATTTATACACCCGAGTATAAAGCATCTATAATTGTGGATAAATTGCTTTGATGAAGGTCAAAAAGGCAGTGGGAAAGGTTCGAACTCGGGATCCTATTATCGGAAAGCATGCGCTCTACCAATCTTGAAAAGCCACATGCACATGAATGTGCATATAGCGCGAATTCCTGTATATACTTGTACAGGACGGTCGGACAGATGACCCCCTTGATCGACGTTCATGATCACACATAAAATACTAATCATATATATACAAATAATGTCCCCATAGCCCTGTCTAATCGTGGTTACTACAGTGTCCTCTTGTTTCGGAGTTGCAAAGTGCTTAAATAACGTAGGCATTGTAATAATTACTAAAGCCAATATCAGTTAACTATAATAACTATAATAAGGTATGATTAAAAGTTATATTTCGAGTTATACAGCGCCAATTTTGAATGATTAGCGCTTAACAATGATATTATTAGCCCGGTCATAGGAAACAATGCAAGCCAGCGCACATTGTGTGCACCATCTCAACTCCCTGGGGAGCAATCCTCCTAAGCGGCTCATGGGCATTGAGAAGATCTTGTACATGAGGGGTCTTACCTTCTACAGGGTATTCATTTATACACCCGAGTATAAAGCATCAATAATTGTGGATAAATTGCCTTGATGAAGGTCAAAAAGGCAGTGGGAAAGGTTCGAACTCGGGATCCTATTATCGGAAAGCATGCGCTCTACCAATCTTGAAAAGCCACATGCACATGAATGTGCATATAGCGCGAATTCCTGTATATACTTGTACAGGAAGTCGGACAGATGACTCCCTTGATCGACGTTCATGATCACAAATAAAATACTAATCATATATATACAAATAATGTCCCCATAGCCCTGTCTAATCGTGGTTACTACAGTGTCCTCTTGTTTCGGAGTTGCAAAGTGCTTAAATAACGTAGGCATTGTAATAATTACTAAAGACAATATCAGTTAAGTATAAGTTATGATTAATAGTTATATTTCGAGTTATATAGCGCCAATTTTGGATGATTAGCGCTTTACAATGATATTATTAGCCCGGTCATAGGAAACAATGCAAGCCAGCGCACATTGTGTGCACCATCTCAACTCCCTGGGGAGCAATCCTCCTAAGCGGCTCATGGGCATTGAGAAGATCTTGTACATGAGGGGTCTTACCTCCTACAGGGTATTCATTTTATACACCCGAGTATAAAGCATCAATAATTGTGGATAAATTGCTTTGATGAAGGTCAAAAAGGCAGTGGGAAAGGTTCGAACTCGGGATCCAATTATCGGAAAGCATGCGCTCTACCAATCTTGAAAAGCCACATGCACATGAATGTGCATATAGCGCGAATTCCTGTATATACTTGTACAGGAAGTCGGACAGATGACCCCCTTGATCGACGTTCATGATCACAAATAAAATACTATTCATATATATACAAATAATGTCCCCATAGCCCTGTCTAATCGTGGTTACTACAGTGTCCTCTTGTTTCGGAGTTGCAAAGTGCTTAAATAACGTAGGCATTGTAATAATTACTAAAGCCAATATTAGTTAACTATAATAACTATAATAAGTTATAATTAAAAGTTATATTTCTAGTTATATAGCGCCAATTTTGAATGATGAGCGCTTTACAATGATATTATTAGCCCGGTCATAGGAAACAATGCAAGCCAGCGCACATTGTGTGCACCATCTCAACTCCCTGGGGAGCAATCCTCCTAAGCGGCTCATGGGCATTGAGAAGATCTTGTACATGAGGGGTCTTACCTCCTACAGGGTATTCATTTATACACCCGAGTATAAAGCATCTATAATTGTGGATAAATTGCTTTGATGAAGGTCTAAAAGGCAGTGGGAAAGGTTCGAACTCGGGATCCTATTATCGGAAAGCATGCGCTCTACCAATCTTGAAAAGCCACATGCACATGAATGTGCATATAGCGCGAATTCCTGTATATACTTGTACAGGACGGTCGGACAGATGACCCCCTTGATCGACGTTCATGATCACACATAAAATACTAATCATATATATACAAATAATGTCCCCATAGCCCTGTCTAATCGTGGTTACTACAGTGTCCTCTTGTTTCGGAGCTGCAAAGTGCTTAAATAACGTAGGCATTGTAATAATTACTAAAGCCAATATCAGTTAACTATAATAACTATAATAAGGTATGATTAAAAGTTATATTTCGAGTTATACAGCGCCAATTTTGAATGATTAGCGCTTAACAATGATATTATTAGCCCGGTCATAGGAAACAATGCAAGCCAGCGCACATTGTGTGCACCATCTCAACTCCCTGGGGAGCAATCCTCCTAAGCGGCTCATGGGCATTGAGAAGATCTTGTACATGAGGGGTCTTACCTTCTACAGGGTATTCATTTATACACCCGAGTATAAAGCATCAATAATTGTGGATAAATTGCCTTGATGAAGGTCAAAAAGGCAGTGGGAAAGGTTCGAACTCGGGATCCTATTATCGGAAAGCATGCGCTCTACCAATCTTGAAAAGCCACATGCACATGAATGTGCATATAGCGCGAATTCCTGTATATACTTGTACAGGAAGTCGGACAGATGACTCCCTTGATCGACGTTCATGATCACAAATAAAATAATAATCATATATAATTCCCCATAGCCCTGTCTAATCGTGGTTACTACAGTGTCCTCTTGTTTCGGAGTTGCAAAGTGCTTAAATAACGTAGGCATTGTAATAATTACTAAAGCCAATATCAGTTAACTATAATAACTATAATAAGTTATGATTAAAAGTTATATTTCGAGTTATATAGCGCCAATTTTGGATGATTAGCGCTTTACAATGATATTATTAGCCCGGTCATAGGAAACAATGCAAGCCAGCGCACATTGTGTGCACCATCTCAACTCCCTGGGGAGCAATCCTCCTAAGCGGCTCATGGGCATTGAGAAGATCTTGTACATGAGGGGTCTTACCTTCTACAGGGTATTCATTTATACACCCGAGTATAAAGCATCAATAATTGTGGATAAATTGCCTTGATGAAGGTCAAAAAGGCAGTGGGAAAGGTTCGAACTCGGGATCCTATTATCGGAAAGCATGCGCTCTACCAATCTTGAAAAGCCACATGCACATGAATGTGCATATAGCGCGAATTCCTGTATATACTTGTACAGGAAGTCGGACAGATGACTCCCTTGATCGACGTTCATGATCACAAATAAAATAATAATCATATATAATTCCCCATAGCCCTGTCTAATCGTGGTTACTACAGTGTCCTCTTGTTTCGGAGTTGCAAAGTGCTTAAATAACGTAGGCATTGTAATAATTACTAAAGCCAATATCAGTTAACTATAATAACTATAATAAGTTATGATTAAAAGTTATATTTCGAGTTATATAGCGCCAATTTTGGATGATTAGCGCTTTACAATGATATTATTAGCCCGGTCATAGGAAACAATGCAAGCCAGCGCACATTGTGTGCACCATCTCAACTCCCTGGGGAGCAATCCTCCTAAGCGGCTCATGGGCATTGAGAAGATCTTGTACATGAGGGGTCTTACCTCCTACAGGGTATTCATTTATACACCCGAGTATAAAGCATCAATAATTGTGGATAAATTGCTTTGATGAAGGTCAAAAAGGCAGTGGGAAAGGTTCGAACTCGGGATCCTATTATCGGAAAGCATGCGCTCTACCAATCTTGAACAGCCACATGCACATGAATGTGCATATAGCGCGAATTCCTGTATATACTTGTACAGGAAGTCGGACAGATGACCCCCTTGATCGACGTTCATGATCACAAATAAAATACTAATCATATATATACAAATAATGTCCCCATAGCCCTGTCTAATAGTGGTTACTACAGTGTCCTCTTGTTTCGGAGTTGCAAAGTGCTTAAATAACGTAGGCATTGTAATAATTACTAAAGCCAATATCAGTTAACTATAATAACTATAATAAGTTATGATTAAAAGTTATATTTCGAGTTATATAGCGCCAATTTTGGATGATTAGCGCTTTACAATGATATTATTAACCCGGTCATAGGAAACAATGCAAGCCAGCGCACATTGTGTGCACCATCTCAACTCCCTGGGGAGCAATCCTCCTAAGCGGCTCATGGGCATTGAGAAGATCTTGTACATGAGGGGTCTTACCTCCTACAGGGTATTCATTTATACACCCGAGTATAAAGCATCTATAATTGTGGATAAATTGCTTTGATGAAGGTCAAAAAGGCAGTGGGAAAGGTTCGAACTCGGGATCCTATTATCGGAAAGCATGCGCTCTACCAATCTTGAAAAGCCACATGCACATGAATGTGCATATAGCGCGAATTCCTGTATATACTTGTACAGGAAGTCGGACAGATGACCCCCTTGATCGACGTTCATGATCACAAATAAAATACTATTCATATATATACAAATAATGTCCCCATAGCCCTGTCTAATCGTGGTTACTACAGTGTCCTCTTGTTTCGGAGTTGCATAGTGCTGAAATAACGTAGGCATTGTAATAATTACTAAAGACAATATCAGTTAACTATAAGTTATGATTAATAGTTATATTTCGAGTTATATAGCGCCAATTTTGGATGATTAGCGCTTTACAATGATATTATTAGCCCGGTCATAGGAAACAATGCAAGCCAGCGCACATTGTGTGCACCATCTCAACTCCCTGGGGAGCAATCCTCCTAAGCGGCTCATGGGCATTGAGAAGATCTTGTACATGAGGGGTCTTACCTCCTACAGGGTATTCATTTATACACCCGAGTATAAAGCATCAATAAATGTGGATAATTGCTTTGATGAAGGTCAAAAAGGCAGTGGGAAAGGTTCGAACTCGGGATCCTATTATCGGAAAGCATGCGCTCTACCAATCTTGAAAAGCCACATGCACATGAATGTGCATATAGCGCGAATTCCTGTATATACTTGTACAGGAAGTCGGACAGATGACCCCCTTGATCGACGTTCATGATCACAAATAAAATACTAATCATACAAATAATGTCCCCATAGCCCTGTCTAATAGTGGTTACTACAGTGTCCTCTTGTTTCGGAGTTGCAAAGTGCTTAAATAACGTAGGCATTGTAATAATTACTAAAGCCAATATCAGTTAACTATAATAACTATAATAAGTTATGATTAAAAGTTATATTTCGAGTTATATAGCGCCAATTTTGAATGATGGGCGCTTTACAATGATATTATTAACCCGGTCATAGGAAACAATGCAAGCCAGCGCACATTGTGTGCACCATCTCAACTCCCTGGGGAGCAATCCTCCTAAGCGGCTCATGGGCATTGAGAAGATCTTGTACTTGAGGGGTCTTACCTCCTACAGGGTATTCATTTATACACCCGAGTATAAAGCATCAATAATTGTGGATAAATTGCTTTGATGAAGGTCAAAAAGGCAGTGGGAAAGGTTCGAACTCGGGATCCTATTATCGGAAAGCATGCGCTCTACCAATCTTGAAAAGCCACAGGCACATGAATGTTCATATAGCGCGAATTCCTGTATATACTTGTACAGGAAGTCGGACAGATGACCCCCTTGATCGACGTTCATAATCACAAATAAAATACTATTCATATATATACAAATAATGTCCCCATAGCCCTGTCTAATCGTGGTTACTACAGTGTCCTCTTGTTTTGGAGTTGCAAAGTGCTTAAATAACGTAGGCATTGTAATAATTACTAAAGACAATATCAGTTAACTATAAGTTATGATTAATAGTTATATTTCGAGTTATATAGCGCCAATTTTGGATGATTAGCGCTTTACAATGATATTATTAGCCCGGTCATAGGAAACAATGCAAGCCAGCGCACATTGTGTGCATCATCTCAACTCCCTGGGGAGCAATCCTCCTAAGCGGCTCATGGGCATTGAGAAGATCTTGTACATGAGGGGTCTTACCTCCTACAGGGTATTCATTTATACACCCGAGTATAAAGCATCTATAATTGTGGATAAATTGCTTTGATGAAGGTCAAAAAGGCAGTGGGAAAGGTTCGAACTCGGGATCCTATTATCGGAAAGCATGCGCTCTACCAATCTTGAAAAGCCACATGCACATGAATGTGCATATAGCGCGAATTCCTGTATATACTTGTACAGGAAGTCGGACAGATGACCCCCTTGATCGACGTTCATGATCACAAATAAAATACTAATCATATATATACAAATAATGTCCCCATAGCCCTGTCTAATAGTGGTTACTACAGTGTCCTCTTGTTTCGGAGTTGCAAAGTACTTAAATAACGTAGGCATTGTAATAATTACTAAAGCCAGTATTAGTTAACTATAATAACTATAATAAGTTATAATTAAAAGTTATATTTCGAGTTATATAGCGCCAATTTTGAATGATGAGCGCTTTACAATGATATTATTAGCCCGGTCATAGGAAACAATGCAAGCAAGCGCACATTGTGTGCACCATCTCAACTCCCTGGGGAGCAATCCTCCTAAGCGGCTCATGGGCATTGAGAAGATCTTGTACATGAGGGGTCTTACCTCCTACAGGGTATTCATTTATACACCCGAGTATAAAGCATCTATAATTGTGGATAAATTGCTTTGATGAAGGTCAAAAAGGCAGTGGGAAAGGTTTGAACTCGGGATCCTATTATCGGAAAGCATGCGCTCTACCAATCTTGAAAAGCCACAGGCACATGAATGTGCATATAGCGCGAATTCCTGTATATACTTGTACAGGAAGTCGGACAGATGACCCCCTTGATCGACGTTCATGATCACAAATAAAATACTAATCATATATATACAAATAATGTCCCCATAGCCCTGTCTAATCGTGGTTACTACAGTGTCCTCTTGTTTCGGAGTTGCAAAGTGCTTAAATAACGTAGGCATTGTAATAATTACTAAAGCCAATATCAGTTAACTATAATAACTATAATAAGTTATGATTAAAAGTTATATTTCGAGTTATATGGCGCCAATTTTGGATGATTAGCGCTTTACAATGATATTATTAACCCGGTCATAGGAAACAATGCAAGCCAGCGCACATTGTGTGCACCATCTCAACTCCCTGGGGAGCAATCCTCCTAAGCGGCTCATGGGCATTGAGAAGATCTTGTACATGAGGGGTCTTACCTCCTACAGGGTATTCATTTATACATCCGAGTATAAAGCACCAATAATTGTGGATAAATTGCTTTGATGAAGGTCAAAAAGGCAGTGGGAAAGGTTCGAACTCGGGATCCTATTATCGGAAAGCATGCGCTCTACCAATCTTGAAAAGCCACATGCACATGAATGTGCATATAGCGCGAATTCCTGTATATACTTGTACAGGAAGTCGGACAGATGACCCCCTTGATCGACGTTCATGATTACAAACAAAATACTAATCATATATATACAAATAATGTCCCCATAGCCCTGTCTAATAGTGGTTACTACAGTGTCCTCTTGTTTCGGAGTTACAAAGTACTTAAATAACGTAGGCATTGTAATAATTACTAAAGCCAATATTAGTTAACTATAATAACTATAATAAGTTATAATTAAAAGTTATATTTCTAGTTATATAGCGCCAATTTTGAATGATGAGCGCTTTACAATGATATTATTAGCCCGGTCATAGGAAACAATGCAAGCCAGCGCACATTGTGTGCACCATCTCAACTCCCTGGGGAGCAATCTTCCTAAGCGGCTCATTGGCATTGAGAAGATCTTGTACATGAGGGGTCTTACCTTCTACAGGGTATTCATTTATACACCCGAGTATAAAGCATCAATAATTGTGGATAAATTGCCTTGATGAAGGTCAAAAAGGCAGTGGGAAAGGTTCGAACTCGGGATCCTATTATCGGAAAGCATGCGCTCTACCAATCTTGAAAAGCCACATGCACATGAATGTGCATATAGCGCGAATTCCTGTATATACTTGTACAGGAAGTCGGACAGATGACTCCCTTGATCAACGTTCACGATCACAAATAAAATACTAATCATATATGTCCCCATAGCCCTGTCTAATCGTGGTTACTACAGTGTCCTCTTGTTTCGGAGTTGCAAAGTGCTTAAATAACGTAGGCATTGTAATAATTACTAAAGCCAATATCAGTTAACTATAATAACTATAATAAGTTATGATTAAAAGTTATATTTCGAGTTATATAGCGCCAATTTTGAATGATGGGCGCTTTACAATGATATTATTAGCCCGGTCATAGGAAACAATGCAAGCCAGCGCACATTGTGTGCACCATCTCAACTCCCTGGGGAGCAATCTTCCTAAGCGGCTCATTGGCATTGAGAAGATCTTGTACATGAGGGGTCTTACCTTCTACAGGGTATTCATTTATACACCCGAGTATAAAGCATCAATAATTGTGGATAAATTGCCTTGATGAAGGTCAAAAAGGCAGTGGGAAAGGTTCGAACTCGGGATCCTATTATCGGAAAGCATGCGCTCTACCAATCTTGAAAAGCCACATGCACATGAATGTGCATATAGCGCGAATTCCTGTATATACTTGTACAGGAAGTCGGACAGATGACCCCCTTGATCGACGTTCATGATCACAAATAAAATACTATTCATATATATACAAATAATGTCCCCATAGCCCTGTCTAATCGTGGTTACTACAGTGTCCTCTTGTTTTGGAGTTGCAAAGTGCTTAAATAACGTAGGCATTGTAATAATTACTAAAGACAATATCAGTTAACTATAAGTTATGATTAATAGTTATATTTCGAGTTATATAGCGCCAATTTTGGATGATTAGCGCTTTACAATGATATTATTAGCCCGGTCATAGGAAACAATGCAAGCCAGCGCACATTGTGTGCATCATCTCAACTCCCTGGGGAGCAATCCTCCTAAGCGGCTCATGGGCATTGAGAAGATCTTGTACATGAGGGGTCTTACCTCCTACAGGGTATTCATTTATACACCCGAGTATAAAGCATCTATAATTGTGGATAAATTGCTTTGATGAAGGTCAAAAAGGCAGTGGGAAAGGTTCGAACTCGGGATCCTATTATCGGAAAGCATGCGCTCTACCAATCTTGAAAAGCCACATGCACATGAATGTGCATATAGCGCGAATTCCTGTATATACTTGTACAGGAAGTCGGACAGATGACCCCCTTGATCGACGTTCATGATCACAAATAAAATACTAATCATATATATACAAATAATGTCCCCATAGCCCTGTCTAATAGTGGTTACTACAGTGTCCTCTTGTTTCGGAGTTGCAAAGTACTTAAATAACGTAGGCATTGTAATAATTACTAAAGCCAGTATTAGTTAACTATAATAACTATAATAAGTTATAATTAAAAGTTATATTTCGAGTTATATAGCGCCAATTTTGAATGATGAGCGCTTTACAATGATATTATTAGCCCGGTCATAGGAAACAATGCAAGCAAGCGCACATTGTGTGCACCATCTCAACTCCCTGGGGAGCAATCCTCCTAAGCGGCTCATGGGCATTGAGAAGATCTTGTACATGAGGGGTCTTACCTCCTACAGGGTATTCATTTATACACCCGAGTATAAAGCATCTATAATTGTGGATAAATTGCTTTGATGAAGGTCAAAAAGGCAGTGGGAAAGGTTCGAACTCGGGATCCTATTATCGGAAAGCATGCGCTCTACCAATCTTGAAAAGCCACAGGCACATGAATGTGCATATAGCGCGAATTCCTGTATATACTTGTACAGGAAGTCGGACAGATGACCCCCTTGATCGACGTTCATGATCACAAATAAAATACTAATCATATATATACAAATAATGTCCCCATAGCCCTGTCTAATCGTGGTTACTACAGTGTCCTCTTGTTTCGGAGTTGCAAAGTGCTTAAATAACGTAGGCATTGTAATAATTACTAAAGCCAATATCAGTTAACTATAATAACTATAATAAGTTATGATTAAAAGTTATATTTCGAGTTATATGGCGCCAATTTTGGATGATTAGCGCTTTACAATGATATTATTAACCCGGTCATAGGAAACAATGCAAGCCAGCGCACATTGTGTGCACCATCTCAACTCCCTGGGGAGCAATCCTCCTAAGCGGCTCATGGGCATTGAGAAGATCTTGTACATGAGGGGTCTTACCTCCTACAGGGTATTCATTTATACATCCGAGTATAAAGCACCAATAATTGTGGATAAATTGCTTTGATGAAGGTCAAAAAGGCAGTGGGAAAGGTTCGAACTCGGGATCCTATTATCGGAAAGCATGCGCTCTACCAATCTTGAAAAGCCACATGCACATGAATGTGCATATAGCGCGAATTCATGTATATACTTGTACAGGAAGTCGGACAGATGACCCCCTTGATCGACGTTCATGATTACAAACAAAATACTAATCATATATATACAAATAATGTCCCCATAGCCCTGTCTAATAGTGGTTACTACAGTGTCCTCTTGTTTCGGAGTTACAAAGTACTTAAATAACGTAGGCATTGTAATAATTACTAAAGCCAATATTAGTTAACTATAATAACTATAATAAGTTATAATTAAAAGTTATATTTCTAGTTATATAGCGCCAATTTTGAATGATGAGCGCTTTACAATGATATTATTAGCCCGGTCATAGGAAACAATGCAAGCCAGCGCACATTGTGTGCACCATCTCAACTCCCTGGGGAGCAATCTTCCTAAGCGGCTCATTGGCATTGAGAAGATCTTGTACATGAGGGGTCTTACCTTCTACAGGGTATTCATTTATACACCCGAGTATAAAGCATCAATAATTGTGGATAAATTGCCTTGATGAAGGTCAAAAAGGCAGTGGGAAAGGTTCGAACTCGGGATCCTATTATCGGAAAGCATGCGCTCTACCAATCTTGAAAAGCCACATGCACATGAATGTGCATATAGCGCGAATTCCTGTATATACTTGTACAGGAAGTCGGACAGATGACTCCCTTGATCGACGTTCACGATCACAAATAAAATACTAATCATATATGTCCCCATAGCCCTGTCTAATCGTGGTTACTACAGTGTCCTCTTGTTTCGGAGTTGCAAAGTGCTTAAATAACGTAGGCATTGTAATAATTACTAAAGCCAATATCAGTTAACTATAATAACTATAATAAGTTATGATTAAAAGTTATATTTCGAGTTATATAGCGCCAATTTTGGATGATTAGCGCTTTACAATGATATTATTAACCCGGTCATAGGAAACAATGCAAGCCAGCGCACATTGTGTGCACCATCTCAACTCCCTGGGGAGCAATCCTCCTAAGCGGCTCATGGGCATTGAGAAGATCTTGTGCATGAGGGGTCTTACCTCCTACAGGGTATTCATTTATACACCCGAGTATAAAGCATCAATAATTGTGGATAAATTGCTTTGATGAAGGTCAAAAAGGCAGTGGGAAAGGTTCGAACTCGGGATCCTATTATTTGAAAGCATGCGCTCTACCAATCTTGAAAAGCCACATGCACATGAATGTGCATATAGCGCGAATTCCTGTATATACTTGTACAGGAAGTCGGACAGATGACCCCCCTTGATCGACGTTCACGATCACAAATAAAATACTAATCATATATATATACAAATAATGTCCCCATAGCCCTGTCTAATCGTGGTTACTACAGTGTCCTCTTGTTTCGGAGTTGCAAAGTGCTTAAATAACGTAGGCATTGTAATAATTACTAAAGCAAATATCAGTTAACTATCATAACTATAATAAGTTATGATTAAAAGTTATATTTTGAGTTATATAGCGCCAATTTTGAATGATGAGCGCTTTACAATGATATTATTAGCCCGGTCATAGGAAACAATGCAAGCCAGCGCACATTGTGTGCACCATCTCAACTCCCTGGGGAGCAATCCTCCTAAGCGGCTCATGGGCATTGAGAAGATCTTGTACATGAGGGGTCTTACCTCCTACAGGGTATTCATTTATACACCCGAGTATAAAGCATCTATAATTGTGGATAAATTGCTTTGATGAAGGTCAAAAAGGCAGTGGGAAAGGTTCGAACTCGGGATCCTATTATCGGAAAGCATGCGCTCTACCAATCTTGAAAAGCCACATGCACATGAATGTGCATATAGCGCGAATTCCTGTATATACTTGTACAGGACGGTCGGACAGATGACCCCCTTGATCGACGTTCATGATCACAAATAAAATACTAATCATATATATACAAATAATGTCCCCATAGCCCTGTCTAATAGTGGTTACTACAGTGTCCTCTTGTTTCGGAGTTACAAAGTACTTAAATAACGTAGGCATTGTAATAATTACTAAAGCCAATATTAGTTAACTATAATAACTATAATAAGTTATAATTAAAAGTTATATTTCTAGTTATATAGCGCCAATTTTGAATGATGAGCGCTTTACAATGATATTATTAGCCCGGTCATAGGAAACAATGCAAGCCAGCGCACATTGTGTGCACCATCTCAACTCCCTGGGGAGCAATCTTCCTAAGCGGCTCATTGGCATTGAGAAGATCTTGTACATGAGGGGTCTTACCTTCTACAGGGTATTCATTTATACACCCGAGTATAAAGCATCAATAATTGTGGATAAATTGCCTTGATGAAGGTCAAAAAGGCAGTGGGAAAGGTTCGAACTCGGGATCCTATTATCGGAAAGCATGCGCTCTACCAATCTTGAAAAGCCACATGCACATGAATGTGCATATAGCGCGAATTCCTGTATATACTTGTACAGGAAGTCGGACAGATGACTCCCTTGATCAACGTTCACGATCACAAATAAAATACTAATCATATATGTCCCCATAGCCCTGTCTAATCGTGGTTACTACAGTGTCCTCTTGTTTCGGAGTTGCAAAGTGCTTAAATAACGTAGGCATTGTAATAATTACTAAAGCCAATATCAGTTAACTATAATAACTATAATAAGTTATGATTAAAAGTTATATTTCGAGTTATATAGCGCCAATTTTGAATGATGGGCGCTTTACAATGATATTATTAGCCCGGTCATAGGAAACAATGCAAGCCAGCGCACATTGTGTGCACCATCTCAACTCCCTGGGGAGCAATCTTCCTAAGCGGCTCATTGGCATTGAGAAGATCTTGTACATGAGGGGTCTTACCTTCTACAGGGTATTCATTTATACACCCGAGTATAAAGCATCAATAATTGTGGATAAATTGCCTTGATGAAGGTCAAAAAGGCAGTGGGAAAGGTTCGAACTCGGGATCCTATTATCGGAAAGCATGCGCTCTACCAATCTTGAAAAGCCACATGCACATGAATGTGCATATAGCGCGAATTCCTGTATATACTTGTACAGGAAGTCGGACAGATGACCCCCTTGATCGACGTTCATGATCACAAATAAAATACTATTCATATATATACAAATAATGTCCCCATAGCCCTGTCTAATCGTGGTTACTACAGTGTCCTCTTGTTTTGGAGTTGCAAAGTGCTTAAATAACGTAGGCATTGTAATAATTACTAAAGACAATATCAGTTAACTATAAGTTATGATTAATAGTTATATTTCGAGTTATATAGCGCCAATTTTGGATGATTAGCGCTTTACAATGATATTATTAGCCCGGTCATAGGAAACAATGCAAGCCAGCGCACATTGTGTGCATCATCTCAACTCCCTGGGGAGCAATCCTCCTAAGCGGCTCATGGGCATTGAGAAGATCTTGTACATGAGGGGTCTTACCTCCTACAGGGTATTCATTTATACACCCGAGTATAAAGCATCTATAATTGTGGATAAATTGCTTTGATGAAGGTCAAAAAGGCAGTGGGAAAGGTTCGAACTCGGGATCCTATTATCGGAAAGCATGCGCTCTACCAATCTTGAAAAGCCACATGCACATGAATGTGCATATAGCGCGAATTCCTGTATATACTTGTACAGGAAGTCGGACAGATGACCCCCTTGATCGACGTTCATGATCACAAATAAAATACTAATCATATATATACAAATAATGTCCCCATAGCCCTGTCTAATAGTGGTTACTACAGTGTCCTCTTGTTTCGGAGTTGCAAAGTACTTAAATAACGTAGGCATTGTAATAATTACTAAAGCCAGTATTAGTTAACTATAATAACTATAATAAGTTATAATTAAAAGTTATATTTCGAGTTATATAGCGCCAATTTTGAATGATGAGCGCTTTACAATGATATTATTAGCCCGGTCATAGGAAACAATGCAAGCAAGCGCACATTGTGTGCACCATCTCAACTCCCTGGGGAGCAATCCTCCTAAGCGGCTCATGGGCATTGAGAAGATCTTGTACATGAGGGGTCTTACCTCCTACAGGGTATTCATTTATACACCCGAGTATAAAGCATCTATAATTGTGGATAAATTGCTTTGATGAAGGTCAAAAAGGCAGTGGGAAAGGTTCGAACTCGGGATCCTATTATCGGAAAGCATGCGCTCTACCAATCTTGAAAAGCCACAGGCACATGAATGTGCATATAGCGCGAATTCCTGTATATACTTGTACAGGAAGTCGGACAGATGACCCCCTTGATCGACGTTCATGATCACAAATAAAATACTAATCATATATATACAAATAATGTCCCCATAGCCCTGTCTAATCGTGGTTACTACAGTGTCCTCTTGTTTCGGAGTTGCAAAGTGCTTAAATAACGTAGGCATTGTAATAATTACTAAAGCCAATATCAGTTAACTATAATAACTATAATAAGTTATGATTAAAAGTTATATTTCGAGTTATATGGCGCCAATTTTGGATGATTAGCGCTTTACAATGATATTATTAACCCGGTCATAGGAAACAATGCAAGCCAGCGCACATTGTGTGCACCATCTCAACTCCCTGGGGAGCAATCCTCCTAAGCGGCTCATGGGCATTGAGAAGATCTTGTACATGAGGGGTCTTACCTCCTACAGGGTATTCATTTATACATCCGAGTATAAAGCACCAATAATTGTGGATAAATTGCTTTGATGAAGGTCAAAAAGGCAGTGGGAAAGGTTCGAACTCGGGATCCTATTATCGGAAAGCATGCGCTCTACCAATCTTGAAAAGCCACATGCACATGAATGTGCATATAGCGCGAATTCATGTATATACTTGTACAGGAAGTCGGACAGATGACCCCCTTGATCGACGTTCATGATTACAAACAAAATACTAATCATATATATACAAATAATGTCCCCATAGCCCTGTCTAATAGTGGTTACTACAGTGTCCTCTTGTTTCGGAGTTACAAAGTACTTAAATAACGTAGGCATTGTAATAATTACTAAAGCCAATATTAGTTAACTATAATAACTATAATAAGTTATAATTAAAAGTTATATTTCTAGTTATATAGCGCCAATTTTGAATGATGAGCGCTTTACAATGATATTATTAGCCCGGTCATAGGAAACAATGCAAGCCAGCGCACATTGTGTGCACCATCTCAACTCCCTGGGGAGCAATCTTCCTAAGCGGCTCATTGGCATTGAGAAGATCTTGTACATGAGGGGTCTTACCTTCTACAGGGTATTCATTTATACACCCGAGTATAAAGCATCAATAATTGTGGATAAATTGCCTTGATGAAGGTCAAAAAGGCAGTGGGAAAGGTTCGAACTCGGGATCCTATTATCGGAAAGCATGCGCTCTACCAATCTTGAAAAGCCACATGCACATGAATGTGCATATAGCGCGAATTCCTGTATATACTTGTACAGGAAGTCGGACAGATGACTCCCTTGATCGACGTTCACGATCACAAATAAAATACTAATCATATATGTCCCCATAGCCCTGTCTAATCGTGGTTACTACAGTGTCCTCTTGTTTCGGAGTTGCAAAGTGCTTAAATAACGTAGGCATTGTAATAATTACTAAAGCCAATATCAGTTAACTATAATAACTATAATAAGTTATGATTAAAAGTTATATTTCGAGTTATATAGCGCCAATTTTGAATGATGGGCGCTTTACAATGATATTATTAGCCCGGTCATAGGAAACAATGCAAGCCAGCGCACATTGTGTGCACCATCTCAACTCCCTGGGGAGCAATCCTCCTAAGCGGCTCATGGGCATTGAGAAGATCTTGTACATGAGGGGTCTTACCTCCTACAGGGTATTCATTTATACACCCGAGTATAAAGCATCTATAATTGTGGATAAATTGCTTTGATGAAGGTCAAAAAGGCAGTGGGAAAGGTTCGAACTCGGGATCCTATTATCGGAAAGCATGCGCTCTACCAATCTTGAAAAGCCACATGCACATGAATGTGCATATAGCGCGAATTCCTGTATATACTTGTACAGGAAGTCGGACAGATGACCCCCTTGATCGACGTTCATGATCACAAATAAAATACTAATCATATATATACAAATAATGTCCCCATAGCCCTGTCTAATCGTGGTTACTACAGTGTCCTCTTGTTTCGGAGTTGCAAAGTGCTTAAATAACGTAGGCATTGTAATAATTACTAAAGCCAATATCAGTTAACTATAATAACTATAATAAGTTATGATTAAAAGTTATATTTCGAGTTATATAGCGCCAATTTTGGATGATTAGCGCTTTACAATGATATTATTAACCCGGTCATAGGAAACAATGCAAGCCAGCGCACATTGTGTGCACCATCTCAACTCCCTGGGGAGCAATCCTCCTAAGCGGCTCATGGGCATTGAGAAGATCTTGTGCATGAGGGGTCTTACCTCCTACAGGGTATTCATTTATACACCCGAGTATAAAGCATCAATAATTGTGGATAAATTGCTTTGATGAAGGTCAAAAAGGCAGTGGGAAAGGTTCGAACTCGGGATCCTATTATCGGAAAGCATGCGCTCTACCAATCTTGAAAAGCCACATGCACATGAATGTGCATATAGCGCGAATTCCTGTATATACTTGTACAGGAAGTCGGACAGATGACCCCCTTGATCGACGTTCATGATCACAAATAAAATACTAATCATATATATACAAATAATGTCCCCATAGCCCTGTCTAATCGTGGTTACTACAGTGTCCTCTTGTTTCGGAGTTGCAAAGTGCTTAAATAACGTAGGCATTGTAATAATTACTAAAGCCAATATCAGTTAACTATAATAACTATAATAAGTTATGATTAAAAGTTATATTTCGAGTTATATAGCGCCAATTTTGAATGATGGGCGCTTTACAATGATATTATTAGCCCGGTCATAGGAAACAATGCAAGCCAGCGCACATTGTGTGCACCATCTCAACTCCCTGGGGAGCAATCTTCCTAAGCGGCTCATTGGCATTGAGAAGATCTTGTACATGAGGGGTCTTACCTTCTACAGGGTATTCATTTATACACCCGAGTATAAAGCATCAATAATTGTGGATAAATTGCCTTGATGAAGGTCAAAAAGGCAGTGGGAAAGGTTCGAACTCGGGATCCTATTATCGGAAAGCATGCGCTCTACCAATCTTGAAAAGCCACATGCACATGAATGTGCATATAGCGCGAATTCCTGTATATACTTGTACAGGAAGTCGGACAGATGACTCCCTTGATCGACGTTCACGATCACAAATAAAATACTAATCATATATGTCCCCATAGCCCTGTCTAATCGTGGTTACTACAGTGTCCTCTTGTTTCGGAGTTGCAAAGTGCTTAAATAACGTAGGCATTGTAATAATTACTAAAGCCAATATCAGTTAACTATAATAACTATAATAAGTTATGATTAAAAGTTATATTTCGAGTTATATAGCGCCAATTTTGAATGATGGGCGCTTTACAATGATATTATTAGCCCGGTCATAGGAAACAATGCAAGCCAGCGCACATTGTGTGCACCATCTCAACTCCCTGGGGAGCAATCCTCCTAAGCGGCTCATGGGCATTGAGAAGATCTTGTACATGAGGGGTCTTACCTCCTACAGGGTATTCATTTATACACCCGAGTATAAAGCATCTATAATTGTGGATAAATTGCTTTGATGAAGGTCAAAAAGGCAGTGGGAAAGGTTCGAACTCGGGATCCTATTATCGGAAAGCATGCGCTCTACCAATCTTGAAAAGCCACATGCACATGAATGTGCATATAGCGCGAATTCCTGTATATACTTGTACAGGAAGTCGGACAGATGACCCCCTTGATCGACGTTCATGATCACAAATAAAATACTAATCATATATATACAAATAATGTCCCCATAGCCCTGTCTAATCGTGGTTACTACAGTGTCCTCTTGTTTCGGAGTTGCAAAGTGCTTAAATAACGTAGGCATTGTAATAATTACTAAAGCCAATATCAGTTAACTATAATAACTATAATAAGTTATGATTAAAAGTTATATTTCGAGTTATATAGCGCCAATTTTGGATGATTAGCGCTTTACAATGATATTATTAACCCGGTCATAGGAAACAATGCAAGCCAGCGCACATTGTGTGCACCATCTCAACTCCCTGGGGAGCAATCCTCCTAAGCGGCTCATGGGCATTGAGAAGATCTTGTGCATGAGGGGTCTTACCTCCTACAGGGTATTCATTTATACACCCGAGTATAAAGCATCAATAATTGTGGATAAATTGCTTTGATGAAGGTCAAAAAGGCAGTGGGAAAGGTTCGAACTCGGGATCCTATTATTTGAAAGCATGCGCTCTACCAATCTTGAAAAGCCACATGCACATGAATGTGCATATAGCGCGAATTCCTGTATATACTTGTACAGGAAGTCGGACAGATGACCCCCCTTGATCGACGTTCACGATCACAAATAAAATACTAATCATATATATATACAAATAATGTCCCCATAGCCCTGTCTAATCGTGGTTACTACAGTGTCCTCTTGTTTCGGAGTTGCAAAGTGCTTAAATAACGTAGGCATTGTAATAATTACTAAAGCAAATATCAGTTAACTATCATAACTATAATAAGTTATGATTAAAAGTTATATTTTGAGTTATATAGCGCCAATTTTGAATGATGAGCGCTTTACAATGATATTATTAGCCCGGTCATAGGAAACAATGCAAGCCAGCGCACATTGTGTGCACCATCTCAACTCCCTGGGGAGCAATCCTCCTAAGCGGCTCATGGGCATTGAGAAGATCTTGTACATGAGGGGTCTTACCTCCTACAGGGTATTCATTTATACACCCGAGTATAAAGCATCTATAATTGTGGATAAATTGCTTTGATGAAGGTCAAAAAGGCAGTGGGAAAGGTTCGAACTCGGGATCCTATTATCGGAAAGCATGCGCTCTACCAATCTTGAAAAGCCACATGCACATGAATGTGCATATAGCGCGAATTCCTGTATATACTTGTACAGGACGGTCGGACAGATGACCCCCTTGATCGACGTTCATGATCACAAATAAAATACTAATCATATATATACAAATAATGTCCCCATAGCCCTGTCTAATCGTGGTTACTACAGTGTCCTCTTGTTTCGGAGTTGCAAAGTGCTTAAATAACGTAGGCATTGTAATAATTACTAAAGCCAATATCAGTTAACTATAATAACTATAATAAGTTATGATTAAAAGTTATATTTCGAGTTATATAGCGCCAATTTTGGATGATTAGCGCTTTACAATGATATTATTAACCCGGTCATAGGAAACAATGCAAGCCAGCGCACATTGTGTGCACCATCTCAACTCCCTGGGGAGCAATCCTCCTAAGCGGCTCATGGGCATTGAGAAGATCTTGTGCATGAGGGGTCTTACCTCCTACAGGGTATTCATTTATACACCCGAGTATAAAGCATCAATAATTGTGGATAAATTGCTTTGATGAAGGTCAAAAAGGCAGTGGGAAAGGTTCGAACTCGGGATCCTATTATCGGAAAGCATGCGCTCTACCAATCTTGAAAAGCCACATGCACATGAATGTGCATATAGCGCGAATTCCTGTATATACTTGTACAGGAAGTCGGACAGATGACCCCCCTTGATCGACGTTCACGATCACAAATAAAATACTAATCATATATATATACAAATAATGTCCCCATAGCCCTGTCTAATCGTGGTTACTACAGTGTCCTCTTGTTTCGGAGTTGCAAAGAGCTTAAATAACGTAGGCATTGTAATAATTACTAAAGCAAATATCAGTTAACTATAATAACTATAATAAGTTATGATTAAAAGTTATATTTTGAGTTATATAGCGCCAATTTTGAATGATGAGCGCTTTACAATGATATTATTAGCCCGGTCATAGGAAACAATGCAAGCCAGCGCACATTGTGTGCACCATCTCAACTCCCTGGGGAGCAATCCTCCTAAGCGGCTCATGGGCATTGAGAAGATCTTGTACATGAGGGGTCTTACCTCCTACAGGGTATTCATTTATACACCCGAGTATAAAGCATCTATAATTGTGGATAAATTGCTTTGATGAAGGTCAAAAAGGCAGTGGGAAAGGTTCGAACTCGGGATCCTATTATCGGAAAGCATGCGCTCTACCAATCTTGAAAAGCCACATGCACATGAATGTGCATATAGCGCGAATTCCTGTATATACTTGTACAGGACGGTCGGACAGATGACCCCCTTGATCGACGTTCATGATCACAAATAAAATACTAATCATATATATACAAATAATGTCCCCATAGCCCTGTCTAATCGTGGTTACTACAGTGTCCTCTTGTTTCGGAGTTGCAAAGTGCTTAAATAACGTAGGCATTGTAATAATTACTAAAGCCAATATCAGTTAACTATAATAACTATAATAAGTTATGATTAAAAGTTATATTTCGAGTTATATAGCGCCAATTTTGGATGATTAGCGCTTTACAATGATATTATTAACCCGGTCATAGGAAACAATGCAAGCCAGCGCACATTGTGTGCACCATCTCAACTCCCTGGGGAGCAATCCTCCTAAGCGGCTCATGGGCATTGGGAAGATCTTGTACATGAGGGGTCTTACCTCCTACAGGGTATTCATTTATACACCCGAGTATAAGGCATCAATAATTGTGGATAAAATGCTTTGATGAAGGTCAAAAAGGCAGTGGGAAAGGTTCGAACTCGGGATCCTATTATCGGAAAGCATGCGCTCTACCAATCTTGAAAAGCCACATGCACATGAATGTGCATATAGCGCGAATTCCTGTATATACTTGTACAGGAAGTCGGACAGATGACCCCCTTGATCGACGTTCATGATCACAAATAAAATACTAATCATATATATACAAATAATGTCCCCATAGCCCTGTCTAATAGTGGTTACTACAGTGTCCTCTTGTTTCGGAGTTGCAAAGTACTTAAATAACGTAGGCATTGTAATAATTACTAAAGCCAGTATTAGTTAACTATAATAACTATAATAAGTTATAATTAAAAGTTATATTTCGAGTTATATAGCGCCAATTTTGAATGATGAGCGCTTTACAATGATATTATTAGCCCGGTCATAGGAAACAATGCAAGCCAGCGCACATTGTGTGCACCATCTCAACTCCCTGGGGAGCAATCCTCCTAAGCGGCTCATGGGCATTGAGAAGATCTTGTACATGAGGGGTCTTACCTCCTACAGGGTATTCATTTATACACCCGAGTATAAAGCATCTATAATTGTGGATAAATTGCTTTGATGAAGGTCAAAAAGGCAGTGGGAAAGGTTCGAACTCGGGATCCTATTATCGGAAAGCATGCGCTCTACCAATCTTGAAAAGCCACAGGCACATGAATGTGCATATAGCGCGAATTCCTGTATATACTTGTACAGGAAGTCGGACAGATGACCCCCTTGATCGACGTTCATGATCACAAATAAAATACTAATCATATATATACAAATAATGTCCCCATAGCCCTGTCTAATCGTGGTTACTACAGTGTCCTCTTGTTTCGGAGTTGCAAAGTGCTTAAATAACGTAGGCATTGTAATAATTACTAAAGCCAATATCAGTTAACTATAATAACTATAATAAGTTATGATTAAAAGTTATATTTCGAGTTATATGGCGCCAATTTTGGATGATTAGCGCTTTACAATGATATTATTAACCCGGTCATAGGAAACAATGCAAGCCAGCGCACATTGTGTGCACCATCTCAACTCCCTGGGGAGCAATGCTCCTAAGCGGCTCATGGGCATTGAGAAGATCTTGTACATGAGGGGTCTTACCTCCTACAGGGTATTCATTTATACATCCGAGTATAAAGCACCAATAATTGTGGATAAATTGCTTTGATGAAGGTCAAAAAGGCAGTGGGAAAGGTTCGAACTCGGGATCCTATTATCGGAAAGCATGCGCTCTACCAATCTTGAAAAGCCACATGCACATGAATGTGCATATAGCGCGAATTCCTGTATATACTTGGACAGGAAGTCGGACAGATGACCCCCTTGATCGACGTTCATGATCACAAACAAAATACTAATCATATATATACAAATAATGTCCCCATAGCCCTGTCTAATAGTGGTTACTACAGTGTCCTCTTGTTTCGGAGTTGCAAAGTACTTAAATAACGTAGGCATTGTAATAATTACTAAAGCCAATATTAGTTAACTATAATAACTATAATAAGTTATAATTAAAAGTTATATTTCTAGTTATATTGCGCCAATTTTGAATGATGAGCGCTTTACAATGATATTATTAGCCCGGTCATAGGAAACAATGCAAGCCAGCGCACATTGTGTGCACCATCTCAACTCCCTGGGGAGCAATCTTCCTAAGCGGCTCATTGGCATTGAGAAGATCTTGTACATGAGGGGTCTTACCTTCTACAGGGTATTCATTTATACACCCGAGTATAAAGCATCAATAATTGTGGATAAATTGCCTTGATGAAGGTCAAAAAGGCAGTGGGAAAGGTTCGAACTCGGGATCCTATTATCGGAAAGCATGCGCTCTACCAATCTTGAAAAGCCACATGCACATGAATGTGCATATAGCGCGAATTCCTGTATATACTTGTACAGGAAGTCGGACAGATGACTCCCTTGATCGACGTTCACGATCACAAATAAAATACTAATCATATATGTCCCCATAGCCCTGTCTAATCGTGGTTACTACAGTGTCCTCTTGTTTCGGAGTTGCAAAGTGCTTAAATAACGTAGGCATTGTAATAATTACTAAAGCCAATATCAGTTAACTATAATAACTATAATAAGTTATGATTAAAAGTTATATTTCGAGTTATATAGCGCCAATTTTGAATGATGGGCGCTTTACAATGATATTATTAGCCCGGTCATAGGAAACAATGCAAGCCAGCGCACATTGTGTGCACCATCTCAACTCCCTGGGGAGCAATCCTCCTAAGCGGCTCATGGGCATTGAGAAGATCTTGTACATGAGGGGTCTTACCTCCTACAGGGTATTCATTTATACACCCGAGTATAAAGCATCTATAATTGTGGATAAATTGCTTTGATGAAGGTCAAAAAGGCAGTGGGAAAGGTTCGAACTCGGGATCCTATTATCGGAAAGCATGCGCTCTACCAATCTTGAAAAGCCACATGCACATGAATGTGCATATAGCGCGAATTCCTGTATATACTTGTACAGGAAGTCGGACAGATGACCCCCTTGATCGACGTTCATGATCACAAATAAAATACTAATCATATAATACAAATAATGTCCCCATAGCCCTGTCTAATCGTGGTTACTACAGTGTCCTCTTGTTTCGGAGTTGCAAAGTGCTTAAATAACGTAGGCATTGTAATAATTACTAAAGCCAATATCAGTTAACTATAATAACTATAATAAGTTATGATTAAAAGTTATATTTCGAGTTATATAGCGCCAATTTTGGATGATTAGCGCTTTACAATGATATTATTAACCCGGTCATAGGAAACAATGCAAGCCAGCGCACATTGTGTGCACCATCTCAACTCCCTGGGGAGCAATCCTCCTAAGCGGCTCATGGGCATTGAGAAGATCTTGTGCATGAGGGGTCTTACCTCCTACAGGGTATTCATTTATACACCCGAGTATAAAGCATCAATAATTGTGGATAAATTGCTTTGATGAAGGTCAAAAAGGCAGTGGGAAAGGTTCGAACTCGGGATCCTATTATCGGAAAGCATGCGCTCTACCAATCTTGAAAAGCCACATGCACATGAATGTGCATATAGCGCGAATTCCTGTATATACTTGTACAGGAAGTCGGACAGATGACCCCCTTGATCGACGTTCATGATCACAAACAAAATACTAATCATATATATACAAATAATGTCCCCATAGCCCTGTCTAATAGTGGTTACTACAGTGTCCTCTTGTTTCGGAGTTGCAAAGTACTTAAATAACGTAGGCATTGTAATAATTACTAAAGCCAATATTAGTTAACTATAATAACTATAATAAGTTATAATTAAAAGTTATATTTCTAGTTATATTGCGCCAATTTTGAATGATGAGCGCTTTACAATGATATTATTAGCCCGGTCATAGGAAACAATGCAAGCCAGCGCACATTGTGTGCACCATCTCAACTCCCTGGGGAGCAATCTTCCTAAGCGGCTCATTGGCATTGAGAAGATCTTGTACATGAGGGGTCTTACCTTCTACAGGGTATTCATTTATACACCCGAGTATAAAGCATCAATAATTGTGGATAAATTGCCTTGATGAAGGTCAAAAAGGCAGTGGGAAAGGTTCGAACTCGGGATCCTATTATCGGAAAGCATGCGCTCTACCAATCTTGAAAAGCCACATGCACATGAATGTGCATATAGCGCGAATTCCTGTATATACTTGTACAGGAAGTCGGACAGATGACTCCCTTGATCGACGTTCACGATCACAAATAAAATACTAATCATATATGTCCCCATAGCCCTGTCTAATCGTGGTTACTACAGTGTCCTCTTGTTTCGGAGTTGCAAAGTGCTTAAATAACGTAGGCATTGTAATAATTACTAAAGCCAATATCAGTTAACTATAATAACTATAATAAGTTATGATTAAAAGTTATATTTCGAGTTATATAGCGCCAATTTTGAATGATGGGCGCTTTACAATGATATTATTAGCCCGGTCATAGGAAACAATGCAAGCCAGCGCACATTGTGTGCACCATCTCAACTCCCTGGGGAGCAATCCTCCTAAGCGGCTCATGGGCATTGAGAAGATCTTGTACATGAGGGGTCTTACCTCCTACAGGGTATTCATTTATACACCCGAGTATAAAGCATCTATAATTGTGGATAAATTGCTTTGATGAAGGTCAAAAAGGCAGTGGGAAAGGTTCGAACTCGGGATCCTATTATCGGAAAGCATGCGCTCTACCAATCTTGAAAAGCCACATGCACATGAATGTGCATATAGCGCGAATTCCTGTATATACTTGTACAGGAAGTCGGACAGATGACCCCCTTGATCGACGTTCATGATCACAAATAAAATACTAATCATATATATACAAATAATGTCCCCATAGCCCTGTCTAATCGTGGTTACTACAGTGTCCTCTTGTTTCGGAGTTGCAAAGTGCTTAAATAACGTAGGCATTGTAATAATTACTAAAGCCAATATCAGTTAACTATAATAACTATAATAAGTTATGATTAAAAGTTATATTTCGAGTTATATAGCGCCAATTTTGGATGATTAGCGCTTTACAATGATATTATTAACCCGGTCATAGGAAACAATGCAAGCCAGCGCACATTGTGTGCACCATCTCAACTCCCTGGGGAGCAATCCTCCTAAGCGGCTCATGGGCATTGAGAAGATCTTGTGCATGAGGGGTCTTACCTCCTACAGGGTATTCATTTATACACCCGAGTATAAAGCATCAATAATTGTGGATAAATTGCTTTGATGAAGGTCAAAAAGGCAGTGGGAAAGGTTCGAACTCGGGATCCTATTATCGGAAAGCATGCGCTCTACCAATCTTGAAAAGCCACATGCACATGAATGTGCATATAGCGCGAATTCCTGTATATACTTGTACAGGAAGTCGGACAGATGACCCCCCTTGATCGACGTTCACGATCACAAATAAAATACTAATCATATATATATACAAATAATGTCCCCATAGCCCTGTCTAATCGTGGTTACTACAGTGTCCTCTTGTTTCGGAGTTGCAAAGTGCTTAAATAACGTAGGCATTGTAATAATTACTAAAGCAAATATCAGTTAACTATAATAACTATAATAAGTTATGATTAAAAGTTATATTTTGAGTTATATAGCGCCAATTTTGAATGATGAGCGCTTTACAATGATATTATTAGCCCGGTCATAGGAAACAATGCAAGCCAGCGCACATTGTGTGCACCATCTCAACTCCCTGGGGAGCAATCCTCCTAAGCGGCTCATGGGCATTGAGAAGATCTTGTACATGAGGGGTCTTACCTCCTACAGGGTATTCATTTATACACCCGAGTATAAAGCATCTATAATTGTGGATAAATTGCTTTGATGAAGGTCAAAAAGGCAGTGGGAAAGGTTCGAACTCGGGATCCTATTATCGGAAAGCATGCGCTCTACCAATCTTGAAAAGCCACATGCACATGAATGTGCATATAGCGCGAATTCCTGTATATACTTGTACAGGACGGTCGGACAGATGACCCCCTTGATCGACGTTCATGATCACAAATAAAATACTAATCATATATATACAAATAATGTCCCCATAGCCCTGTCTAATCGTGGTTACTACAGTGTCCTCTTGTTTCGGAGTTGCAAAGTGCTTAAACAACGTAGGCATTGTAATAATTACTAAAGCCAATATCAGTTAACTATAATAACTATAATAAGTTATGATTAAAAGTTATATTTCGAGTTATATAGCGCCAATTTTGGATGATTAGCGCTTTACAATGATATAATTAACCCGGTCATAGGAAACAATGCAAGCCAGCGCACATTGTGTGCACCATCTCAACTCCCTGGGGAGCAATCCTCCTAAGCGGCTCATGGGCATTGAGAAGATCTTGTACATGAGGGGTCTTACCTCCTACAGGGTATTCATTTATACATCCGAGTATAAAGCACCAATAATTGTGGATAAATTCCTTTGATGAAGGTCAAAAAGGCAGTGGGAAAGGTTCGAACTCGGGATCCTATTATCGGAAAGCATGCGCTCTACCAATCTTGAAAAGCCACATGCACATGAATGTGCATATAGCGCGAATTCCTGTATATACTTGTACAGGAAGTCGGACAGATGACCCCCTTGATCGACGTTCATGATCACAATAACAATAATAACAATATTTATAAAGCGCAACATATCCATCTCTAAAGATGCTCAAGGCGCATACAAATAATTTAAATTAATATTCAACATACTTAAGATTAAAAAAATATTAAATGTTAACTTGCATTAGATCATACAAGTTCATGGTGCCAAGGTATATACAATGTGACACAGTGTTATTGTTTGTTTTGCATGCATTGTATAAAAAAAAACATTGAAATTTAACAATATGCATTGAGCATCAGGTGAGTTTTAAGCCCAGTTTTGAAAGTAGAGAGAGTGTTGGCCGTCTGAATAGAGAAAGGTAACTTATTCCACAAAGAAGGAGCTGCTGATGCAAATGCTCTATCCCCCCAATTTCTTTTGGTACGTATTTCTTTCAGTCTAATATTTATGTGATGAACGTAAACCAGAACGACCTGCGGAGTGTGATGATAGAAGGGATGAAATATATTCTGGAGCTAGATCATTTAATGCACGATAGGTTAAGAGTAGAATTTTATAGATCACACGCTGTTGAACAGGGAGCCAGTGCAGAGATTTCAAGATAGGAGTGATATGTGATGATTTTCTGGTGTTGGTTACAAGGCGAGCAGCAGCATTCTGAACTTTTTGCAATCGGTTAATTTGGTTGGCGGGTAGCCGAAAATAAAATACTAATCATTATATACAAATAATGTCCCCATAGCCCTGTCTAATAGTGGTTACTACAGTGTCCTCTTGTTTCGGAGTTGCAAAGTACTTAAATAACGTAGGCATTGTAATAATTACTAAAGCCAATATCAGTTAACTATAATAACTATATAATAAGTTATAATTAAAAGTTATATTTCTAGTTATAATTATAGCGCCAATTTTGAATGATGAGCGCTTTACAATGATATTATTATCCCGGTCATAGGAAACAATGCAAGCCAGCGCACATTGTGTGCACCATCTCAACTCCCTGGGGAGCAATCCTCCTAAGCGGCTCATGGGCATTGAGAAGATCTTGTACATGAGGGGTCTTACCTCCTACAGGGTATTCATTTATACACCCGAGTATAAAGCACCAATAATTGTGGATAAATTGCTTTGATGAAGGTCAAAAAGGCAGTGGGAAAGGTTCGAACTCGGGATCCTATTATCGGAAAGCATGCGCTCTACCAATCTTGAAAAGCCACATGCACATGAATGTGCATATAGCGCGAATTCCTGTATATACTTGTACAGGAAGTCGGACAGATGACCCCCTTGATCGACGTTCATGATCACAAACAAAATACTAATCATATATATACAAATAATGTCCCCATAGCCCTGTCTAATAGTGGTTACTACAGTGTCCTCTTGTTTCGGAGTTGCAAAGTACTTAAATAACGTAGGCATTGTAATAATTACTAAAGCCAATATTAGTTAACTATAATAACTATAATAAGTTATAATTAAAAGTTATATTTCTAGTTATATAGCGCCAATTTTGAATGATGAGCGCTTTACAATGATATTATTAGCCCGGTCATAGGAAACAATGCAAGCCAGCGCACATTGTGTGCACCATCTCAACTCCCTGGGGAGCAATCTTCCTAAGCGGCTCATTGGCATTGAGAAGATCTTGTACATGAGGGGTCTTACCTTCTACAGGGTATTCATTTATACACCCGAGTATAAAGCATCAATAATTGTGGATAAATTGCCTTGATGAAGGTCAAAAAGGCAGTGGGAAAGGTTCGAACTCGGGATCCTATTATCGGAAAGCATGCGCTCTACCAATCTTGAAAAGCCACATGCACATGAATGTGCATATAGCGCGAATTCCTGTATATACTTGTACAGGAAGTCGGACAGATGACTCCCTTGATCGACGTTCACGATCACAAATAAAATACTAATCATATATGTCCCCATAGCCCTGTCTAATCGTGGTTACTACAGTGTCCTCTTGTTTCGGAGTTGCAAAGTGCTTAAATAACGTAGGCATTGTAATAATTACTAAAGCCAATATCAGTTAACTATAATAACTATAATAAGTTATGATTAAAAGTTATATTTCGAGTTATATAGCGCCAATTTTGAATGATGGGCGCTTTACAATGATATTATTAGCCCGGTCATAGGAAACAATGCAAGCCAGCGCACATTGTGTGCACCATCTCAACTCCCTGGGGAGCAATCCTCCTAAGCGGCTCATGGGCATTGAGAAGATCTTGTACATGAGGGGTCTTACCTCCTACAGGGTATTCATTTATACACCCGAGTATAAAGCATCTATAATTGTGGATAAATTGCTTTGATGAAGGTCAAAAAGGCAGTGGGAAAGGTTCGAACTCGGGATCCTATTATCGGAAAGCATGCGCTCTACCAATCTTGAAAAGCCACATGCACATGAATGTGCATATAGCGCGAATTCCTGTATATACTTGTACAGGAAGTCGGACAGATGACCCCCTTGATCGACGTTCATGATCACAAATAAAATACTAATCATATATATACAAATAATGTCCCCATAGCCCTGTCTAATCGTGGTTACTACAGTGTCCTCTTGTTTCGGAGTTGCAAAGTGCTTAAATAACGTAGGCATTGTAATAATTACTAAAGCCAATATCAGTTAACTATAATAACTATAATAAGTTATGATTAAAAGTTATATTTCGAGTTATATAGCGCCAATTTTGGATGATTAGCGCTTTACAATGATATTATTAACCCGGTCATAGGAAACAATGCAAGCCAGCGCACATTGTGTGCACCATCTCAACTCCCTGGGGAGCAATCCTCCTAAGCGGCTCATGGGCATTGAGAAGATCTTGTGCATGAGGGGTCTTACCTCCTACAGGGTATTCATTTATACACCCGAGTATAAAGCATCAATAATTGTGGATAAATTGCTTTGATGAAGGTCAAAAAGGCAGTGGGAAAGGTTCGAACTCGGGATCCTATTATCGGAAAGCATGCGCTCTACCAATCTTGAAAAGCCACATGCACATGAATGTGCATATAGCGCGAATTCCTGTATATACTTGTACAGGAAGTCGGACAGATGACCCCCCTTGATCGACGTTCACGATCACAAATAAAATACTAATCATATATATATACAAATAATGTCCCCATAGCCCTGTCTAATCGTGGTTACTACAGTGTCCTCTTGTTTCGGAGTTGCAAAGTGCTTAAATAACGTAGGCATTGTAATAATTACTAAAGCAAATATCAGTTAACTATAATAACTATAATAAGTTATAATTAAAAGTTATATTTTGAGTTATATAGCGCCAATTTTGAATGATGAGCGCTTTACAATGATATTATTAGCCCGGTCATAGGAAACAATGCAAGCCAGCGCACATTGTGTGCACCATCTCAACTCCCTGGGGAGCAATCCTCCTAAGCGGCTCATGGGCATTGAGAAGATCTTGTACATGAGGGGTCTTACCTCCTACAGGGTATTCATTTATACATCCGAGTATAAAGCACCAATAATTGTGGATAAATTGCTTTGATGAAGGTCAAAAAGGCAGTGGGAAAGGTTCGAACTCGGGATCCTATTATCGGAAAGCATGCGCTCTACCAATCTTGAAAAGCCACATGCACATGAATGTGCATATAGCGCGAATTCCTGTATATACTTGTACAGGAAGTCGGACAGATGACCCCCTTGATCGACGTTCATGATCACAAATAAAATACTAATCATATATATACAAATAATGTCCCCATAGCCCTGTCTAATCGTGGTTACTACAGTGTCCTCTTGTTTCGGAGTTGCAAAGTGCTTAAATAACGTAGGCATTGTAATAATTACTAAAGCCAATATCAGTTAACTATAATAACTATAATAAGTTATGATTAAAAGTTATATTTCGAGTTATATAGCGCCAATTTTGGATGATTAGCGCTTTACAATGATATTATTAACCCGGTCATAGGAAACAATGCAAGCCAGCGCACATTGTGTGCACCATCTCAACTCCCTGGGGAGCAATCCTCCTAAGCGGCTCATGGGCATTGAGAAGATCTTGTGCATGAGGGGTCTTACCTCCTACAGGGTATTCATTTATACACCCGAGTATAAAGCACCAATAATTGTGGATAAATTGCTTTGATGAAGGTCAAAAAGGCAGTGGGAAAGGTTCGAACTCGGGATCCTATTATCGGAAAGCATGCGCTCTACCAATCTTGAAAAGCCACATGCTCATGAATGTGCATATAGCGCGAATTCCTTTATATACTTGTACAGGAAGTCGGACAGATGACCCCCTTGATCGACGTTCATGATCACAAACAAAATACTAATCATATATATACAAATAATGTCCCCATAGCCCTGTCTAATAGTGGTTACTACAGTGTCCTCTTGTTTCGGAGTTGCAAAGTACTTAAATAACGTAGGCATTGTAATAATTACTAAAGCCAATATTAGTTAACTATAATAACTATAATAAGTTATAATTAAAAGTTATATTTCTAGTTATATAGCGCCAATTTTGAATGATGAGCGCTTTACAATGATATTATTAGCCCGGTCATAGGAAACAATGCAAGCCAGCGCACATTGTGTGCACCATCTCAACTCCCTGGGGAGCAATCTTCCTAAGCGGCTCATTGGCATTGAGAAGATCTTGTACATGAGGGGTCTTACCTTCTACAGGGTATTCATTTATACACCCGAGTATAAAGCATCAATAATTGTGGATAAATTGCCTTGATGAAGGTCAAAAAGGCAGTGGGAAAGGTTCGAACTCGGGATCCTATTATCGGAAAGCATGCGCTCTACCAATCTTGAAAAGCCACATGCACATGAATGTGCATATAGCGCGAATTCCTGTATATACTTGTACAGGAAGTCGGACAGATGACTCCCTTGATCGACGTTCACGATCACAAATAAAATACTAATCATATATGTCCCCATAGCCCTGTCTAATCGTGGTTACTACAGTGTCCTCTTGTTTCGGAGTTGCAAAGTGCTTAAATAACGTAGGCATTGTAATAATTACTAAAGCCAATATCAGTTAACTATAATAACTATAATAAGTTATGATTAAAAGTTATATTTCGAGTTATATAGCGCCAATTTTGAATGATGGGCGCTTTACAATGATATTATTAGCCCGGTCATAGGAAACAATGCAAGCCAGCGCACATTGTGTGCACCATCTCAACTCCCTGGGGAGCAATCCTCCTAAGCGGCTCATGGGCATTGAGAAGATCTTGTACATGAGGGGTCTTACCTCCTACAGGGTATTCATTTATACACCCGAGTATAAAGCATCTATAATTGTGGATAAATTGCTTTGATGAAGGTCAAAAAGGCAGTGGGAAAGGTTCGAACTCGGGATCCTATTATCGGAAAGCATGCGCTCTACCAATCTTGAAAAGCCACATGCACATGAATGTGCATATAGCGCGAATTCCTGTATATACTTGTACAGGAAGTCGGACAGATGACCCCCTTGATCGACGTTCATGATCACAAATAAAATACTAATCATATATATACAAATAATGTCCCCATAGCCCTGTCTAATCGTGGTTACTACAGTGTCCTCTTGTTTCGGAGTTGCAAAGTGCTTAAATAACGTAGGCATTGTAATAATTACTAAAGCAAATATCAGTTAACTATAATAACTATAATAAGTCATAATTAAAAGTTATATTTTGAGTTATATAGCGCCAATTTTGAATGATGAGCGCTTTACAATGATATTATTAGCCCGGTCATAGGAAACAATGCAAGCCAGCGCACATTGTGTGCACCATCTCAACTCCCTGGGGAGCAATCCTCCTAAGCGGCTCATGGGCATTGAGAAGATCTTGTACATGAGGGGTCTTACCTCCTACAGGGTATTCATTTATACACCCGAGTATAAAGCATCTATAATTGTGGATAAATTGCTTTGATGAAGGTCAAAAAGGCAGTGGGAAAGGTTCGAACTCGGGATCCTATTATCGGAAAGCATGCGCTCTACCAATCTTGAAAAGCCACATGCACATGAATGTGCATATAGCGCGAATTCCTGTATATACTTGTACAGGACGGTCGGACAGATGACCCCCTTGATCGACGTTCATGATCACAAATAAAATACTAATCATATATATACAAATAATGTCCCCATAGCCCTGTCTAATCGTGGTTACTACAGTGTCCTCTTGTTTCGGAGTTGCAAAGTGCTTAAATAACGTAGGCATTGTAATAATTACTAAAGCCAATATCAGTTAACTATAATAACTATAATAAGTTATGATTAAAAGTTATATTTCGAGTTATATAGCGCCAATTTTGGATGATTAGCGCTTTACAATGATATAATTAACCCGGTCATAGGAAACAATGCAAGCCAGCGCACATTGTGTGCACCATCTCAACTCCCTGGGGAGCAATCCTCCTAAGCGGCTCATGGACATTGAGAAGATCTTGTACATGAGGGGTCTTACCTCCTACAGGGTATTCATTTATACATCCGAGTATAAAGCACCAATAATTGTGGATAAATTGCTTTGATGAAGGTCAAAAAGGCAGTGGGAAAGGTTCGAACTCGGGATCCTATTATCGGAAAGCATGCGCTCTACCAATCTTGAAAAGCCACATGCACATGAATGTGCATATAGCGCGAATTCCTGTATATACTTGTACAGGAAGTCGGACAGATGACCCCCTTGATCGACGTTCATGATCACAATAACAATAATAACAATATTTATAAAGCGCAACATATCCATCTCTAAAGATGCTCAAGGCGCATACAAATAATTTAAATTAATATTCAACATACTTAAGATTAAAAAAATATTAAATGTTAACTTGCATTAGATCATACAAGTTCATGGTGCCAAGGTATATACAATGTGACACAGTGTTATTGTTTGTTTTGCATGCATTGTATAAAAAAAAACATTGAAATTTAACAATATGCATTGAGCATCAGGTGAGTTTTAAGCCCAGTTTTGAAAGTAGAGAGAGTGTTGGCCGTCTGAATAGAGAAAGGTAACTTATTCCACAAAGAAGGAGCTGCTGATGCAAATGCTCTATCCCCCCAATTTCTTTTGGTACGTATTTCTTTCAGTCTAATATTATGTGATGAACGTAAACCAGAACGACCTGCGGAGTGTGATGATAGAAGGGATGAAATATATTCTGGAGCTAGATCATTTAATGCACGATAGGTTAAGAGTAGAATTTTATAGATCACACGCTGTTGAACAGGGAGCCAGTGCAGAGATTTCAAGATAGGAGTGATATGTGATGATTTTCTGGTGTTGGTTACAAGGCGAGCAGCAGCATTCTGAACTTTTTGCAATCGGTTAATTTGGTTGGCGGGTAGCCGAAAATAAAATACTAATCATTATATACAAATAATGTCCCCATAGCCCTGTCTAATAGTGGTTACTACAGTGTCCTCTTGTTTCGGAGTTGCAAAGTACTTAAATAACGTAGGCATTGTAATAATTACTAAAGCCAATATCAGTTAACTATAATAACTATATAATAAGTTATAATTAAAAGTTATATTTCTAGTTATAATTATAGCGCCAATTTTGAATGATGAGCGCTTTACAATGATATTATTATCCCGGTCATAGGAAACAATGCAAGCCAGCGCACATTGTGTGCACCATCTCAACTCCCTGGGGAGCAATCCTCCTAAGCGGCTCATGGGCATTGAGAAGATCTTGTACATGAGGGGTCTTACCTCCTACAGGGTATTCATTTATTCACCCGAGTATAAAGCATCTATAATTGTGGATAAATTGCTTTGATGAAGGTCAAAAAGGCAGTGGGAAAGGTTCGAACTCGGGATCCTATTATCGGAAAGCATGCGCTCTACCAATCTTGAAAAGCCACAGGCACATGAATGTGCATATAGCGCGAATTCCTGTATAAACTTGTACAGGAAGTCGGACAGATGACCCCCTTGATCGACGTTCATGATCACAAATAAAATAATAATCATATATATACAAATAATGTCCCCATAGCCCTGTCTAATCGTGGTTACTACAGTGTCCTCTTGTTTCGGAGTTGCAAAGTGCTTAAATAACGTAGGCATTGTAATAATTACTAAAGCCAATATCAGTTAACTATAATAACTATAATAAGTTATGATTAAAAGTTATATTTCGAGTTATATAGCGCCAATTTTGGATGATTAGCGCTTTACAATGATATAATTAACCCGGTCATAGGAAACAATGCAAGCCAGCGCACATTGTGTGCACCATCTCAACTCCCTGGGGAGCAATCCTCCTAAGCGGCTCATGGGCATTGAGAAGATCTTGTACATGAGGGGTCTTACCTCCTACAGGGTATTCATTTATACATCCGAGTATAAAGCACCAATAATTGTGGATAAATTGCTTTGATGAAGGTCAAAAAGGCAGTGGGAAAGGTTCGAACTCGGGATCCTATTATCGGAAAGCATGCGCTCTACCAATCTTGAAAAGCCACAGGCACATGAATGTGCATATAGCGCGAATTCCTGTATAAACTTGTACAGGAAGTCGGACAGATGACCCCCTTGATCGACGTTCATGATCACAAATAAAATAATAATCATATATATACAAATAATGTCCCCATAGCCCTGTCTAATAGTGGTTACTACAGTGTCCTCTTGTTTCGGAGTTGCAAAGTACTTAAATAACGTAGGCATTGTATTATTACTAAAGCCAATATTAGTTAACTATAATAACTATAATAAGTTATAATTAAAAGTTATATTTCTAGTTATATAGCGCCAATTTTGAATGATGAGCGCTTTACAATGATATTATTAACCCGGTCATAGGAAACAATGCAAGCCAGCGCACATTGTGTGCACCATCTCAACTCCCTGGGGAGCAATCCTCCTAAGCGGCTCATGGGCATTGAGAAGATCTTGTACATGAGGGGTCTTACCTCCTACAGGGTATTCATTTATCGCCCGAGTATAAAGCATCAATACTTGTGGATAAATTGCTTTGATGAAGGTCAAAAAGGCAGTGGGAAAGGTTCGAACTCGGGATCCTATTATCAGAAAGCATGCGCTCTACCAATCTTGACAAGCCACATGCACATGAATGTGCATATAGCGCGAATTCCTGTATATACTTGTACAGGAAGTCGGACAGGTGACCCCCTTGATCGACGTTCATGATCACAAATAAAATACTATTCATATATATACAAATAATGTCCCCATAGCCCTGTCTAATCGTGGTTACTACAGTGTCCTCTTGTTTCGGAGTTGCAAAGTGCTTAAATAACGTAGGCATTGTAATAATTACTAAAGCCAATATCAGTTAACTATAATAACTACAATAAGTTATGATTAAAAGTTATATTTCGAGTTATATAGCGCCAATTTTGGATGATTAGCGCTTTACAATGATATTATTAGCCCGGTCATAGGAAACAATGCAAGCCAGCGCACATTGTGTGCACCATCTCAACTCCCTGGGGAGCAATCCTCCTAAGCGGCTCATGGGCATTGAGAAGATCTTGTACATGAGGGGTCTTACCTTCTACAGGGTATTCATTTATACACCCGAGTATAAAGCATCAATAATAATAAATTGCTTTGATGAAGGTCAAAAAGGCATTGGGAAGGGTTGGAACTCGGGATCCTATTATCAGAAAGCATGCGCTCTACCAATCTTGACAAGCCACATGCACATGAATGTGCATATAGCGCAAAATCCTGAATATACTAGTACAGGAAGTCGGTCAGATGACCCCCTTGATCGACGTTCATGGTCACAAATGAAATAGTAATCATATATATACAAATATTGTCCCCATAGCCCTGTCTAATACTGGTTACAACAGTGCCCTCTTGTTTCGGAGTTGCATAGTGCTAAAATAACCTAGGCATTGTAATAATAACTAAAATCAATATTTGTTAACTATAATAAGTTATGATTAAAAGTTATGTTTCGATTTATATAGCGCCTAATATGGATGATACGTGCTTTACAATGATATTATTAGCCCGGTCATAGAAAACAACGCAAACCATCACACATTGTGTGCACCATCTCAACTCCCTGGGGAGCAATCCTTCCAAGCGGCTCATGGGCATTGAGAAGATCGTTCACATAAAGGCTTTCACCTTCTACCGGTTCCCCATTTATACACCTGAGAGCAGCAATAATTATTGTAGCCTATCTGATATGCGTCGAGCTCTATGGCAAGTGCACTAATCGCGTTTAAGGAGACTGACATCGGCTGACGCCCGCGCCGATGTCAGTCTCCATAAACGCGATTAGCCACTATATGCCCTTTCAGCTAGAAACCCCCAATATCTCATATTTTCAGACATATTTATACATAGTTTTAATTTAATGCTCAATACGTATACGCATGATAATGTTGAATATATATAACAAGTTCCAATTGGTTTCACGAGGTTACGTCTCTAGCTAGTCTAGCCTAGCTGGAAAATGTGGGTCTTTGGGGGCGTCTGGCGGCTACACCCCACCACTTAAAAAGTTTGGCACAGTCATTCGTTTGCCCTTCAGATATAAATAACAAGTTCCAATTCGTTTCACAAAGTTATCTTTTCAGCTAGCCTAGCTGGGAAAGGTCGGATCAACATCAACTTCATCCTCATCATGGTCACCATCTTCATCATCCTCACCATCACCATCATATTCTTCCTCATCACCACCACCATCTTCATCCTCATCATCATTGCATCACGGTCACCATCATCATTATCATCACCATCATAATCATCCTTCATATTTCATCATGCTGACATGTTAGTCATAATAAACCAAAGTAGAGAATATGAATGTGCTGAATTTAATATAAAAAGGTTTATTTTGTATGTTTACATGAACTAAAGTTTGATTTTCAAATACACGCATCAATGTTTATCTGGTTAGTTTACGAGTATGTAAGTACTAATAAGCCTATGATATTAACTCCATCCATGATAAAATGCCTTACTATGAGTTCTAGTGTTGGCGGAGGCATAACAACTGTGAACAAGAACGTTGTATGTTTAGCTAGATCATTGCAAAAAGCTGGACATTAAACATAATGATTGCTGAATATGTAAAGTTAGTCTTGCCCTATGTTGTATGAGTTTGTACTTTGTTGGTATTATATATTGACAAATGTATATCAAAAACACTGAAATATGGTTCACTAATTACAATTACCCGGTAAAGATTAAACTATGTGTTTGTACTACATTTTTATTCTGACATATTGAACATATATATATATATATACAAACATTTTCAAGGAGTGATCAATTCAATTCAATACACATGCAGTACCAGGGTTGCCAACTTTGAGCCAAGAATGAGGCCTGAGGGAGCGAAGCAACATAGGGCTGGGGCAGAGCCAGATTGGGGGGGGGGGGGGAGGGGGAGGGTTTGGGAGGGGGTTATCTCCCTCCCACGGTAAGGAAGATTTTGCATATATACTTGACATGGTGCAATTTGGTGCACGACATGCCATACATGTGTCAAACGTGAAACAGGAGTTTTCAACAGGAACTGTTTTTATCTCCACAGGTCAATCACCAAATGAACTGCACACAGATTGTGATAGAACAATGGTGCAAGCAAATACTAAACAAAATAACTAGGACTCATAAAACTTATAGCTAATATGTAATTTTCATTGTCAATTTTCGAGAACTTGTTCGTGTCAAACCTGAAAGAAATGTTGTCCATACAATATCTTTATGTCAAAACTCCAACATTGTAGTAACATTATGCTAAATCAAATTAAACACATTTAATGGCTGCTGTGTATTTTGAGGAAGGGATGATATCTACACACACGTTTTTCATTTGTAGAATCCAAATAACAGGTGTTCGACCTGACATTTTATTTGAATATTGAATTCGTCCCCATCCATCTACGAGAAAATATTCAGACGATTTAAATGGTGGACATTCCCTTGAGAGGGGTAGTACAATTTTGGTAGAGCTAAGCTTTAGTTACCATAAAACAACAACACTACAATCTAATAGTTATTATTTCACCATGCTTGAAGGTTATAGAAAATTACGAAGACTATGGAAGAAAAAAAACCTGTCATCATTCAAAAAGAGCCATTGAAACACAAGAAGGCGCTCTAAAAAAAACATTGGTTTGAACCATTTTTCATACAAAGTTATGCTCGTGATGTTGTGTTGAAATAATGATGATATAAAGAAATCATCAACAACTATTTAAAAACCTCTTTTGAAAATGTTTGAAAAGTGTAAGCATTTTATTAATTTTTAGAAAAATCATCTTATAAATTTGGGGCCCAAATTTATTCCGACTGGAAATATTTTACATTTTACACTTGGTTTTCATTATCTCACAAACAAATTATTTTGTGTAGCACCCTCTTTACCAAAACTGAACTACCTCTTTAAGCGATGAATTTAAACAAAAAGTGACAATGCTTTCCATTTACTGAAACTTATGGAAAACATACATTTCAATAACATTCAATTTGGCCTTGATCATGTTGGTAATGGCTGTCTGTTAGGATCATTCACACCCCTGCTGTATGTACATGAATTATGTGGTGCTAGTGGCGACTAATCAAACGAAAGTCCACTCTACTGCTTTCCGCTTGAGGGAAACATCATTACTGGTTGTGCCATAGCAGGTTCTTTCATGGTTTCGAATAGATGGAATCCATTTGCATACCCACTTCAGTATTGATGTCCTTTCTCTGATGCATTGGGGTGATAAACTGTGTGGTAGACCCTATATCCATCGATACCTATATATAATTATATATATAGGACAAAAGAAAGAAAATGGGCATATCAGTGGCAATTATCAATGCATAAAGATAATAAAAATGGTTGGGACTAATATTCCAATTTGTCTTTTAGACGAAAAGGATTGACCCTGATAAGCACTCTATCAACAACAAAAACATATATGCAAACTGGGAAAGGTAAGGCCGATATTAATTTAATCCTAAGAATCGTAAGGGGTTGAGGAGCAAGAGATCATCTTCAGTTGAAAATGATGACTCCGCTATCAAGCCAAAATTAACATGCACTAAATTAATCTGTAAACTCGACTTTGATGGTAATTCATCAACCAGATCCTGAGAAATCACAATTTCAAGCTATTTTAGAATGATTCCTGTGACCTTGACCTTTGACCTCATAACCCCAAGATTGTACCACTACATTGGCTTCATAAAATTCAGGTACCAGGTGTGATTAAAATCTGACATTCATTTCTTGAGTTTTTACAATTAAAGGCCATTTCGCATCTATAAATTCTGTGACCTTGAACTTTTACCTCATGACCCCAAAATGGTACGGCTACATAAGTCCTCTAAGATACATTCAGGTACCAAGTTTGATTGAAATCTGATATTTAGTTCTTGAGATTTTGCCATTATAAACAGTTTTAGCATGTATTTATAATATACCGGCAGTCATATGACCTTGATCTTTTAGACTCGTGTCCCCAAAAACTGACCAAATATTTTCCCCTTAAGAGACATACAGGTACAAAACTTGATGCTATTTTGTCTAAATAATGTGATCACAGTAAAACAATATGTTTGTAAATATATATAAGCCCTGTGACATTTTATCTAAAGGCCTCCAAAATCCAAAAGATACACATATTACTGGTAATGTGTCAACTGGTTCTTATGATATTGTACACCTTAGCAGTTATCATAAAGCCTTGTGACCTTTTATTCCATGATCCGAATATCAATCATATCATTGTCACCCACAATGTGGAAACATACCAAGTTACAAATTGATCCATCAACAGGTGCTCTAAGATATCACAAGACTCTTCATGGGACAAAATCTCTCAAGGGTCCCGACACATGTGTTGAGATATATCTGGCAAAATCTTACCCAGCATTAAAGGATGTTTCACAGCCTCTTCACATTGACATGCATCCTGATGCTAAGCTGGTCTAAGTGCTGGTCTAGTATGTGGTTGTTCAAACTGCCTCTCGATCAAATGCTGCACAGGTATGGTACTGTAGTAAACAAATACATATAAGAAGACAATAATACAAAAATAACAAAACATACACAAAATGGCGTTCTGCATTTATGCATTGCTATCATAAACATATATTTCCTCTAAGCTATCAAGAAGTATAGGTGAGTTGTATAAAATTAAAAAACTTTTTACATCTCAAGATATTGTTTTATATTTATAACGCGAGTATATTAACACATTTAAATTATTGCAATGAAATATGGGGAAATACATACAAAGCTCATAAAAAATGATTCTTGCTCCAGAAACGTGCCATACGTATAATATCAAACAGTAAATTTGATACCCACTCACTTCCCCTTTTTGTAAAGTTAAAAACTCTTTCCTTGTTTCATCTGGTAAAACTAAATATATTAATTGTTATGTTTAAATTTCATAGGGGTATCCTCCCTGAAGTATTTGATAATATGTTTAAGAATAATATTTTTTTCATACATATCCCACAAATCAATCTGTCATCAACTCATCGTCAGCTCAATCGGTAAGGACAGCGTGTTACTAATAGGACCTTGGATTTGACGTGAGGGTTCGAATCTCAGTTTATTCAGTTTTTTGCCTTTATAAATAGTGGGGCAAAGCATTAAATAATCGAAGTCCAATTTTTACTTATGACCTCTTTTTATGTATGAAAATGAGTTCATACTGGAATCTGGGCTCGCTAGGGTACGAAAAAATAAGACCCGGCCTGAAACGACCTAGCCGATTGGCCTTCCTAACATCACAATTAAAGAATTTGCTGAAAATGATGACATTCTGGGAGAAACAAATCACTGTGTATGGCACCAAGTGATGTGAGGATGATAAGATGCATTTCAGTGTTTTCACAAAATCAAGGAGGGGTACAATTTTTGAAAATCTTACCCTGCATTTGGAGAGGTTTCACAGCCTCTTCACATTGACATGCATCTTGATGCTAAGCTGGTCTAAGTGCTGGTCTAGTATGTGGTTGTTCAAACAGCCTCTCGATCAAATGCTGCACAGGTTTGTTACTGTAGTAAAGAAATAAGAAGACATTTATACATAATAACACAAAAATATATACACAAAATGGCATTCTGCATTCATTGCTATCATAATATGAGCACTGGTTTCTCTTACAGCACGGAAAGATCAAGAAGTTAATTTGACACATGTTCATTGGCTATTACACTGAATTTTAGTTTTTCTAGAAGAATTAATCAAGTGTAACCATGTGTCAAATAAACCGTATACACGTCATACAGTAATTTGTTGTAAAATCTGACACAAATTATTGCTGTATTAACCAGGAAAGCAGAGTTCTTTTTCAATCAAACTTTCACACATCATACGGACATATCTAACAATAGGTGAATAGGTGAATAGGTGAACAGTTCATACTGGAATCTGGGCTCGCTGGGGTACAAAAAAATAATACGCGGCCTGGAAAGTCCTAGTCGATCGGCCTTCCTAACATCACAATAAAAGAATTTGCTGAAGACGATGACATTCTGGGAGAAACGAGTCACTGTGTATGGCACCAAGTGATGTGAGGATGATAAGATGCATTTCAGTGTTTTCACAAAATCAAGGAGGGGTACAATTTTTGAAAATCTTACCCTGCATTTGGAGAGGTTTCACAGCCTCTTCACATTGACATGCATCCTGATGCTAAGCTGGTCGAAGTGCTGGTCTAGTATGTGGTTGTTCAAACAGCCTCTCGATCAAATGCTGCACAGGTTTGTAATACTGTAGTAATCAAATAAGAAGACATACATAATAACAAAAAAATATAATACACAAAATGGCATTCTGCATTCATTGCTATCTTAATATGAGCACTGGTTTCTCTTACAGTACAGAAAGATCAAGATGTTAATTTGACACATGTTCATTGGCTATTACAATGCTGTCTTTCTATTTCAATTTAGTTTTTCGAGAAGAATTAATCATGTGTACATGTACCATGTGTCAAATAAACCGCATACACGTCATACAGTAATTTGTTGTAAAATCTGACACAAATTATTGCTGTTTTAACCAGGAAAGCAGAGTTCTTTTTCAATGAAACTTTCACACATCATACGGACATATCTAACAATAGGTGAATAGGTGAATATGTGAACAGTTCATACTGGAATCTGGGCTCGCTGGGGTACGAAAAAATAAGACGCGGCCTGGAACGACCTAGTCGATTGGCCTTCCTAACATCACAATAAAAGAATTTGCTGAAGACGATGACATTCTGGGAGAAACGAGTCACTGTGTATGGCACCAAGTGATGTGAGGATGATAAGATGCATTTCAGTGTTTTCACAAAATCAAGGAGGGGTACAATTTTTGAAAATCTTACCCTGCATTTGGAGAGGTTTCACAGCCTCTTCACATTGACATGCATCCTGATGCTAAGCTGGTCGAAGTGCTGGTCTAGTATGTGGTTGTTCAAACAGCCTCTCGATCAAATGCTGCACAGGTTTGTTACTGTAGTAATCAAATAAGAAGACATACATAATAACAAAAAAATATAATACACAAAATGGCATTCTGCATTCATTGCTATCTTAATATGAGCACTGGTTTCTCTTACAGTACAGAAAGATCAAGATGTTAAATTTGACACATGTTCATTGGCTATTACAATGCTGTCTTTCTATTTCAATTTAGTTTTTCGAGAAGAATTAATCATGTGTACCATGTGTCAAATAAACCGCATACACGTCATACAGTAATTTGTTGTAAAATCTGACACAAATTATTGCTGTTTTAACCAGGAAAGCAGAGTTCTTTTTCAATGAAACTTTCATACATCATTCGGACATATCTAACAATGATTTTGGCATGGGATGAAAGACTCAAATGTCATTTTGGGCGATACCTGACAATTTCCAGGTGCACCTGTAAGGGTAGCACACCACTTGAGTCAAATCTTGTCAGTATACCAGGTCTCTACTTTTAACGGAAACACCACCCGTAATCGATAATCTTACAAATGAGTTTTAGTAGTCCAGTCCATTCCACTAATAAGTTCAGAAAAAATAGTTTCCAGACTAATTGTATAATTTGAATACCCATTACAATACTACAGTAATCGTTCATGGGTCTGCAGATAGAGACTAGTCCATTGTCTAGGATGTACGCATCTACCATGCTTTGAATGTATGCAGGTAAGAATTGGCGCACACACAATGTACGTTTACTTTGGGCGCTTGCCTTTACCAAACTCTCTAGCCTTAGCTTGGCAAAGGGGTACGTGTTTCTCAAAATAGGGCCATTTTAGCTTTTTTCCATTCCCAGGGTTTTCAAGGTCCAAATTGTAATTAAGCAAACTCCCGTATAAGCTTAGATTTAGGTTTCCGAGATATCAGGGGCCATATACACCCAATTACATAATTTGTATAGTACTACTGTATGGTACTGTAGATCTATATATCCACGTCCATGGAATTGTTGTTATAACTTAAGCGATTTACATGTTGTGTTGGGACGTATGGGATGCTGGCCTGGATCAACCTTACCTTAAAGGGCAATGAAACTGTGGCTTTCGGTTATTATTATTATTATTATTATTGTTTAGAGGGTGAACAGACATTTGATTTAATACATAACTTGGTAATTGTGGCCTCCTGGATCCAATAAATCCTTACGTGAACATAGCAACATAACCACATTTTACTAATTCTTATGGCGGCAAAAGATGATGGGAGTGGCCATGTTCTTGTAAATTACCTGACATGCTTTGCAAACTCTGACGTACATGTACTGTATGTGCCAATGGTCGAACAAAAAGCTTTTCACTGATTTCAAAGCGTCTACAAGTATTCAGATTTCAGACGATGGTTTCTTAAAGCATGTACATTGTAGTTGCTACTACTGCCTGCTAGTGCAGTTAACCTTTTAGTTCTACAACCATGCGCGTAGCCAGGGGGGGCAGTCGCCCCAAAACGCCGGCCAAAAAAAAAAGAAAAAGAGAAAAAAAGAAGAAAGGAAGTGGACGTAGGAAGAAAAAGGATTAAGAGTCGAGAACGGTACAACAAATCGTGTTCTTTCTTTAATAATCTAATTAAAAACGTCAAAGCTTCCGCGCTATGCGCAGAGGAAGGGGAGCTTGATTCAAACAAGGATTAAGAGTTGAGGACGGTACAACCAATCTTCTTCTTTCTCTAAAAGTCTAATGAAACGTCAAAAGAAACTGAATTTAGATAAGGATTAAGAGTCGAGTACGGTCCAACGAATCGTCTTCTTTCTCTAATAATTTAATGAAACGTCAAAGCTGCACCCACCCCCCTAGGGAGCCGCTACGCGCGCTCTGTGTTTCGCAGGCTTCGCGTGCTCACTAAAATTAGATCCTGGCTACGCGCTTGTCTACAACGGCTAGTGCAACACGCCGGTAACTGCAAGTTTAGCTAGACTAGATCTAGAGACTAGTAGTAGTACTAGATGGATCTAGATCTAGTCTAGTATTGTTTAGTAGTCTATTCCTGTTTTCGACGCCTTTGGCGTCGGCATCGGAGCTTCCTGGCCATGGAGTTCTATAAAGAATTTAAAGTTAGATCGACAAATCTATCGCTTTCATATGGCCCCTCTTTCATATTTACTGCAGCAGCAGTCTTTCAGTTTGGCCGTTTCTAAATCTAATTCACCACAAAAAAACACTAAAATAATAATATTAATAACTCATAAGACTAAGAGCCAAAAGCAAAGGCAAAGGAAAAGAGGCCATGCATTGTTAACAATACTAGATTTGTAGGCCTAGACTCGAGTCTAGTTCTAATTTATACTCCTAGTCTATGATTAAACTAACAACACAGGGTAAAGTACATACCAGCCTTCGTCCAGCTCGTCGAGTAAGCTGCCTCGACATCCACGTCGACAGCAATCATGTCGATCCTGCAAAAATGTGCATGCATTCACGTCACCGTTTGGCGTCCAGTCTAGTAGTAGCAAGAGCTAGCTACCCTCACGAGCCGCGAGTCGACCAGCCCGGCTGGCCGGCCCGGCCAAGGAGGCGCGCATCGCAGTCGGATATCCTGGTCGCTCGATCAGGCGAAAATCAATACTGTACGAAAATGTTAGAGTTTTCCTAACCCTAGCTAGCTAGCCCTAGGCAGCTAACCCTAGATTGTTCACATTTCAACGCAAGTTGGCGCTTTTTGCCTTTGAAATCGAGAGTCCGTCATGATCTTTGGGAAGATCAATACTATTTTGTAAACTTTATTTAAAAACAGGAAAATGCGTTTCCAGTAAAATTTCCAGCGGATTTAAATCACAATTTACTCCTGCTAACTTGGTTTAAAAGGGCAATCAATAAATCCAAGAATTGGAGCCGTCAGAAAGGGATTGTGTTACGGGGACATATACGAGTCCCCGTAACGCGGCAAGTCCCCGTAGCACGGGGATATACCGACAGAATGTCCGCGTAGCACTAGTTTTACATAAATACATATATATATAGTTATATATATAATATATTGCAATGAGTTTTTGTTTGTTTTCTTGTGCTCTTTTTTATTGAAAGGTCCCCCGTCGCAGGAGCAAGTACCAAAGCCACCTCCAATGAAATCTCAAGTACCCGGATGGGATTCCAAGAAGGTCCAGAGTTGGCTGGCAGCTAACAACGTCACAACACGTAAGAAAGCTTTGAAAACACTCAATGGAACCCAACTACTGCAACTAAAAAAACAACTGATCACAGCCCCACAATCTTTCTACCAGTCTATGAAAGACGATCTTAAAGTCCCATATATTGATGTGCTTTCACTCGCTGCTGGTCTTGAAAATCTACATTAAGTCATAATCATAATGATGATGAAGTGAAGAGGGAAAGGGAGAGAGAGAGAGCGAGAGAGAAGAGAGCCAATAAGAGAGAAAAAGAGAGATAGGGACAAACAAAGAAAAATAAAGATTGCAGTAATGATTATAATTACTCATTAGCATTCTTGACAGAAAACTGTATTATAATATCACCCGACAATGTTCAAATGTATTACGTTTGCTTATATAACAAATTTTTGTTTGTAGTCGTGAACTAAAATTTCGTACATTTTGTTCTGAGATATACAAACGTTTTGGTCATTTTATTGTATTTGCATGATATTAAGTCATGGCAGTCATGACGCAAAGGAAAACTTTTACAGATATTGATTTACTACTTCATTATGCTTTATTTGCAATCTATAAAACGAGTGTTGTAAATCAATTTAATACAAATTTAGTAACGAAAAAAATAAGCAAATATCCTTTGTTTATGTTGAAATACAGACTAAAAGTAGAGGAAAATAAAACTAAGACAACAGATGTGAATATTACTAAGTGGAGGAAGATAATTACTGATTTACAAAAAATGTATGTACAGTCTGCTTTCAAGTAAATACCGATATATAATTTGATTTGATCTCCTTTAAACTTGTGATTAAGTGCTTGTTATGAATAATTATGGTGATGTTATCCGTGATTTTATCTGAATAAAGATTTATTTCAACTAAAAAAAGTCATGGCAATGTAAAGATAAAGTTGAGTTCTGCTATTTCGATTTTGTATTGTTAAAGAAACTTTGGAAGCACAATATACATATACATTATAAGCCTTTGAGACCATGCACATGATTAATATGATAACACACTGACTCGGTCTAGCTGAAGTTCAAGGTATGTAATACATACATATAGATATGAACATATGGGTCAACATACAACCAATGCATGACATTTTGGTCCGAACACTTCTCAGTCATTCTTTGTCAAATTTTAAATTGTGTGGCAATCCTTAGATAGGGATATCCTAATCTATACGTACTATTCGTCCACACGCACATGAACAGGATTTTAAGAAAAAGGTCATACTCTATTTTTCGCCTGTACCAGAAGTTAAAATTCACTTATAACACAGGCGGCAGTCTTTCGTTATACGGTGTATATGCTTTTAACGAAATGTTCCTTTATGGAGCATTTATGTTCATGTAGGCCAATATATCATCAGTAAATGCAGATAAATTATGACTTAAACGAACTTCTGTAATGTCGAACGTCATTTATAACTGGATATAGTTGTGAATTTTCCCTCATCTTAGCGATTTAAAAAGAGATTTTTAAATATGTTGACTTTTTATGAACAATATTTAATCAATGTTTGCATGTACAGTAGTATAGGTGTATGCTGAGTTTTATATATATTTTTATAGTATATCTGTTAAGCGCATTGAGAGGGCCTGCGGCCCTGATTTACGCTATATAAGGACGAACTATTATTATAATTTTTATTATTATCTGATTCGGTGTGATTTCTCTATTATAATCAATTGCCTGGCTTTCCTTACTAATCCTATCAATAATCAAATTTAAAATAATATAATTAATGTGTTGATGTATGGGATCACGTGAAACCTATCTATAGCAATAATTGATGAATTGATTCGAATTTATTCCATTTAAAAAGTATCAGTTGTTTGCACAATAAAGAACATAGTTGACAAAGTAAGTTCAAAATAATGAACAATTCACCGGTATTTCAACGTATTCAAAGTGTATGCATACATTTTGAACAAAAGTTGTTCTTGATAATCTGAAAACTTGCCCGAGGCCTGTCCGACATATCAACAAATAATCGACACAGAATGGATTCCAAATAGTACAGTTCCTTTATAAATAACAGATTAAAGGAATTACTTGTCGCTAGGTCCCCAGGAAAGAAACGTTCATTTATTTGAATAAGTTATTAAGCCGGATTGTTTGACGGTCATACTACTTCAGTAAATAACACTCTCCCTTTTCCAATTTCCATTACTAGAACCGATAATAGATTGCAGATCCTCCTCATCAGTCAGCATTTACTATTTCTTCCTCAGTTTTATAGCCGATAGGAGATACAACTGAGCCCGGTTTTATAAAACTTGTTATAAATAACAAGTGCCACAGATCTATAGGACTAATCTGCTCAGGGTCAAAGAAGTGTAAGGATAAAGTAGCTTATAGCAATCATCGTATCTTCTTATCGATACAACATTTCATGAAATGGGGCCCTGGATAATTTAATGACAGCAAAGCAAACGAATAATATTTCAGGTAACCTTAGCTGTATTCTCCTTGTTTATTTTATTATGCTTTATGTTGGAGATGAAGGTATAGAAACGTTTTTCAAAATTCATAAGGAAACTAAACTATATATTATACACTGTCGCTCATAACGGTGGAACCATAACGGGTTTTTTACCATAATTTATGGAATTATTTTAAAAATAATTTTAAAATAACAGATCTAGATAATAGCATACATTTTCAGATTTTATTGAAAATAAATTTGCCATTGTGTGTTTTGCGTGACTGCTAAAGCATGTGTATGCTACTATGCTTATCAACTAGGGGACCTACATCCTTAAGTCATAAATGACAGCAATGAGGATTAATGCCCTACAAAAGGGCACTAATACAGCACATCGACACGGTTTTGATCCTGGGGCCTCACAGTTACGAGGCCATTGCTTTGTCACTGATCCATGACTGTACGCAGCTGGGGCTAGGGTAGGGGGCAGTTTCCATAAAGATAAAAAACAAAGAAAATACAATAAATTGTAGATAATTTATTGCATTTTACCCCGGTCCCCAACATAAACAAATCCTCTGTGTGCCCAAGCCTTGAGTCATAATGCATGGCCGTCCAGAGGATTTTGTTATGTTGGGGACCGGGGTAAAATTCAATAAATTATTGACAATTTATTGCATTTTCTGTTTTTTTTTAATTTATGGAAACTGCCACCTACCCTAGCCCCCGCTGCGTACAGTCATGGGTCAGTGACAAAGCAATGGCCTCGTAACTGTGAGGCCCCAGGATCGAAACCGTGTCGATATGCTATATTAGTCCCCTTTTGTGGGGGCATTAATCCTCATTACTGTCATTTATGACTTAAGGGCGTGGGTCCCATAATTGATAAGCATAGTAGCATACACATGCTTTATCAGTCACGCAAAACACACATTGGCAAATTATTATTCAATAAAATCTGAGAATGTATACTATTATCTAGATCTATTATTTTTAAATTATTCTTAAAATAATTCCATAAATTGGGGTAAAACAAAAATATTCCAACTATATGAGCGACAGTGTACCATTTTTTATCAATGTACTCTATACCCTTTTTTTAAAGTTGATGTCGTGTTTTTCGTCACTCATGAACAAAAAGTGGGCTGATTGAATTTAGGGCCTTTGTTGAATATTGACTATATTTTAATTGCCATTATACATCCATGTGTTCTATGTTCTGATGACACGTGTGTTAATGTATTATTGTTTACAAAAATGTAAATAGCGTAGAGAATTTTACGAACTATTACGCGCTATAAAAGCACTTTCCATTGTTATTATTCTTATTAATTTTGACGTAAGCTTTATTAAGTCACATTCTCAATAAACATACAATTGTATGGATAAATTTATTGTTTCACCTAAAATAATAAAGGAATATAATGTGATCATTTGAATTTTAACAACTGAAGTATTGAAATACGGACCTGTGTAATTTGTACCATATGCATATATACAATTTGTCTAGTTCTGATATTATTTTACTAGTGTAGAACGCTGCAAATAAAATGTATCTGTAAAATTAAGGTTTTCTTGATCTATTCAACGTCAACATAACGGTTAAAAGCCTTCTCAGGTTCAGGTATAGCACACCATAGCTACATGCATAAGTGTAGTTCTGTATTTACGTTTAAGAGTTTTCACTTATTTCCTGAATTAAGTTATGTTAGAAATATATATATACAGTGTGAGTCCAAAAAAAGTTTACACTTAACAAATTGCTAAATATTTAAAAATCATTTATGATCAATAAATTATTATACATCTCATGAAAGAGTGTTTTATCCCAAATCATTTTTGTATGGTAAATGGTCAAGCTTGGATGAACAGGCGACATGATTAGGGACTTTTAGATTGAGTGGACGAGAACATGACGAACGCCGACTGATCATCCGTGTCAACGTACTTAACTGCCCATGACTTTTAGATTGCACTCGACGATATACATGCATGCAGGAAGTAACACTATGAACAAAGAAAGAGGACAAAATATACAGTTCCTCATTCTACCCTCAACAAAAGAACATCCCTTCACTGCTATTATGTAAAAATGTGTAGAACAGGTGAATATATGCATGTGACACCTGTTCTACAAATGTTTACATAATAGCAGGGAAGGGATGTTCCTTTGTCTACCGGAGGAACTGTATATTTTATGCGCACGCGGCATACTAGTACCTTGAGCATGTTAAGGCGCTATATAAATATCAATATGTATGTATTTATGTACTAGATTTAGGAAAATCAAGGTTGACGCATTCTCGATCGCCGACTGAGACGACGTAACGCATGCGCAGTGCCTTAAAATGACGTCACACGTTGCAGTCAAAGCTAACGACGTGCAAATCTAAAAGTCCCTACTATTAAAAAGAGTTCTACCTTGCTTGCAAAACAATCCAGTAAAGCAAACTACCAAGCTTCCTACCGTGGTACATCCCAATAGCAACTTTCATATATGCATTGAAATTAACAGTACACTGGTTTAGTTCAAGTCCAAAAGTTCTTTCAGCTTAATTTCTTAACTCTGCTTAAATATGAAAACTGGTCTGAAGAACTTGAAGTGGTGATGAACACCGAAGTGAACTCGTTGACTGTCTAATGTGGTCGAAGTCTTCGTCGAAGTTTTCGACGTTCGATGGACTACTGTACACCTGACACCTCGGGTATTGGAGTGCACATGTGAATTACGTTGACGTTACGTCGTACATTACGCCATAGATTACGCAGTGGTTTACATCCTGGTTAACATTGAAGTTTACGCCAGGGTTAACGCCATAGTTAACGCCATCTACGATAATAAAATACCAAGGCATAACAATTACCTATCCTTAACAAAATACAATCTTCATCTTTAGGCTGTTATAATAACCCTAATTATTCCAAGTATAATCACAATGCAAATGTTAACTTTATATTCTCGTTTCATCAAATATCTTCATGTTTCGGGTATTATATAAAACACAACTAGATAATATTGAACAGCAACCATATTGAAATAAAAAACATCCCTTTTCTCTGTCAAGAATAATATTTCATATGCGAGACTATAATCATAACATGGTTTATAATTAAAGACTTCAGGTCAAAAGAGCCTTCAAATGATTGTCATCTAGGCTTATCTTATTTCTCCATTAATCACTGTCTCTGACAACTTGCTAAATAAATTAAAGCACAAGAGAAATACCTAGATTCCACTTACAGTTTGACTGGTGACAAGAAAGCTTGGAAGACAGGAGTAGCCCGTGTCCAGTACAAACAATTCTGGTGCAAGCTAGAAATACAAAAAACTGCCACGCCTATTTTTAAAAGGTGCAGCCCAAACATATGCTGCCGTCGCCCGACTCTGTCGGTCTAGCTGAAGCCACGAAACCCCTAGCAGGCTAGCTGCTGCGGCTGCTCTAAGACATTAGGCAATTTTCGCAAACTCATTGGGGAATTACAATCTGCGGTTCGTGTGCAAAATCGAGAAGATACTATAGTAACAGTTGGATGACCGCTGAGGCCCTGAAATCTAGAACGGGTTTTGGCCAAATCTACGGGCGTTCTCAAAGACGCCCCAAGTGAATCAAGTGCCTCGATACAAACTATTTCATTCACCTGATAATAATAATAGTATTTAAATAGACAGAATCCAATCTGCATACATTAGTTGTTGCCACACTTAATACATGCAGTTTGCATTCTGACTATTGCGAATCCGAGACAGGTGAATGAAATAATTTGTATTGAGGAAGTTCACAAAGACGTATGTATTAAATTTGATTACATTACGAAAATGGCCTATTCCCTTCCACGCGATACAGTACAGACGGGACTACACGACTAGCACAACTTGTCTCGACCAAGCCACAAAACGGCTTTTTATCAAATTTCAACAATTTATCATCAAGTTTTAAAACAATTCATGTTATATCCATATTCATGTTGTTATTGTTCAGAAACAATAATCGGAAGAAAAAAACTCACCGAAGAGTCATTCGTGTCAGGGGCGGATCTAGGGGGGGGTTAGGAGGTTTAATTCCCCCCCCCCCCCTTGGGCTGGCCAAGGTGCTTTCTACCCAATTGAAAACAAATTTTAGTGCTCCCTACCCCCAACTAAGCGAAATATTAGTCGGCGCGATTTTTCAAATGTCAACCTTAACTCCCCCCCCCCCCCCCCCGCCCACGCCATAGAGAAAAGCTAGATCCGCCCATTACAATTCGTCATCCTTCGTTATTAGACGACGAAATTCTCATCACCATCTTTAGTACAAGCTCGCTGATTGGCTGTTTATTCACTTGGGGCGTCATTGAGAACGCCCGTAAATTTGGTCAAAACCCGTTCTGGATTTCAGTACCTCAGCGATCACCCTGCTGTTACTATAGCACCTTCTCGATTTTGCACACGAACCGCAGATTCTATGTCCGCAATGAGCTTGCGTAATACCCCTAATGTTTGTCGAACTGGCAACAACTAATGTATGCAGTTTGGATTCTGTCTATTGAAATACTATTATCCTTATCAGGTGAATGAAATATTTTGTATCGAGGCACTTCACAAAGACGTATGCATTAAATTTGGTTACATTACGAAAATTGCCTAATGGCATTGCACATGCAATACCTCCGTAGAGATACGTACGCATTCACCGAAAAGCGAAACCACGAATTGTATCGAGGACGGTCTGTGTGCGACGGCCGTAAACCTGAGTGCTCTGCTACCGCGAAGGTCTGTAAGTTGCTGAGCGAAAACTCGCTATTAGCACTAAGAGGTCTTGCCTCTCCAGATCCTAAGCTTCAAGTGCCCAATATTAATTCTAGCTAGGGTTCATCCCGTATAAGGAATTTCAATCAACGCCCAAGCTACTAAAATATTGCCTTTACATTTCGATTTCAATCGAGGTACGTTTCCTTTTAGATTTTGTTTCTTCAAATGTGTTTTTCTTTTCTGTTACCCTTGTTACGTGCCCAGCCGTATGAAATATCTTATTCACCTACGATATTTTGACATGATTTAAAAAGTGTGCCAGTCCGTAGACCATGGTATGATCATTATTAATGGGGATTGGACATACATTTGTGTGGTTTCCAGGCAAAGTCACTATTCCTCTCTCTTGCTCTCTCTTTGTATTAACAAATCCAGGGTATACCAGTAAACCAATATCGTTCACAATGACAAAAGACACACACAATCAGTTCCATAACAGAATGCTTTTTATTTAAAAAAGGAAATTCGTTAGGCTGCGAGCAAGGTTACTTGTAGAATCGTCAAATGTCGGGTGATGATTTTTTTCTTCAACTAATAAAGAGAGCTTCCTTCCTACATGATGTAATAATGACATAATTCTTTCAAGGCTATAGTAATTTCAAAAGATAACGAAATAATCCCTCTTACATGTCAACATGATCAAACAGACCATGTCGTTCATACGAATGATCTACTTCAAGCACAATCTTAAGTTGATTCACCGTACTGCTACGAGTCAGAAAAAGAAATAACCCACGATTTCACTGGCATACTAAAATAATAATAATAATAATAATAATAATAACAATAATAACAACAATATTCCGCTTATATATAGCGCTTAATACAAATGTATCTAAGCGCTTTAAAGATATGGTTAGGAATCTAGCGAGAATGTCAATTTTGAAAAGAATGTCAAAAGGACGTTTGGATTCGCCGAGTGTTGGTTTGGTCCGTTTACAGCACACATAACAAATTCCTCGTATAAACTACAAATGCATCCACCCACACATTCTTCTTTTTTCTTTTCCATAGTTTTTATTTTTTATTCAATATTAGAACAATACCAATATTTCTTCAATTTTTTTTTTCATACATGTACGATTCACAAACTACGATCGATTTTTCGGAATGAAATCAGTTTTAATATGAAATAAATTATAACCCCTTCCCTTAATACTATTCAATCCCAACCAGAACACCACCCCCACAAATACACAAGAACACACACATACATCACTTCCATACGGTCTCCTTCATGCACACTCCCAACCACCATGACTGAAGATAAAAATCACAAAGAAGAACCAAAGTAAGGCTAGGCCTATACCGTGTGTCTCAAAAAAAACGTAACACTTTTGAAATGGTTGCCAAATTGAGCATATATAATTTTATGAAAAAATGTTGATATGTATGGAAAGCTAAAGGACCAACCTTTCATATGATATGAAAAAATTGAAAAAAAAATCATGCTTCGATGAACAGTGTTCACTTAAGTTAGAGGTATGAAAATGGGCCTGCGCAGGATTTTTCCTTCCAATTTTGGACAGGTAAGTTACTTTTAGCATACAAAATAAGTTTGATATGAGATATTCATGATCGATGGATTAAGAGTTAAAAGGATGTTTTGAATACCAGTCCTTTCTCTCTGTCATTTATCAATCCCCAAACACCACCCCTGCCACACACACACACACACACACACACCAACTTCCACTCCCATCTTATTGTATCATTGATCTGGTAGATGTGAACAGGATGAAGGAAGAATGGGAAAATGTTAAATTGAAATACCGTATTCAAAATCATAATTGACATTATGCAACCCACTCTCCTCCCCCCCACAACCTTTTCCCATCCCATCACCTACCCCTTGCCTTTTCTTTATCAGTTTTCTTCCGTAAGTTTGGTGGATCATCAATCACATTTTATTCAGGTTTTATGAATGACCCAAACATGTAATAGCTAAGTACATCATTCATTATGCATTGAAAATACCAGAATTCGAGGTATTCAAAATATCCTTTTGATTCAAAATATCCTTTTGATCCATCGATCATGAATATCTCATATCGACCTTATTTTGTAAGTTACAAGTAATTTACCTGTCCAAAATTGGAAGGAAAAATCCTGCGCAGGCCCATTTTCATACCTCTAACTTAAGTGAACACTGTCCATCGAAGCATGATTTTTTTTTAATTTTTTCATATCATATGAAAGGTTGGTCCTTTAGCTTTCCATACATATAGACATTTTTTCATAAAATTATATATGCTCAATTTGGCAACCATTTCAAAAGTGTTACGTTTTTTTTGAGACACACGGTATACGCTGCGATATTTTTTTTTCTGCTTCATTCGAATTTCATGAATGTTTTCTTTAACGTTGTGGGGCAATTATCGTTGAGTTTAATTTCACAATTTCAGTATAACTTTCCTTAGATTTAGGAAATAGTACAACAACATAATATGTATAACAATTGTAATACAACTAAAATCAATTATAATACATAGCATACAATATCCCGAGTCTGGAATAGGTCAATTTATTTTCAAGGTCTGGGTGATTGAGCATGTGATTGGAAAAGAGTTAATTCGCGCTTAAAACAATTTAAAGTTGAGGCAGTTCTAACAATTACTGGGAGATTATCATAATCAATAGCTCCTCTATACTATACTATACGCAATCCGATTGATTGCAGTATATTGACCCTAAATTGTATAACAAATGCAAGGATAATATATATATATATATATATATATATTCCTAAAGGCGTCAATAGAGGGACATTTGGAGTGAACAAAAATGAGTCATTAAGTAGACATTGTCATTAGAAGGACAATTTGGTGTCCTATCAACGTTTTTTACGTTTTATTTCTCATAGAAGGCCTAAATTTGTAATATATCTCTCTCTATATATGTAATTTGACTAAAAGCGTCATTGGAGGGACATTTGGAGTGAAAACAATGAGTCATTAAGTAGACATTAGGGTTAGGGTTAGGGTTAGGATTAGGATTAGGGTTAGGGTTAGGGTAAGGATTAGGGTTAATGTCTACTTCATGTACCATATATAAACAGTGTGAGTCAAAATAAGTTTAAACCTAGAAATTATTGCTAATTATTTAAACAATTATCTACCAACAGTAAATTATTATTCATCTTATGAAAGAGTGTTTATATCCCGAAACATTTAGTATTATTTTGTGGGGTATGTGTTCACGCTTGGATGAACAGGAGGCATTGTTTGCGAAAGTGCAAAATTCGACTTGCGCCAAAGTTGCTTATGTAATGTTTGAATAAAACAATTGGGATTTGGGTATGAACTCGGTCTTTGCAGATCCAAATAACATCCCTAACAAAATTAATCATGCAACACATATCAAATATCGAATATCAAATATCAACAAACAGTTTGCGCGCGCGTGTGTGTTTGTGAGTTGACTTTGCTTCTGCAAAAAGCATATGCAATGCATTTCATTTGATACATTCAATGCATTCTCTCACTCCGCTAATCCGAACATAATACATACTGTAGGCATCACTTTGGCGCAAGTCTATTTTTGCACTCTCTCAAACAATGCCTCCTGTTCATTCAAGCGTGAACACATACCACACAAAAGTGATACCAAATGATTTGGGATAACACACTCTTTCATAAGATGTTTAATACTTTACTGTTCATAGACGATTTTAAAAAGAATTAGCAATTTTCTAAGTGTAAACTTTTTTTTGACTCACACGGTATATTATACATCTTATGAAAGAGTCTTTTATCCCCAAAAATGTGTGTGTGGTATGCGGTCACGCTTGGATGAAGAGGAGACATTGATCCGGTAACTGTGTCTTAGATCTGTCATTGAGCTCATGCTGCAATGATAATTAAAAACCTTTAGGTCAGTCAGAAGTCCCATGACTTTTACAAGCCGATCGCCTGTCCGAGTATCAAGATATTTATGATTGAAAATCGAAACCGAATTTTGCGTTTGCCAAACGGTTTTTATAACGCTACAGTCTATAGGGGGGAAACGAGTATGGTAAAAACGGTCACTCAAAGGTTTTTACTTTTTTGAGGTTTTTCTTGATCATTTTGAAGCGCAATTTTTGTTGGGCTTTAATATATAACACAATATCACAGACACTGATCACACGTAGGGCCGTGCATCTCAGATTTAACATTGTTAAATAATCTCTTTTTTTATATAAAGCCAAAAGGATGGTGAACCTGAATATAGAAAGAAGCCAAAATATTGTTTCCATTTTTTACTTCAGTTTTATGTCTGTCTGAGTTTTCTCATATTTATTTAAGCGAGGAATGTTTGTATCAAAGCGGTACGAAGTATTACCCAAATTTGGACATGCTTACACTTCAAAAGGTATCCATTGGAGTTTTTTTCTAAAGAATCTATTCGACAAAAACATGTTTTTGAGATTCTAAGCACCCATGCTCATCAGATTACAATCAGTGATCATGATTTATTTTGGGTAAAACCTACCAGCGTGAACACGATTACAAAAGATTTCAATCGAGGCACGCTTCCTTTCAGAAAGTTTCTTTCATATGTGCTTACACAAGCCGTATGAAAAATCTTGTTCACCTACGATATACTGCGACATGGTATAACGAGTGTGCCAGTTCGTGTATCAACGTTGTGACTAATGGGGATCGGACATAGATTTTTGTGGTCTCTTTGTATTAACAAATCCAGGGTATATCAGTAAACCCATATCAACTGTGAACACGATAAAGAAAAGAAACACCACACACACAATCAGTACCATAACATACTGTTTTTAGTTTAGAGAAGTAAATTAGTTACGCTGCGAGCAAGGTTACTTGTAGAATCGTCAAATGCGCTCGAAACTGATCAAGAAGTGCCTCGTAAAAGTAAAAACTTTTGAGTGACCGATTTTACCATACTCGTTTTCCCATTAGACTGTAGTGTAATGAAAACCGTTTGGCAAACGCAAAATTTGATTTCGATTTTCAATCTTAAATATCTTGGTAATTAGACAGGCGATCGGCTTGTAAAAGTCATAGGGTTCCTGACTGACCTAAAGTTTTATGGATATTATTGCAGCATGAGCTAAATCAAGGATTTTTTTAAAGGATCTAAGACAAAGTTACCGGATCCCTTTAAAGGCATCGGATAACATTGTTAAATCTGAGATGCATGGCACTATGTGTTATCAGTTTAGGTGAGATGGTGTAATATTGAAGCCCTAAACAAATTGCACTTCAAAATGATCATGAAGTGCCTCAAAAAGTAAAAATCTTGGAGTGACCGGTTTAACAATACTAATTGTTCCCAATAGACTGTAGTGTTATGAAAACAGTTAGGAGAACCCAAAAATTTGATTTCGATTTAAAATCATAAATATCTTGATAATCAGACAGGCGATCGGCTTGTAAAAGTCATGGGATTCCTGAATGACCTGTTAACAATTATGATTCCAGCATGAGCTAAATCAAGGATCACCACCCGACACATACAAAAGAACACACACACACATTGGCAAACCCAAACATCACTTCAATACGGTCCCCTTTATGTACACTCCCAACCACCATGACCGAAGACAAACATTACAAAGAAGAGCTCTTTTACAAGCCGATCGATTTCAGTATAACTTTCCTTAGATTTAGAAAATAGTACATAAACACAATTGTAATACAACTAAACTCGATTGTAAAACAACAATAATAATCAAATCGTGACTGTGAAACAAAAGTCTGGCAAACCTTAACCCGCCTTAAATAAAATTCTTACATTTGCAAAAGAAATTTATTATTATCTAATTTCGCTATTTTAGTAGATTAAAAAAAAAAAAATTGTAGGAAAAGTACTGAGATACAATGGCAGTTGATTTATATTGAAGTCGTCTCTACCCACCCCCCATCGTTATTTAAAGGTGAAATTCAAAGAAATTCACAAATATGTCAACTAATGTATCACTAGAAACTGGTAAGCTAACAGATAGCAATCGGACAAGTTTTAGGTCAACTACATATCGGGTGATTTATAAAAATACGAATACAACAACCTCCATAGCAGCTGGGATATACGAGAGATTCGCCGGAAAAGTAACGATGTTTTAATGACGTCACTATATGGACCAACACTGCCCAAGCAGACGACATCCCATAGAGAATGAACATAATTGCAAAGCTATTATTTGTCAAATTATAATGAGTTTGGTGTTTATAAATGTAATGGCATGTAAAACCATTCAAAAGGGGATATGACCCGATTCTGATAACTAAAATCTTTTGCTTGTAAATACACAGGATAGGGGTTAATTAAAGATCAAAGAAACCAGACTTTCAAATTGAAAATCCCCGGAATGATATTAAGGACGGCATTTGTTCCCTCTTGAAACGCCGAACATACCGCGGTGTGTGCAGCTGAATATACAATGGCGTCTTATTTTGTTTACAAGCGACAGATTCCTTTATTTTTGTATCGCTGCATTTGTCATCAAAATAAAACCATGCGCGGGGTTTAGAGTGAGGCAATAGATCATACATTTAGCCTGACGGTAGTGAAGTAAGAGAAAGAACTCAAAAGAAGATGAAAACACAGGCACTGAAAATGTGTGATATGTCATGGGACATCGTCTGCTTGTGCAAGTCATGTCCATACTGTGATCTCACACATCTCAGCAGCGTTCGGAGAGCTATTCAGGTGCTATGCCGGGGCTGTATTTAAGCGTTTTGTCATTTATAATAATCATTACTTCGAATGTTTCCAAGCATTGAATTTTGATAACCTTGTCGAAAAAAAGTTTCAACTTTGTAATAATGAAAATTAAGCTGTTTTTAAAATCAATGAATATCTTCTTTAAAGAAGTTTCTTTTCTGTCTGGGAACTGACAAATGTTTCCCCTTGTTCAGCGGAATGCTAAGACCATTTTATCACACGATATTATTTTTATCACAATGCCTATCAGTACCGACTCACTGAGCGAGAGATATGTATTTTTTTGTTTGCTTGGTTAGCTGTAATTGTATGTATTTTCCTCTTGTTTGGTTTTTGTACCACGTGATCGAAGTGACTTGCAAATTAGGTATGTGCTCAATGCCACGTCACCAGACGGTGAAATCATGACTCACGCAGCCTATACCTTTCGTTTCATACGGGATATCCGTCACTTCTACATGAAAATTTGATGGAACGAAGAACATTTGTGCAAAGGGAATCTGTATTTTATTGATTTCTAGATCATTTTCTACGAAACACTGCATGTTTTGGCGTATGTCAAACCGGATTAATGACCCAGAGACAAACTCTCCAATAATCCTGCTAAAGAGACATTGTAAACGCCTTTATAACACGTTCTAGAAGAGACCTCTGTTGTCACTTGTTGTCAGTTACTTTTATTTCAACTGTGTAAGATTATGTGTGAATCCTTTTAGGTCGGCTATTATTGGATACATATTTCTGAGGAGAGAACTCGACGCCTCGTTCCACAATTCAGTTTGCCTTTAGCAGGATCTAGGTAAACAGTGAGTATAATATATAATTCTTGACTCGTTACCTTTAAATCACGTCGATCCAAGCAATTGAGTTACATAAAATCCATGTATTTATAGCAGAAACCATAATCATTATCAAATAACATAAACAATTTTACATAATGTCAATAATATTGTGAGAATGATGAGAAGGTGGACTATACCCACATTAGCATGTCTCAAGTTTCCTAAGTCTTTACCTATGCAAGAATAAGGCATTTTAGCTCTGATAACGTATAGAACAAGGACTTGTTCGATGCGGTTCCTTCAAATTCCCCGGTAAAATAGTGACTTCGAGCAGGATCCTGATGCAACTCAGTTGAATTATGTATTTCAAAAACGAAACGAGAGGGAAAAATATAACATTAATACACTGCATTTAATGAACCCTAAAACGGGTCTTTCCTATGAAAATGTGTTATTGTTTTTGATGGACATGTTGTTGATTCGTAATCCCATGTCGTTAGATAACAATTTAAACACTCGGGTAATGTTGGACAATTGACCGAATTTATTAAATGTTTGAAATACATTCCACTTCTTCACGAATGATCATTTCAATGATAGCAGCTTGTTCGATTTCACTGGACTTGTAATGAAAATAAGGCTTAGATCTTTTGGGCGGCATAAACTGTGGGTCCAGCGAAGGTCTGTACCCCCTTTATCTATCTAAGTATCTTCTCCCGGTTCGGAGGTTGATTGCAACATCTCTCCATTTCACTCCTGCCAGTCTGGTGCACTCTTGCAGTCTTGCAGACACTACACCAGAAGGACAAACAGCAAAGAAGTACACCGCCTCGGATAGGAGCAAAACCACAATTGTACAAGAAGAATACGACAACACCAACCTCGACGAGGTAGCTCAGATTTCTCACTCTTGCACCGGCAGCCAAAATAAAGGATCTAAGATAATATTGCACCAATTATCATAGAACTGGTTCAGTCGACCCCCAACAGGGGTATAACTTGATACTTTAAGGCCCGGTCCCACTGCACTTACGGATGCAAAGAGGATGTAAAACGTAAACAAATCTTGCTATCCGTTGGAAAACGCTATGCATCCGTTGTGTACTCATTGCATACGTGTTTCATACGCTCTATCCATCGAGCATCCGTCCACTGTGATTTCATCCGCGCAAAAAGTTTTGAGCTGCACAAAACTTTTAGAGCGGATGAACTTCCGCCGTGTACGATGTAAATCCGCGACAAATACGAGCAACAAACGTTCTATGTCCGTTATCATCCGTTAAACGTCCGCTGTATCCTCTCTGCATCCTCTTGGCATCCTCGCAACTCACATCCGCTGCAGCTGAAAACGGAAAGAGGGAGGAAAGATAAGGTACATGGAACGTCTATACATCGTTAGTAGCACGGAAAAAGAAAGGGTGTAAGCGTATGCATCTCGTATATAAATTATTTAAAGCTGTCATCCACTTCCATCCGCTTTCATCCGCTAGGCTTCCGATGAACATCCGTTTAACATCCCCGCTACATACTACCCACGTCCGTTATTTTCCGTTCTGTTTTCGCAAATTTTCGCAAATTTTGTCAATTTCTGGAGCGGATGAAAACGGATGGAGCCACCCTCGAAATTTTGCTCGTCCGCTGTCTCCGTTATGCATACGTTTTGTGTCCATCGGCCAGTGAGACCGGGCCATAAGAGTGAGAAATCAGATCTATCTATTCGAGGTTGGTGTTGTCTTATTCTTCTTGTAGAATTGTGGTTTTGCTCCCAGGCGGGGCGGGGTACTGCTTTGCTGTTTGTCCTTCTACTGTAATGTCTGACCCTAGCTAACGGGGCTGATTGCATAAAAGAACTAGTTAGAACTACCAGCTTCCGATTGTGAGCTGCTGGAATCGCGATCTTTGGAGGACAGCGTCATCCTGCATCATGGTACTTGGACGTGTGTGATTTGGCGTAGGGGTGATATTGATAGATGTGCTGACTAGAGCTGGACTGACGTTGTGGCCTCATCACCCCTGCTATCGTCTTCTGTTATTCCTGCAAATCTCTCACTAACTTTAAAAGATCATCACACAATAACTGTTTCCCCGTCATCGTTGTTGGTTTGCAGAGCTGCGTGAAGCATGCGTTCTTGTCTAGCCTGATCAGATACATGCGAAGGGATATTATTTCGAAGTTGGCATTGCTCAACAGAGCCAAATTATCCTGCTGTGTATCAGATATAGTGTCATCATACCAGGAAGGTGTCATACAAGGAGTGCAATCAAGCCGCTCTTCTCTGACCCCATTCTCCAAGCCGTCGAAAAGGTTTGCGCTACTCAGCAACTGTTGATCAGGTGGTGAGATAAAAGAGCGCATGAAATATCAGGATTTAGAATTCCTACATAAAAAAAAGGAATCACAGCAACTGTTCGCTGTCCTATTCAATGATTCCTCGTCCATTGGCGAATGTGTAAAAAGTATACAAACTTGTGTAATTCCATCCTTTGTTTCCAACTGCAAAAATAGAAAAAACACGCGAAAACACGCATTAGAATACGTATAGTTATCAAAGATTATAAATCATGGATTGCATAACGGGACCATAAAACATGCACAAATTAGCGCATTATCCTAAAATATTGAGTTTTTGTCAGGATCTAATTTTTCTTTTACCAACTCTGGCACAAAAAATATAGGAAGGGCACAGTCCTAAATTTGAAAAATTGTTTAATGCTTTAGCTTTAGAATTTACACTAAAATGTTGCCGGTAATTTAATATTTTGTAATAAATGTTAATCTGGTGCCTGGCCTCCGAAATTCCCCGCAGCGGAAGGCGGAAGCGCGGCTCGGAGCATGGAACTTCAAAGCCAAGTGAAATGTTACACATCCCATTGCTACGCTTTAGAACTCACGAAATCAATGCGCTTGAAAAAATTACAAGAGTTTCGACTCCTTGTACCTCACTGATCAGACGCATGAAGTGGACGCAAGAAAGTGTACCCTCTGCAATGTAAGGCCTCTGCTTTTGGTACCGGAATTCAAGTTGATCCAAATTGGGGCATTTACTTTGGGTACGACAAGGAAAGGGCAGTTTGGACGTAACATTTGCATCAGTCTTATTTCGGGTTTTCCCCTCCAACTGGTGTGAGATTAAGTATGTTGCTGAACTGGCCAGATCGTTTTTAACTGGTTTTTCCAATCTCACTGGGTTGTGCAAATTTAGCTGAGAGAAGTACGACAAGCTCTTCTTCTCCTTTTCATGTTCGGAAAAATCCTCACGATAATCGTACACCTCACTAAAGGCTTGACTGGCAAGTGGTTCATCGATGTCTGAGGTATCCATCAAGTCAATAGACTCTGGAAAAAAGAGCGAATAACCTGACCGTAGACTCGGTTGCGTGGTTGTCTACGGGAGACTCTCCATGACTTTGCCCCGATTCGGGTTGAACTGCCTTTTGAGGCTGTGGTGATTTGTCACCTTAGATTAACCTTTATAGGATTTGATCGAGCCCCCTTTGGGTTTGTGATTGCTAGAAGTGGAACTGTGCCCGCTGCTGTTTGCTCCGCCGATGAAAAATTACCTTCCATTTTCGAAAATGTGTCAGACTAACTCGGCGAACAAAAGTAGGAGAAATAATACTTTTTTTAAATTTTTTATTTTAAATGTTTGTATCAAAGCATACGAAGTATTACCCAAATGTGGACATTTTTTAAATATTTATATTTAGGTTTTATTTCCACATTAACTGCATCTGAAATTAATTTAAAAAGTAATGCATATACAAAGTAACAAAACATGTACATATATTCGACAGATAGGTGGTATTGCAACAATAAAACACGATTTATGCAAGTAAAATCACTAAGTATTTCATCATTATTATTATTAGTACTATTATTGCTCTAAACGAATAGGGACGTTCGTGAAAGAGCTGTTTTATTTAGCAATTGATGTTTATTAAGAATTTTACTATATTTGATCATTCTGAATGTGATGTAAAGTCAGTATGATGTAAACTTAAAAAATGTAAAAATATGTTTTAATTGCCATTATACATCCATGTATTCTATCTTCTGATGACACGTTTTTTTAATGTAATATTCTTTAAAACAAATGTAAATACCATAGAGAACTTTACCAATTATTATGCGCTATATAAGTACTTTACATTAGTATTATATAATTATTATTTTGATGTCAGCTTTATTACGTCACATTCCATAAAAGAAACATACAATTATATGGACAAGTCGATTTTTCACATACTTAACACAATTAGAGGAATCTGATGTGACCATTTGAAGTGACAACAACTGACATATTGAAATAAGGAACAGTTTTCTATATGCTTATATGTAATTTGTCTAGTTATGATATTCTTTTAATAGTGTAGAACTCTGCAAATAAAATCTTAATTCATTCAACGTCATCCTAACGGTTTAAAGCCTTCTTAGGTTTAAGTTAAGCATAATATAGCTACATGCAAAAGTGTAGTTTTCACTTATTTCCTAAATTAAGTTATGTTACATATATATATATATACATATATATATAAGTGCGAAAACTCGGACATCACAACGGGTGATCCAGAAAATGTAGGCGTGAAGAAGATGGTCTAGGAACGTGAGACGTAGCTGTACTTTATAATGTTATTACGAGCTTTCGGCTTGTGACGCCTTCTTAAGGTTGTGAAGTGCATACACATACATAAACAAATACATTGTATGAACACATATACATGGCGTACAAACTTAATATAACTCAATCATAGTCAAGCATCATGAACATAGCAAAAATTAGTACGAGAAATACTTCGGAATAAACTTAGAAATGATTATGCAATTTCAAAGTGTGTGTGTGTTTATGCAGTTGATAAGGGATATGCGGTCAAGTGTGGATTACTGACCTGTGACACGGATGTTACTGATCTATGACACAGCCGGTGTCATGACCTGTGTCTAGGGAGGGGAGATGGAGGAGGAGAGAAGGCTTCATTCAAATGCATTGGAGTTTACGCAGTCCGATTAGTTGCAGTATATTGACCCTAAATTGTATAACAAATGCAAGGATAATATATATATATATATATATATATATATATATGTAAATACATGTATATACTTGGTTACAACTATACATATGTTTGGAGGATGTTCAATATATAATTCTATTGAGTGTTGTTTCGATTGCACTAAAGATAATCATATGAGTTATCAGATTTAAAAAAAAAAATGCTCCCTCCGCCTTCACCATCTAGAAATTCAAATTTATACTAACCATTCATGCGCATGTACAAATAATAATGGCCTGCTGTGGATGACCTAGAAGAACTTTAGGATATTCTGTATAGCCATCACTCAAATGATGGCTTATGCCGAAAGGCCCTAATGCACTCTTTCGGGATAAGCGGGGGGGGGGGGGGGGAAGAAAGAAATGGATATTATTTTTTGTTATTTTAATAAATAAACGACTGATATGCAAGACTAGGTACACACCTTTATTTAACATTGTATAAAATCAAAGTACATTATTTGATTGTGTTTCTTGTTATTTATTGATTTATGATATTGATCTGCAAGATTGGGTTCAAAACTAATAACACCTGATCTACAAGAATGGGTTCAAACTAATTTCATTTAATTGTTAATCTGTTTCTATTTTGATTAGTTCTATTAAAACGATTTAAATGTCTATTTCTGAAATTCTATTATAAACGACTGGTGTGAAATAATAGTCAACGCACCCTTTCGGAAAAAAATGGGGTAGGGGGAGGGGGGCTTTGGTCAAATGGTCGCGTTCAAGTCAATGCGACGCGACGCGACACTCTCAACGCACCCTTCCGGCACAACCGGGGGGGGGGGGGTTGGACGAATGGTCGCGTTCAAGTCAACGCGACGCGACGCTACCCGCCCTTTCGGCATGTAAAGCCGTTCGGTATTAAGGGTAATTGCAAATGAGCTACAGTAGATACTGATGATTTTCACCCCCCCCCCCCCCTGAGGAAGGTGAGTGGAGAGGAGCTCCCCCCCCCCCCCACCCTAACAAATAATATTTAGACATGTATGTACATGTCAATATGCACATGTATATTTGTACTTTAAAAAAAATGAAGATCTCATTGAATTGCAAAATATATTTAAAATGCTGATTTAGCTGCAAACGTGTTAATTCGTGTACAGCAAATATAGCCCATACTTTGTTTTTGTAGGAGGGGAGGGGGGTGGTGGTTGAGGGGTAAGCCCCACCCCACACATCACACATTCATATACATGCAGTCATCAATGAACAGCTTCATACAATTTCGGGAAAGTGTGCGGTGCCATTTAGATTTTCCCGTAGAACTTCTTTACATAGTCCAACTAAACTCCAAGTAGTCACCAAGATGTATTTCCAGCTCAATACCAATCTATATATAACTGAAACTATGACACGTCATGATGAAAGACACCTCATTCATTCTTTGTCATCAATAATTTATTTTGATAGTGCCATTCAATGATTGTTATGTAGGGTAGGTGTAGGGAATTGGAGACCGTAGGGAATTGGAGACGACCAAGCTTGAACCATGGACCTACTATCATGCTTGAACCCATCACTGTCTGTCCGCGTTGGCTCCAATATTGCTATAGCGCCATTTGTGGCCTTTAACAACACTACTGCATATATCCAATTAATTTCGAAGACTACAATGCGTTCTTTCTCCGAGAAAATTGGCAAAATTGACCAAAATAATCAATTTGCTCTGATATAAAAACAGTTTTAAAAGGAAGTTTATGAACTGTGCCAACCATCAAAGAAAACTTATGGCCATTGTGTGTTGTGAATTGGTGTTGTAATGCACATTATGAATGGTGTCTGATCAGAAATATCTGTAGGCAATGGGGGACATCAGGTCCAAGATGGGGGTCGTTTGTTGTGAATGTCGAGTATGCCGAGGACAGTCAATGACCCGATGCTGGTTGGTTAATTGAAGTTTATTTATTCCACATTTTACATTAAAAAGCAGTTTAAATTCTTTTTTTATTTTGTTATACAGGCGTATAAGAGTAGATTTCACATAAGAAGAAAACAAAAGAAAAAGATTTCAAATCGACTATAATTTAGGGAAATTGAGTACGAAATTTTGAAATATATAGATAAGTCAGGCAAGGTAAAAAACAATGTAAAATGTGGGGAGCCTAAATAAAAAGCATATCTTGTATGTGAATAGGCTCTCGAACTGAGTAACACAATATAGTAGGTCTGAATTGAAAAGGTATTATAGCAGGCGGAAACGGAGTAGTATAGTATGAGATTCTAGAGACGTACAATGAGAGTGAATTTGAGAAGAAAAGAAAAATAGAAGAAAGAGTAAAGAAAATAATATAATAATGATAAGTAGGAGAAGGTGAAGAAGGGAAGAAAGAGGCCTGGAAGAAGAGGAAGACGAAAAATGGAAAATAAAAAAGGCAGAAGAAGGAGAAGAGAAAGCAAATTGATGAAATCAATGGCATTGTAAGATAACATATACATACATATTTTGGGCCACATTGGTTTAAAATCGTTTCAAAATTACAATAAGTTCATTGGCTGCATGTATCTCTTTCAAAACGTGTTTGAACTAACTATAAAAAACCCATTTTCATTCAAATTGTATTTAAAATGTCTTGATTTGCAACTGTCCCTTATTACCTACGCAGTTAATGAGAGACCTTTGGTGATGACGTCATTAATCATTGTTATTTTATTGATCAGTTACATCATGACCACAATTTGGTTACCAAATAAAGAGAAGAAGTTCCTGAAGAGAATGCAAAACTTTCTGTATGTGTACAAAATGTCATGTTTATGTAAATTATGCAAATGTGCTTAAGGGTCACCGATTCCCCGCACCTACCCTATATATATTTTTTTTAATGTGTAAACTCTTAAACAAAATTTAAGTACTCAAGGTTTGAGTGTCGATATCTCTCTTGTTTACCTCATGTATATTACTATATTTTACGTTGGTGTCATTAACAATCCTGTTAATTCTCCTTTACGTTCATGCCCCATTTGCGATTATTAAGTAATCATATAATGTGCAGTACATGTATATGGGACTAAGTAGTATAAGTGAAATGTTGCGAACAAAATGCATAATAACATATATTAACATATGCAGAATCCTATGTCACGGTTATAGAAATAACAATTAAAACAGTTGAAATAAAAACTATTGAGAGTTTCAGTTTACTGTAAGGTTTCAACTTATTTCGTCTGCTCCAGAATAGCAGTTGTACCTTCATTCCACAATGCGGTCTTACAGACTTTCTGCGCATAATCATAAAAATCGTGATGATACATCCCATAATAACTCTATTACATCATTATAATCTGTGAACAACGAAAGTCTACAAGGGCTACTTCGAGACCAATATTCAAGGTGAAATGCTACTGGAACATTTGGGACAAAGTAAATTGTATATGTTTAAACAAATATTGTTGTTGTTATATTTTTTTGTGTACATTTGTTTGTCATCAACTATATTTTGTCTTATGGCTTCCTGCTTCGCACCACTACGAGTGCAAGATATAACACTGCTACAGTACGTAGGCCTTTTTTCCTGCATGTATTTTGGCAGTGGGCCGCGCCTTTCTTTGGTTCAATTTCGTTAACGACATTCTCCCCAACGCCTTCGTACATTTGTTACGAGCTGCATTACGGGCACGCTGAACGCGATGCATACGATTTACACGCACGACAGCACTGAATTGAAGGAACGTCATAACCCGGTCGGGACAGCGATATTTTATACGGAGAATATCTGTATATCTACAATGAAATACTCATATAAGAAATGTACCTACCGATCGGAAACAGCCCTGATAATTTATTAACATTCCAGATTATCCTCAAGATCAGGGCCGTAGCCAGAGTTTGGGGGGGGGGGGGGGCACATACATGTAATTGATCGACGTCCTGAGGAAAGGGGTCTAAAAAAAGTTCAACCGATCTTGGATATTGGCTACGTGCCTGCTCAAGAGAGTCCAAATATTTAAAAAAAATACAGCGTGTTTGTCAAACTAAAAATATCAAGCATAATTGTGCCTCAAGTTTCAAGCCTATACCTGTATACACGGATCGTGCGAAGTATGACCGTACGTAAGAATACCGTCTTATCACCATTGAACTTGACGAATTGAACGAGTTTTCTTGTCGCTCAAAAGGCATTGTACTAGCCAAAGCCCAAAGTTGTTAGTTTTACATGAAGCTACATGTCAATTTTGACAAACGATATCCCTGATGATCTTCTTGTAGATACCAAATTTGCAGAATGATTGTCATATATGCACACTAGTTCCATTCACGCACCTATGATGTATTGATGACAAGGTGGGGCAGTGTAAATGATACGATTGTTAAAGCAATGATTGGCAAACCCCCTTTACAACTTTTGTCAATGTTTGTATGCCACATAGATCCATGTAAACATTATTTAATGTATACAGAGGGGGGGGGGATAGGGAATAGAAGTGAAGATGACTTAATTATTGAACATACGAATAGATGATAGATAGATAGATATGTTATTTATATAAACACTGAAATTGTCAATGTTTGTATGCCGCATAGATCCATGTAAACATTATTTAATGTATACAGAGGGGGGGGGGGGGGGGGGATAGGGAATAGAAGTGAAGATGACTTAATTATTGAACATACGAATAGATGATAGATAGATAGATATGTTAAACTGTTACTGTTAAACACTGAACGGCATTTTGAGGGTAATGCGAGTCATCCATGCTACAAGTTCAACTCTTGATATAATGTTTATCATGAGTTCAAAGTAACAACCTGTTTAATATACATTAGATTGTTGGATCAGGAAGCTCCTAGTTGGATATTGCACACACAATGACCGGGACGATAAAACATAAAATGGAGATCTACTCAGGATATGGTGTTATAAACTCTACCTATATTTTCAGAGTTGCTTACACAAATTGACAAACAATGTAGAATAAAAAAACATGTCAAATGATTAGCACTGTCATATAGTAGCCTCAGCTTTCATAATCTGCTGGTTTTACCATACCAATTTATTAAATTGGTTGTGGATGTGACCATCATGGCCGTTACATATTTGAATTTTGTGAATACCGCATATTTGTATTTGAATAAAATATACAAATACAAGTGTGAAAGTACATGTAATTTGAAATTTAAGTTTAATTTCATATGTACATATAATGCCAATTATCTAGGTTTAGATATTTAAACATATTTAATGGTATAGCAAACACATTGATGTAGGTTTCTTAATTCACTATAAAGATAACCATAATATGGAGAACAAAAATATTGGAATACTTCGAGAACAGAAAAACCGACAAACTATGAACACAAAGCAGTACAAATTATATTCTGAGATATGGAACCACTACACTTTAGTGCTTACGTTATCATGGATCATCTTCGAAATTGTTTCTACCTTTCAATTGATAACGATGTGCCTTTTTAACATTTTGTTTTTACGCATTAACCCTGTCGTTTTTCTTATTGTCTTTGCAATATTTTCCCATTAATTTGTGATTTCGTATTGCATCGAATTGGAATATAATTCCAATATTTCGTGGTTTGCTACCATAGTAACGGCCCAGCGTGCACGTCCATCACCTAATTTACGGCAAACAGACAAATAATGACACCTGAAGATCCTAGCGAACAGAAACTCATCAAACAGATAAATACTGACACCTGAAGATCCTAACAAACAGAAACTCATCATTTCTATTCATGCAAACATTTATTCAAAAGTTCTTTATTAGTTTAAATTTTGTTAACATCACTTTTTCTCATCGTTTCAATGGCAGCAGCCATTTTTGGAACATGTCTGAAACATGTTTTAACTCACATTTTAGTTGTTAGCAAGTTAGGAGCTTTAATTACACTATTTTCACTTTGTTTGTGTTATTTGTTTGTGATCGGTTATCCACACCCACCACCAAATCTAGGGCAAACAAGCACATTATGATAGCTAAGGTTCCTAAATTACCTTTCCCTTTTTTCTCTCCCCATTTAGGATTGTTTCTAAGAGGGTGGGGCCATTAGTGCTAGGCACATGGATTAATGTTGCTTATACCTCAGAGAATTGCCGTATACGGTACACGTACATTGCAGATATTCATGATTATAATTGTTTTCCGTTGAAATTGCGCATCCTGTATAAAGACATCCCATCCATTTGGGATAATATACAAATAATGCACTGTTGCGAGCGTGTTAGGGAAAGGCCAGTGCACGAAGTTTAGTCAGTGCACATATTAGGTGATAATGCACTGACTAACCCGAGTGCACTTGAACTGCCCTAACACACGAGCGAAACAGTGCATTAATTGTTCTATATAAGACGGATCGGCAATACATTTTTACAATTAAGCCTAGATATAGAGTATAGATAGATATTACATCGTTTGATCCATTGGTACCATTGCACGGTAAAGTAACTTACCTCACAGTATACTTTGTACATCGTTAGTGACGTCAGCGTGCAATGGTGAAAATTTATCAAACGGAATTGCACGCCTGTAGAATGATTTCAACATTACTTTTATCGCATGTCATGTGATTAAGAATTTACCAGTGTGGTTGCAAGAATCTTAGTAGGTGTTGTATAACATACAAAACTTATCTATCACATTATCTGAACATTTCTTTTCTATTCGGATGAAAACATAATGTGTTATGAAGTGTGTAAGAAAAAAGGAAATATTTTGTATAAAACCATATTCGAAATAAATCACACTTATACGTTTTGTTGTGCCATTGATATGTGTGTAATATCCAACATTTAAATGTAAATTAGTCAGGTTTATTACTTGAAGCTCATAATAAAAATTGTCATCAATCGAAAATTCTTCATAAACAAACTAATGCAGATTTGGAAAACAATTACAAATCATGATTTTTGACATTCTTTTAAATTTTGAGACCAAAATTACCTTACAGAAGATGCGTGTGGAATCAATGCCTATCTTATTCCTTTGGCATTTTTCGAAGGTATTAAGTACGGATGCAATGAAGTACCCTGAAATGCCATGACACCTTTTTCTAGAGCCTATATTAATCAAGGCTCGTGTGTAAAAAAAAGTTCCCAACTTTGCTACCTTGTAAATAAAATGTTATAACCTTTATGACTTCGAATTTGATTTCATGTTTAACGGTAGCGTATACCCTACTTTATGATATTTCCACGGATATCTGAGGAGCAGGCTTAACAAAATATAGTCAAAACCTTTTGTACCAAGTTTTGGCTGAGGCATTGAATGTGGGTCAAAAGCCATTATATGTATGTTATCTCATTTAAAAAACAATTGCAAATTTATATAAAGTTACCAAAGAAAGTTGTTAAAGGCTTAGTCCACTCCAAAAATAATTTGCTTTTAAAAGTTGACGAAAAACAGAAGAAACAGAGCAAAAAAATTGAGTAAAATCGGATAACTACATGTAATAAAGAAGTTATGAATTTTTTACAAAAGTATGAAAAACTATGGAAACTTAGAAAATCAATACGCAAATTGCCAATTTAGTTATCAGCTTGTGACGTGATTGCCTCACTATTTATCAATTGCTTTATATATTTTTATCCCATTAATTTCCCTTTTAATCCCCAAAACTTGATTTCCCCTTGCTGTTGCCCAGGTTATATAATTTGTATTATATTGCGTGCATGGCATTTCACTAAATCTTTTATGAAATTTGAAGATTTTATATATTTTCTGAATATTGTATATTCCTAACCATTGATTTTTATATATAATAGCTTATCAATATTCATAATTTCATGGTTTAACTGAAACGAATTACTCTTTATTAGTGCATCCACACACAAACATATTACTATCTGTATTACTTGGATGCTGGTGTGAAGAAAGACGATTTTTATGGGGAAATTGAAAATGTTTATTATCAATATAAAGAAAACCATTAGTGGATAGTGAGGCAATGACGTCACAGACTCATGAGTGAGTTGCGAATTTTTCTTGTGATTTTCAAAGTTTTTCACGTCATTACAAATTCATAACTTTCCTATTAGTGATTCGATTTTGCTCATTTTTTTAAAAATTGTTTTGTCTAATTGTTTGCTTCTATTGAAAGTAAGCTATGTTGTATATAACCTGTAAATTCACAACTGCTCGTGGTTACCTGGTCGGGTTTCTTTTTTGTGTGGTCGGGTAGTTCATGCTGGAATTGCAGGAGCACGTTTCCCCGAGCCCCCTGAGGTTGAGTTAAGACGTTAGCTTTTCATGGTAACATCTTATGTATGGTATAACGTATTGCTGGTGTGTTTTTTTTGTTTTTTTTTAAACTGAAATAACTCCTATTATTGTTTGTAAACATGTGATTATGAATGTCAATAAAACATTAAAAAAAGAAAAAAAAAAAGAAAAAAAAAGAAACAATGAGGCACTGAAACACGAGGCATTGTTCACTAAATTGAAGCACATGCATATTGTCTGAACCATATTCGTTCCATTAGCCAAAACTTGATACAAGGCGATCTTGACAACACTTTTAAATACCGTGATGCTCAGTCAACCCTAACATAAATATTATTAATAGCGTATCAAGTTATTCATCATCATGACATAGATTTCAAAGTCATAATGGAAATAACTTTTTTATTGGGGGAAATGATTTTTCATTTATTAATACATATTGATATACTACATTTTACAGCCAAAATTAAATTCATGTTATAAATTTTGGGACGTGAAACGAAAGAAATTTACCTGACTGATGACTTTGAAATAAGTTAGCAAAATTACCTTTCAAATACAAAACAATTCAATTATTAACTCGGGTGTACTATTTTAACATATACCCAGTAATAACAAAATCAATACGTGTATCAGCAAACAGAGCTTTTCTTAATTGATATTATTTATATCAATACATTTAAAACGAAGATTCAAAATTGAATAATTTATAACGACCTTTCTGATCACTTCCAAATTCTCGCATTTTTCATAAAATGAAACATTTATAAATAATTGTCATCCAAGACTAAAACCCCTAAAAAGTGACTTACTCACAATGCAAATCTATTGTCATTTAAAGAAAAAAAATTACTGTTGATTGGTCAAGTCTTGGTAGTTGTACTAAAGTAAACGAGGTATATGATATATATATTTTTGAGGGGCGGGGGCTTAATGTTATGACATATACGATTCATGTTTCCCACTCAAGACTGCAGGAAAAAAAAATCTCATTTCAAGAGACCTTGGATTACTAAAGGTATACTCAAATCTAGCAAATATAAAATATTAAATAAGTCTTTAACTTCCAAGTTTTCAGCACAAAAATAAATAAAAGAACTACAAAACCTTACAAGTATTAAAAGTTATTCGAAATATAAATACTATGGCATATTTTCATGAATAAAAGGCTTGAATTAAAAACTAAATTTGAGACATATATTAGGTTATACAAAAACATAATGTCTTGCCAAAAACATGTATCTAGAAAGTATAAAGTTGTCAAAAATCCTAACATTGCAAACCAGTTCAATTCTTACTTTGTAAATATAGCTTAACAATTATCAACGTCAATATCCAATTACTGATAATTTACATGAATTAGTACTTTTTAGCATGAAGATGCGATTTTCAATAATATGTCCAAACAGAAAATGAGGCTATTGACCTAATAAAGACATAGAGAAAGTTTGGTCCTTTTTTATGCATTGTAATATTTGCCATTCCATTGAAGTAATGATTTATTCACAAATTTGCATATTTTTGCATTAAGATGCGATTTTCAATAGTATGTCCTGTGGAAAAAATTAAGCTATTGACCTAATAAAGACATCGGGAAAATGTGGTGCTTTTGTAACCTTTGTCCAAAATATGGGCCTAAGAGACCTGACTAAATGCATTGACCTCATTCTAAAGTTACTTTGCATGTCGAAACCCAGATTATACTGAAATTTGTTCAAATGTCTTCTTTCATCAAAACTTCAAAGGCGAAAGGACCGGATAGTTTATCTCCTCGAGTTTTAAAAGGGTTTCTAAATCAACTTCCCCCTGGACATTCACCGCGGTAATTTATCAGCGGAAAAATTACCCTTTTAACCCCAAAGGACTATTCCCCCCGGAAAATTACCTCCCAAGGACAACCAACCGCCGAGGACAACTACTTTCCGGGAAATGAACCCCCTAGGACAATTATGGGGTGGGGTTTCCATCTTATTCAATGCGTTGCCGACTCATTACTCGGGACAGCAGTATATATAAATATATTTTTCTGTGTATATATATCTCTCTCCTATTTCTGTCTTCTAATTTTGTACATTATTTTCTCTTTCTCTTTTCTTTCCTCCCGTTGGTCTTTCTTTCCCCAAAACGTGAGGGGGGGGGGGGGCGATTCGGCCTCTCCTGGAACCTCCATTGATGATTGTTGAAGTCTAATAACAATGTTTTCTTCTCTTAAATGTTGGGCTGAACGATACCTTTCTTCATGGCCTAACAATTATTTTGTCTTTATAAACTGAACAGCACATCATTGTAGGCATGGCAAAAGTTGGAGAAGGAAAGGTCGAAATGAAGATTGAAGGCAAGCAAATCCGTAGTTATTTCCTTTTTACGAAAACACCTATAAATAACATTTGAAAAATGATTAGAAAAAGAAAAAAAATATAACATGGGAAATATGACAAATCTTTGAACCAGCTGAGCAATACAAGAAGGACAAAAAAGAGAAGAAAACAAGGAGAAGGAGAAGGAGAAGAAGAAGAAGAAGAGGAAAAGAAGGATAAGATAGTAATAATAATCATTATCATCATCATTACAATAATGATGATGATGATAATAATAATAATAATAATAATAACAGTAATTAGAATAATAATAATAATAATAATAATTATTATAATAATAATATTGACAATAATAATAAAGAGGCTTCGATTTTTAATGAAATTCTAGATAACCTTATTCATTATTTAATTCCTTACTTTATATATTTTTACGTATTTCACATTTTTATGATCGATTTATTCAAAATAGGTTTTATGGTTCTAGATGATTGAATATTCGTCAGTGTTTGTGCAATATGATGAATAATATAATGTGTACATGTACTTTATTATAATCATTGTCCTCCTACACTTTTCTGGGTTCTTAGTTCGGCCGTTGCCTTTTGAAGTCACTGTTTATTATAATTGTTACGTAGTTCACATGACATTCTAAAGTGAGGTGATATTTACATTGTCTTTGTCTTGAAATATGTTATATGTAATGAAAGTAATAATTTGTTGTAATAGAACATGGAAATGGCCTGTGTAATAGGGCATTTTCTTTGTTCATAATTATGACAAAAAGAGAATAGTTATACTGTCTATTTGTAATGTTCTTGATCTCTCCTTTGCTTCCAACAATCTTCAGTACCAGTTCGTAAGTATCAAAGTTAGATCTAATTTAAATACGTTTCATAAATGTCGTAGATTTCTCTTCGGTTCTTATTTTGTACTATTTTGTGTGCTTTAGTACAAACTCTAGATAATTAAACGTTAATGAAAGAACTGAAGCTCATAGATTTACAATGCTTGGTTATAGTATAACAGGTCCGACATGAGGATGCTAACTACTAGCCGTCTGTATTTAAAATGTCACAATTTCAATTTGTTATGAAGTAACGGATTGTATTTTTATGATTTATTCATTTTACTTTAATATAACGTACTTGTAGTGCTTCAGTAAGAAGGAATATCGTGCATTATGATAACGATACGTTTGCTAAACCATTATAAACATAAATGCCAGGTTAAACATAAAGACATGGACATTGTGATTAAGGCATTCAAATGATGAACTCCTACTCCTCAATGAAGAAAGATAAATGAAAAAGACGACACTTATTTGTGTATATAGTACATTCCAATATTAATCTTTATGTACTTTCTTCTGCCCTTGATCGATTTCTAGCCAATTATAATTTCCTTATATTTTCCGGTCATTTTTCTGATTCTTTTTTCTTGTATTCATATGTCAAGCTTCATCACAAAATTACAATGAATTTATAATTCATGAATATGTATATAAACCGACAAAAATTTTCCTAAAAAGATAATACAGGATTGAAGAAAAAAATCTTAAATCGCTCATTTTTATATATAATCTCGATTTTAAAATTCAGATTTCTATCTATTTTCGAATGGATGATGACATTTATATGCACAAGACTATTTTATATCACTTGTTATAGATACATCCTGTATTTCTTTTATTTGAACGGTGTAGGAGGTTAAAAATGAATATAGTTTGGGAACATATAAAATGTCAATTAATAGTGTGAAGTCTTTAAAGTGAGAAAAATGAATGATAAACAGAAAAATATCATCAGAGTTTCCATAAAAGGTATTTTACCTTTTTTAACATTTCGTTTACTAAAGTTTGTTGATGGGTGTCGATGGTATATAACGAGTACAGTTTAGAAATATGGAACATGTGATTTACTAGTGAAGTCATTTAAGTTATACAAAAAAGTACAATAAAAAACGAATACATAGCTCATCATATCTGAATACTGACAAAGAAAAGAAGCATCGTAATCGCAAAATAAAACAAACAAAAAACTTATTTTCTCACTTATAAGTTCTTAGTTCTGCCATTGCATGTTAACGCAATAGTCTATTGGTATTGTCACGTAGTTCATATGATATTTCAAAATGAGTTGTATTTACATCTTATCTTATTATATTTTATCTGTCATGAAATATATAACATGTAATGTATTAAAAGTAAGAGTGCTTTGAAGAAAAAAATGTAAATAAGTTGTGTAATAGGGCACTATCATTATTCACAATCGTGACCTAAAGAGACTATTTGTACTTTCTTTTTGTAATCTTCTTGATTTCTTCACTGCTTCCACCGATCTTCGTTCACAGCTTGTAAGTATGCAAATTAGATCTAAACATAAATCTATTTCATAAGCGTTGGGGATTTCTATTTGGTTTTACTTTATATTTTGTGCCTTAGTCCAAAAATTGGACTAAGCAAACGTGTTATGAATGTATTCAAGCTCACAGCTATACAATGCTTGAGTATCGTATAAATCTTCTCCCGTTGTACTCATATGTCACGCTTCTTTGAAAAATTACAAAGAGTTTGTCATTCATGGAAATGTCTATGAACCGAAAGGTTTATCATAACAAGGAAATGTCGAAATGACAAATACCTTTAATATTGCTTATTTGATTCATTATCTCGATTTTACAATTTGAATATATATTTTAATGGATGATCATTATGTGTATGGGATTGAATTGTTTTACTTTGATGGATATGTCTTATAGTTCTTCTATTTGATTGGTGTCTGTGGTATATAATGAATCTAATGGAGTTACATGCCTGTATAAATTCTAGAAAATGACCGCCCTACAATTAGTAAAGAACCTATACCAACATATTATGTAGACGTAACCCAAAATCAGATAGGCTATCAAAGAATTCATGTTAACACAAATATTAATAACTTGACGTTTAACACAACTGTAAGTTATGAAATTTAATATAGTAACTCGTTTATCGAATAATTTTGCATGCATTTTCAGGTAACGTAGTTTAATGTGAATAATGTTTAAGTCTGATAATTCAAACGGGGGAGGGAGTAAGGGGAAATGGGACACAATGCCTCCCCACTGTTTCCATCACCTGTAAATGCCCCCCCCTTTTCTGATAAGTGATCTGTTCCCTTCTTATAATAATAATAATAATAGTAATCTTTTAAAGTCCACTCCACATTTTATTAAGTTAAACCGAAAATGGAAATTATTTTTTGCCCCATTAATATTGAGCCCGGCAGCAACTGAGCAGCGCCAGATCGACGTTGCTCTATCCCTTATTGTTGAACGCCAAACAAGGTAGCAGCAACTCCCGTCTTTTAACGTCTTTTGGTATGACGCGACCGGGGTTCGAACCCACGACCTCCCGGTTGTGAGGCGGACGCTCTACTGACTGAGCCTACACAGAGACCGTTTTCAAATATGATATTGCCACTTTTACTTTGACCTATTTTACTCACTTAATCAAAGGGTCATTGGGTTTATCCCTAATAACAGAAAGATAAATGAGGTCAACTCAGTATTTTAGGGGTATGCAGATTTAATTTGGTATGCAATCGATTTATTTAAAGTTAACAATTTACAGTTGAGTTACCTGAATTAGCTTGTGTATCTGCTAGTTGTCAATAATGAATGCTTATACATGTTACTTGAGCCTATGATTGTCATTTTCCTGATTGATTTGCAGTGTTTTTACGTTTCCCAAATATAAATCTGGACAAATAAACGGGTTCACCACCGACATTCAGTCATTTACCGGCACATTGATGCGCTCCATTAGCGTCATAACCTTGATAACCCAAGGAATATACGCGAGCTGTAATTGTGAATGTGTGCGTGCGTTTGTGTGTGTGTGTGGGGGGGGGGGGGGGGAGATTGCAAACGACGGTTGTACTTTTAGCAATTGTCCTAGGGGAAACTGTACTATTGTCCTGGGGGTATTTGCCCTAAAGCGGTAATTTGCGGGGGGGGGGGGGCGTAATCGGCCGTCGGGCAGTTGTCCTAAGGGAATAATTGTCCTGGGTTGATTTGCTAGTGGTTATTGTCCTTAAAACGCCACTGCACTACTTGATCCCTCTATATAGCCGACAGTGCCTAAGCGGTGTCCGTTGGTCCCTCATGATACCCTTTTTCTAATGTTAATTTAGAGCTGAGTTAATGAGATAACCGCCTGTCAGTGACCACGCTGGGAGGTGTAATCCCTTCTGGCCAAACTAGTGCAGGCATGCTTTAAAGGGTAATTGTCTTAAAACGACCATCATTGTATATACATTTCGTATTACATCATATCTCAATTCTGAGTTTACATTTTCGTGTATAAATTTGTCTGCACATAATGTTGAATGACCATCATTGTTTTTGAGTTTGGTATAATTTCGTATATCAATCTTGAGTTTAGATATGTGTGCATGAATCTGTACATGTCCAAATCAGCTGTATTTAGATATGAGATAATATGATATCTCGATCTCGAGTTTGTTATATCTGGTTTATAAGTCTTGAAAAAAGTGGGCGGCCAGTTCGGCCCCTCCTGGATCTGCCACTGATTAAATCTTTTATTTCAGTCTATAACACGTTATCCTTTCTTAAGTGCTTCGTTGATCCAAAGAGATACCAACTGGTATCTCTTTTGTTGAACGTTGCCTTCCTACATGACCTACCATTATTTGTTTCTTCATTAACTTAACTTATTACCAATGTAGGTATGACAGAGGAAGAAGAAGCAATAGTACTCATGAATAGTGAAGGCAAGCAAATCTGGTTCTTCCTTTTTTACATAAACTACTAAACATACAATTGGAAAATGATAAGAAAAATAAAAGAATATGAAAACATGGGAAAATAACAAAACTTTAAACCATCTAAGCAAAACAAGAACAACAAAAAAGCAAGGAGGGGTAGAAAAAAGAAGCGGGAGAGAAGGAGGGGGAGGAGGAGGAGGAGGAGGATGAGAAATAATGCTAATAACACCATTATTTTATTATTAATAATAATATTATTATTAATAATGATAATAATAATAATAATAATAACAATATCAATGATAATGATACTACTTCTAATAACAACAATAATAATAATGATAACAATGATAAGGGCGCAATTTTTCAATTTTGCTTAGATTCCCTTGATCATAATTTGAATGCTTTATCTTCTTCCGGATTTGACATGATTATGATTGAATAGATTCTATGGTTGAAAATAATTGAATATTCGTTAGTGTCCGTATGAAAATATAGATAATATAATGTATACATGTAATGGACTCGAACATTTATCATAATAATCTATTTTTCATTGCCCTTATTCTTCGTTTACAGAAGTATTACGTTTACGTAAGTATGCAACTCTTAAGAGCCTTCCAAAGTTGCGACTGTGCCCGGACGCGTCCGGGCGCTATGAATAGAAAGGTCGCGTCTCAAGAGACGCATTTAGGCGCAAAGGGGCGCAAATGGGCGCGACAGTTACCCTCACCTGATTCTTGCATATGAAAAGAAACTGTCTATTGTTGGTATAAACCCGCTCTATTCTTCTTGCGCCCTTTTGCGCCCTACCAGGCGATGGAAGATTATCTCTCCCGTCATTGTTCTCGCTCGTGATGCGCGATGCACAACGGTACAGCTTAAACTTGCTATACAGAAAGTATTTGTCAGCCAAAGCCTGTCTTCCCCTCTTCCCGTCTTGGTCTGATAAACATCCCATTGTTTGTAAAAACTTGATGTATTCTTCTCGCGTCGCGATCTATTCTTCTCGCGCCGTTTTGCGTCGTAACGGGCAGGGTATTATCTTTCCTATCATTGTGGAAGCTTTGCGATGTACATTGCTACAGCACAGCCTGAACTTGTCTGGTGGGAGTGTTTTTGTTTTGGGGGGCAATCAACACACTCGTTCATCTTGATCAGAATAAATTATGATTTTTTTTCTTCTGTTGTTGGTTTAATACGCCTCCTTTTAATATTTGTGACGACTGTATGAAATGTGAAATAAAGATGACTATGTACGATGAATGGTTGTTTAATTGCGAGCTTGATTGTCCCCAACAACAAAAAGTAAAAGACGAATGAGTGAATGAATACATGTATGCGGTTATAGTCGGCAAACTGATGACTGTTTGGGACGGTTGTGTATGTTTTTAATTCGAATGATTATCAACATATTTGTATAATTTCCACGTCGCGATATTATTCTAGCGTCGTAATGGACAAAGGAATTATCATTCTCTCCCGTCATTATTCACGCTACGCGTAGCACATTACCACAGCCTGAGCTTAGAAGAATTTATATTTTGTCAGTCAAATCCTGTTTTTTTTTGTTCTCCTCTCTTGACTTGATTCTAATAAACAACCCGTATTGTATTAAAATAAAACTCGATGTATTCTTTTTGCGTCGTGTCTTTTCTTCTCATGCCGTTCTTTGCAATAGTCAGACGGGAGAGTTTGACATTGTTTTGGTAATCAATGAACTCACGGTGCGTCATGATCAGTAAAGGAAAATCTTTATAAAATGCATTATAACAATACTAATGCTAACTAGACTTTAATTCGTCACTGAGACGAATTAGGTGATACGTAATTATGCTCATGTGTAACATAATGAAGAACGCATTTTCACGATTTCATCTTTCGTTATAAAATACTACTCCCATTGTGGTGTATCCATGAGTCAAGTTTCAACTGTGTAGGGCAGAGGGAGACAGAGCAATATAATAAGAGGGAGGCAAGGCAAGAGAGAGAGAGAAAGGGAGAGGGTGAAAGAGTAGAGAGAGAGAGAGAGAGAGTGGGAGAGGGTGAAAGAGTAGAGAGAGAGAGAGGGGGGGAGAGGGTGAAAGAGTAGAGAGAGAGATATAGATAGATGCAGAGACAGACCAAAAAAGGAGAGGGGCAGAACATGAGAGGAGAAGGAAAAAAAGAGCAAGAGAGAGGAGAGAGAGAGAGATGCAATTGAGAACAATGCCTTCCATATTTCTAGCATAAATAAGCTCTTGTGAATACTGATCATGACAGTGTTGTGTTGCCGATAATCAAAAAACGATTATGTTCATGAATACGATGATGACGATATTAGAATGATGACCATGGTTAAAAGTGGCACAGCGCTCCCTTCAGGTTTTCGATAGAGGATTAAACTGTTTACTTATACTAAACAAGCTCAAAACACTTTTTTTCTAAATATTACAAAATGTACATAGTGATTTATTTAGTCCTGATTTAATATAAAATATGAGTAAGATATTAATATTGTACCCATCCATAACCCAACATATATGATGTTAAATCTGGAAACAATTGTTAGTATGCATGGCAGTGAATGGCCAAACGATAGAAATTGCCTCGAATTTTCCTGGATTAAATTGTTATACATATAAATGAGACAAGCTGAGATGATGCAGAGAGAAAGGGGAGAGAGTAGAGAAAGAGAGAGAGAGGCAGAGACAGAAGGAGACAGATCAAGAGAGGAAGAGGGAGAGGGAAACAGTGAGATGGAGAAGGTGAAAGTGTAAGAGAGAGAGGGAGAGAACAAGAGATATAAAGATGAGAGAGACCAAGAGAAGGAGAGGGGCAGAACAAAACTAGGTGAAGGAAGACAGAGCAAGAGAAAAGAGAGAGAGAGAGAGAGAGGGGAGAGATGCAATTGAGAAATATGCCTTCAATATTTTTAGCATAAATAGCTAGGCTCTTGAATTATGATCTTGAAAGTGTGCCGAAACTGCCGATGATGATAATGATAATGTTCATGAATACGATAATGACGATCTTGATGATGATGATTTAAAAAAAATAAAATTAAAAGCTTTTTTGCCTTTATTCAGATCTTCATAATTATACAAAATGATGAATAGGAACACAATTGTTCTTACAGTATAAACATACATGTAGTTCATTGTCTCATACATTATAAACACAGACATATTTAAAAAACATTTTCCATAAGTATCCAAACTAATATAGTACACATGATGACCATGATTAAAAGTGGTATAGCGCCCCCTTCAGGTATTCGATTAAGGAATGTTATATATGATAACTGTTAACTATTACCAGGGAGAGTGCCCTGCTATTACTAAACAAGCTCAAATTTTCGCCTACGCACTAAATACGCAACAATGACGTCATTAGAGCTGATTATGACTAATAAGGACTATATCTAAACTAAGTTTCATGCAGCTTATTGACCGTGCCGTATTGGAAAGAAAGATCTACCGTTTGAATAACGATTTGACGCACTGTGGATGTGAATGCTTCCGTGTGCCATCTCTCAAGTCTTGAGATAACATGCAAATAAAGTTTTTAAACACTTTTTTTTAAATTAAAACATGTACACAGTGATTTATTTAGTCCTGATTCAGTATGAAATATGAGTAAGATATTAATATTTTACCCATCCATTTGCCCAAACAATGTTGCTATAACTAAGAAACAGTAATATAAGTGTATTGTATAACATAAGGAGAACAGATTGAGGCAAAGTATGGCGGAGTTTGGTGATGACACCAGTGTTCCTAGACATTATCTTATTTTCCAGGATAAGTTTTCGTCAAGAAGAATAGACAAGAACTCGGTATTGGCAACAAGATTATCCAGTCATTACGTAACAAACCCTCTTTGAAAACATTAAGAGACATATCATTGATAATACGAGTATTGTCTACAGAAATGTTATAAATAGAAAACTGTTTTTGTGTTATTTGAAATATTGGGAAATGATCAGATATATCATTATAAAACAAACCAGAAAAAACATTCAGATCAAAGTTGTTTGTAAATATATTATCAACGAGGGATATTGATCTGTCAGTCGTTCTCGAAGGATCGATTAAAGAAGAACAACATTGAATGTATTGCGCTCAAGAAATTACATACAGCGTTGCCAGTAAATTTTATGAGATCACTGTTAAAATCTCCCATTATATAAACCTGTTTATGTTCAGTATAAGTTTTGTGTAAAACGTTTTCAAAGACAGGGATGAAATCATCGATAATTGATTGAGGTTTCCTATATATGACACCTACAAAAATATTCTTATGTCTCGGCAAGTTGGTTTCAATAAACAGTGATTCATAATTGTATGATGGGTATAATATATCATTGCGTATTTCATATTCAAAATTGTCAGCGACCAATAGACCAACACCCCCACCCTTTCCTACTTGGCGATTAGAATGTAAATTAATAACCAGACGCATTGAATAATATTGGCGTACTGTCATTAATCCAAGTTTCAGAGAAATCTATACATGAAGTAGAGATGAAATTGGATATAGCATTAAAATGTTTGTTTAAACTACGGGAACTTACTAAAATGATAGTCAATGTTACTGAATTCAGTCGTGAAATATAATATTTACAGTTCAGAAACCTACTGAAATAAAACTCATCTTCTTTTTTGGATAAATAGTTTAAATCATTGATATCAGTATGAGAATCTGTAGTATTACTACCAAATATTACATGAAGTTTGTCATTATTCAATTCTTGAAAAGGAAATGAAAAATGAGTACAGCTTGGAAACGAACAATGGCATTCATCAGAATATTACAATATGGTTTCGTTTCAACATGTTTGAAAAAATCCTTTCCTGCATTGGTGACAATTACATTTGATAAATATGGATCTATGAAAGATAGCTTAAGACAATATGACCATTGACCCTGTACAATAACTAGTTACACCTTTCACCTAAATCGACATAATGAAGAAAGCATTTTCACAATTTCATCTTATTTCATGAAATGCTCTACCCGTAATATCCTACATATATTGTGCTGCGCAAAGTTTATTTTTGACAATTACAAGAAGTGGGTTATTAATGTAGACAAATGATCATGTTCCCTTTAATGCTCATTTTATGTAATTTATTACCAGAGAAAAAAAGAAGTAAGTCTGTCACTAAATAGTGTCTGACAGTAAAGTCTAGAAAGTAAAACGGTTTCCTTACATAATTTGAATACAAAGAAACTGCTAACGTTTAAGTTTCACAAATAGGACATACGTGACATAATTCATCATTTCAACATTCAATTGAAAATTGTGACATGATCTCATCATCCGATCAAAAAACTAAAGGCACCGTTTCTATAGCCCATGGTCTCAGCTATAACATACCCAAATTTGGGAGAAAACAGAGCACAAATAAGAAAGATAGTGCTCATAGATGAATGCCATGTAGATTCATGATGTGAACAAAATTCACCTTCCATAGACATAACACGCAAATGACGAAAATTCTGACATGTGGCCTTTAATTGAATTTTTTACTATGATGACATCATTTAAATGAAAATTGGTGTAGACTGATCTCGAAGACGATTGCCTCGACTACAACATATTAAAATCTAGAAGAGAATCGATGAATATTAAGAGAAATACACTAAATTGTCCATAAACATAATGATGTCATAATATGCATTTTTGTATTTTTGACTTCCAAGGCCATTATGATGACGTCAAGATGTACTTAATGGCCAAATGAGATATGAAATCATACCTTCGACTCATACTCTATCTAAATATGAAAAAAAATTGGCAGTCCTTATTCATCCCAATGGACTTTTTATAGGTATGTTTTTGCCCATATATGCTATGTGTTACAAAAATCGCGCGTGCGGACGGTTATCTTGAACGGACGCTCATTCCGTTATTAATAGTGATAAAGAGATAAACATGGTATCAAATTGTTCGGAAAATTATGAGAAATATCCTGTCAAAAGTTTTTGCTGAGGAATTATTTTTCGTTTGGCCGTGACGAACGAAAACGCGCAAAAATGCGTGTTTTGCGCGATTTTTTAAGAATGCTTATAATGGCCTGAAACGTATGCAAAAAAAATTTAAGACGATTTTGAGCAATCTAAAATTGTACGCGCGCATTAACGCGCGCACCTACGCGTACGCGCATTTTTGCGCGCATTTATTGACCTCAAATTGACCGGACAGATATTGACCTTGATCATGATAAATATGAATGAGAAATGGCTTTCTGTTATGAAGATATGATCATGAGTTGATTTTCACAAAATGGCGCCTGGATGACGTCACGATGACCTTGACTCTCTTAAAAGTCACACAGTTCTAAGTTAGACTAAGATCTATCATCATTGAAAGTTTCATGATAATGGATTTATTCAGTCTTGAGATATTCTGCGAACAAATTCGAGGAAGAATAAAAAGAAACTAGATTTGTATTACTTGTTTAGAACAAGTATAGGTGGGCTGGTCCAACTAAAATTTAAGACAAAATCAAGGGCACATTTGACATAGCTTATTGTCTCAGCTACAACATACTCGAAGTTCAGCGTAAACGAAGCTAAAACGACGTAGATATTGCTCGCGAAAGACGGGAATGTAGAATCGAGTTTTGAGAAAAAGTCATGTCCCATAGAGAATACACGCTAAATGTGAAAAATTGACATGCCTCCTTCAATCGCAAAAATACGCCATGATGCCTTTGTCAAAATAAAGAATAAAAGCAACTGCATTTGTAGAAAATTGTCTCAGCTAAAACATATCAAAATTTGGAAGAAAATCGATCAATATTTACAGAGATACAATCAATTTTCCATTAATATGCTGACGTCAAATTTTGCAAATTCGTATTTTGAGTTCCAAGGTCAATATGATGATGACACGATTTACTAAATGGCCAGATGAGACATGAAATCACATCTCCGACTCATACTCTATCCGAATATAAAGAGGAAAATTGAGGGTTCCCGTCCATCCCGAAGAGCCATAGGGGTTTTGTATCATCATGTTCATAGTCATCATAATGATAACAATAATAATGATTATAATAATTACAATAATAATTTATATTAACGATAATAATCATGATAAGGATAATAATCACAATAACAAACATGATAATTACAAAAATAACATTAGTAACACCACCAACCATAATAATAATTGTTGTCATTATTACTGTGATACTGCTTCTAATACTACTCCTACTACATGTACTAGGAAGAAGGAGGGGAAGAGGAAGAATCTTATTGTTTATTTTCTGTATTATCGAGGCATACAAATGCACAGGGAGGTAAGAGAGGGAAAAGTAAGGCGACGAAGAGGGAGAGAGAGGGAGAGAGAACGAGAGGGGTAGCCTTTGGCCCGGGTTCAAATTCAGTTCTCTTTAATTTATTTGACCCAGTACTGATGATCATAATTTTATCTACCATGTGATTGCCATGTGTACGCCACACCGAATAGCACTAGCTCACATTTGTTTTTATTGTTGTCAAGAACTTATTGGCATGCAGCCAGTAGACTTTCATCATGTGTTTGATCTTGTATTGAAAAAAAGATCAAACACATCATCATAATCTACAGAGTGCAACCAAAAATTTTTTTAACAACAATTGAAATTTCTTTCAGGAAGCCTAACACTAAAAGCTGTTTTTGATTCAAAGAGCATCGTAGAGACGATGAACAAATAAGAATAATAATACATTCACTTCTATTTTCCCCGTCAAATAATCCGAACAAAAGATCCAACCGAGGGTAATCAACTGTTAAACGAATTTATCATGAGTCCTTGAAAAATTAATTAATACTGCTTGTCAAATATTATTGAAGAACAGCAAAGGCGAACGCGATTGTCGCTACAATTCAGAAATCATTGCTTGCATTGCTTTTCTCTCAAAATTACCGTGAGATATCAAGCTACATAGAACTATGATCGACAAAAAAGATATTGTCTTTAAAACAGTCAGAAACATTAGAACTTGAATGAATAAAACATAATGCAAATGAATAAGACTAGAATGAATAGGACACAAGTTCATTTTTACCATTTAAATCATCACGTACCAAATACCTAAGCAAAATTCGAACCAGATGCATTTAATGGTAAGCTTAAAGACAATATTCATGACAATTGTCAATTGTCATGAGTTTATCGTCTATAAAGACGTATTGCAAAAGATAATCAGAATAATAATGATCAGAATGATACCTCTACTATTAGGCCTACTTCTACATGTACTATACTACACTACTGCCATTGTATATTATGCTGATAATACAGATGATAATAATGATATCATAACAATTGTAATAATACTATATACTTATACTAGTCGTCATCAAAATCATCATGTTCATATTCATCATAATGATAACAATAACTAGACATATAATACTTGTTTGGAACAAGTATAGGTGGGCTGGTCAACTAAAATTTGAGACAAAATAGAGCAAAAATAAGCGACATCTAAATTCACCTTCTATAGGCATAACACGCAAATTATGAAGTTTTTGACATGAGGCCTTTAATCAAAATTTTCACTATGATGACGTCATCAAAATGAAAAATGGTTATTACTGCGCTTGTAGACAATTGTCTTAGCTACAACATATCGAAATTTTGAAGAAAATTGATCAATATTTACAGATATACAATCAATTTTACATAAATATGCTGACGTCATAATATGCAAATTCGTATTTTGAGTTCCAAGGCCATTGTGATGATGTCACGATACACTTAATGGCCAAATGAGACATAGAATCATATTTTCGACTCATACTCTATCTAAATATGAAAAAAAATTGAGGATCCCGGTGCATTCCAAAGAGCTATAACGGATTTTGTATAGGCATGTTTTTGCCCATATATGCTATGTATTAAAAGAGCTCGCGCGCACTGACATTTATCTTGAATTTACGCTCATCTTGTTATTAATGGTCATAAAGAGATAAACATGGTATCAAATTCCTTGAAAAAATATGAGAAATATCATGAAAGAAAAAAAAATGGCGATTCTATGTTTTGTAATGGTGTTACGCGCGAAAACGCGCGCGCATGCTCGTACGCGCGATTTTTTATAAAATGCTTAAAATGACCTGAAACGTATGCAAAATAAATTTGAGACGATTTTGAGCATTTAAAAAATTTGCGCGCGCACTGACGCGCGGACGTACGCGCACGCGCGCGTTTTTTGACCTGAAATTGAATGGACTGATATTGACCTTGATCATAATAAATATGAATGTGAAATACCTTTTGGTTATGAAGATATGATCATGAGTTTATTTTCAGAAAATTTCACAAAATGGCGCCTAGATGACGTCATCAGTCAAGGTCAAGGTTGAAAACCTTACTGTGTTTTTTCCATATGCCTATACATATGTGTGCCAAATTTCAAGTTATTTGATTTGGACAATTTCAAGTTATCTTGCTAACAAAAAAGTGGCGAGAATTAAGAAAAATAAATAAATAAATAAATAATAAATAAAGGCAATTTTAACAAAAATATAAGGTGGTCTGTATTAGATACAGCCCACCTGATAATAATAAAGGCAATTTTAACAAAAATATAAGGTGGTCTGTATTAGATACAGCCCACCTGATAATGTGTTATTGTTGTCAAGAACTTATTGGCATGCAGCCAGTAGATTTTCATCATGTGTTTGATCTTGTATTGAAAAAAAGATCAAACACATCATCATAATCTACAGAGTGCAACCAAAAATTTCTTAACAACAATTGAAATTTCTTTCAGGAAGCCTAACACTAAAAGCTGTTTTTGATTCAAAGAGCATCGTAGAGACGATGAACAAATAAGAATAATAATACATTCACTTCTATTTTCCCCGTCAAATAATCCGAACAAAAGATCCAACCGAGGGTAATCAACTGTTAAACGAATTTATCATGAGTCCTTGAAAAATTAATTAATACTGCTTGTCAAATATTATTGAAGAACAGCAAAGGCGAACGCGATTGTCGCTACAATTCAGAAATCATTGCTTGCATTGCTTTTCTCTCAAAATTACCGTGAGATATCAAGCTACATAGAACTATGATCGACAAAAAAGATATTGTCTTTAAAACAGTCAGAAACATTAGAACTTGAATGAATAAAACATAATGCAAATGAATAAGACTAGAATGAATAGGACACAAGTTCATTTCTACCATTTAAATCATCACGTACCAAATACCTAAGCAAAATTCGAACCAGATGCATTTAATGGTAAGCTTAAAGACAATGATTCATGACAATTGTAAATTGTCTTGAGATTATCGTCTATAAAGACGTATTGCAAAAGATAATCAGGATAATAAGGATCAGAATGATACCTCTACTACTAGGCCTACTTCTACATGACTATACTATACTACTGCCATTGTAGATTATGCTGATAATACAGATGATAATAATGATATCATAACAATTATAACTAGACTTTAATTCGTCACTTTGACGAATTGGGTGATACGTATGCTATGTTTGTATCATGAAAGTGTGCCGATGATGATCTAATGATAATATTCATAAATACGATAATGACGATATTGATGATGATGATTTATTTGTTTTAAATGACGATTTTTTTTTTTTTTTTTTAAAGCTTTTTTGCCTTTATTCAGATCTTCATAATTATACAAAATGATGAATAGGAACACAATTGTTCTTACAGTATAAACACACATGTAGTACATTGTCTCATACATTATAAACACAGACATATTTAAAAAATATTTTCCATAAGTATCCAAACTAATATAGTATACATTCAAAAGTGTACAGAATGTGCTCCAGTTCCTTTAAAAAAGGAAAAGGTGACGGTAATACTTGGATACAACATTATAAAAAGGAACAATTTTTACAAACTAATATGCAAATTAATTAGTTCAATATAAATTAAGCAATCTGAACAAAGATTTTCTTTTATAAACAAAAAGTATAAGGTGAAGGTGCTGCTTCATAAACCATGATGACAAATTTATTATATTTACATATACTGATATTGTGCATTTTTTATTATAACTATATAAGGGTCTTTTATCAGTGGAGGTCTGTGACTATACCGTTATTTAAAAAAAATATATAAATATGAAATATAAAAAAACCAAGCAAACACGATAGCAGATAAATGTCCGGATCGATGGGAAAGTGAGTGAGTGAACAGGAAACAGGAATTACAATATATATACAATCAGTTCCCCTGCCTTAAGGGGTAAAATTTTCCCATTTTTGATAATGTATTGGCAGTTTGTCCTTTAATTTTGCTTTTTGATGTTCAACTTTTTTTGAGTTCTCTACAGCCTTACATATTTCTTTACTAGTTGGGAACTTTCCATTTTTACGATTACTGTAAATCATATATTTGACCATAATCAATACATGATTTAACAATATATTATCTTTCATATTTTTTCTGAAACCAAGCAACACATCAATCCATTGCATATTAAGAAACTGAAACATCTTTAAACTGTTTCCCATCTCATTCCATATTCTGGTCCCTTCAGAACATTCAAAGAAGATATGACGATGACAATGATTAAAAGTGGTATAGCGCCCCCTTCAGGTATTCGATAGACAATTGTTATATGATTAAACTATTAATTTACTAAACAAGCTCAAATTTTCGCCTGATTGCAGAGCCTACCAATCATTGAACTGATATTTCGACGCACTACATACGCAACATAATGAACAAGTCTAGACTGGAATGTAGTATCATTCACCTCCCATAGGCATAAGACGCATATTAAGCAAACAATCTAATGACGTCATCAAAATGAATAAATATTGGTAATAATCTTGTGAAGAAATGTCTCAGCTACAACGTATCAAAATTTAGAAGAAAATTGATCAATATTTGCAGAGATACAATCATTTTCTGTAAATATGTTGACGTCATAATATGCAAATTCGTATTTTGACTTCCAAGGCCATTATGATGACGTTAAAATGTACTTAATGGCCAAATGAGAAATGATATCATATCTCCAAATCATATAATCAAAATAAAGAACAATTGGGGGTCTAGGTGCATCCCAAAGAGCTGTGATGGATTTTGTGTAATCATGTTTTTGCCTATATATGCTATGTATTACATGTGCTCGTGCGCACGGCAATTTATCTTAAACGGACGCGCATTCCGTTATGAAATATCATGAAAGAACAAAAAATAGCGTTTCTTTGTTGTGTAATGGCGTTACACGCAAAAACGCGCGTGCATAATTTTCGAAATTCTTTAAATGGCCTAGAACATACTCTGTTTTGATTAAAAAGTAAATTTGAGCATTTTAAAATTCAGACGCGCGCGGATTTTGATGAGATGTTATGTCAAACCTTGACCTGAAGTTCATGTGTTTTAAATATGGTTCAGTTTTGATGACTCGTTATGAAGATATGATTAAAAGTTGATTTCCACAAAATAGCGCCTGGATGACGTCACGATGATTTTGAGTTACTGAAAAGTGTCACAATTCTAAGTTATACTAATATTAATCATCATGGCAAATTTCATGATAATGGCTTTATTCATTCATGAGATATCCTGCGAACAAATTAATGGCAGAATAATAAATGGGAATAATAATAACTTGAATTTGTCACTTTGACAATTTAGGTTATACTACTATGCTAATGTTTTAAATAATGAAGAATTTATTTTCACGATTTTATATTATCTTCTAAAATGCTCTTCCTATTAAAGGTAAAGACCAGTATTGGAAACGCCCCAATTTCAAAAAATGAAATGGAAGCTCTTATTACCAATCATGTGAAAGAATATGTTTTGACTAATACATGATGATAACAATTTTGCCGGGAAACCGCCTACTAATTGATATGTTTGGTAAATGAGTTTATCTACATGGTCTGTGAGAGATAAACGCACGTGTCGCGCACGTGTGCGTATAGTCCCATATACATCTATTTGTATACAGTGCTTGTAACTTTACGAAGACTGGGCCAAATTTCTTATCATTTTGATGATTCCAAAACCTTGCAGTACACACCAATACTTATATGCTAGATGATCAACCTTTTCTGATCGATTCCACAACGTTTCTTTCACAATGCAATCGCATGACCATAACTAGTCTTTACCTTTAAGGTCTATCCATATGAAAAGTTTCAACTGTGTAGTAAATTGACCATTATGGATCTATGGAAGATAGATTGAGACGATATATGACCTTTGACCCCATACAATAAGCAGTTACACCTTTGACTCTAATTGACATAACAAATAACGCATTTTCACAATTTCATCTTCTTCCATGAAATGCTCTACCCGTCATGTTTTACCTAGATTGTGCTGCGCATAGATTCAATCGGATTATTTTGGGCCATTACAAGAAGTGGGTTATTGATGTGGACAAATGCTCATGTACCCTTTAAGCTCATATAATGTATTTTATTACCAGAGGAAAAAAAATTGGTCAGTCACTCAATAGTGTCTGACAGTAAAGTCTAGAAAGTAAAGGGGTTTCCTTGTTTAATTTGAATACTAGAAAACTGCTAACGTTTATATTTCACAAATAGGACAAACAAAACATATGCATAATTCCTACAATATTCTACAAAATTTGCGAATTTAACATTCAATTGAAAATTTCGACATGATCCCACCATCTGATCCAATAACTAAAAGCTCAACTTGTATAGCCCATAGTCTCAGCTATAACATACCAAAATTCGGGAGAACATTGAGCACAAATAAGCTAGATAGTGCTCAAAGATTAATGTCATGTAGATCCATGATTTGAACTAAATTGGCACCTTCCATAGGCTTAACACGCAAATTAAGAAAATCTGTCAAGTTACCTTTAATCGCAATTTTCACTATGATGATGTCATCAAAATGAAAAATAATATGCAGTGAACTTGTAGACAATTGCCTCAACTACAAGATATCAACATTAAGAAGAGAATCAATCAATATTTACAGAGATACAATCAATTTTCCATACATATGCTGACGTCAAAATTTGCAAATTCGTATTTTGAGTTCCAAGGCCAAATGAGACATGAAATCACATCTCCGACTCATACTCTATCCGAATATGAAGAGGAAAATTGAGGGTTCCCGTCCATCCCGAAGAGCCATAGGGGTTTTGTATAGGCATGTTGTTGCCCATATATGCTATGTATTACAAGAGCTCGCGCGCACGCACATTCATCTTGAACGGACGCTCATTCCCTTGATAATGGTCATAAAGAGATAAACATGGTATCAAATTGTTCGGGAAAACATGAGGAATACTGTGTTAAAAAATACCTAGGATGAATTATTTTGCGTTCGGCCGTGACAAACGAAAACGCGCGCGCATGCGCGTGTGCGCGTTTCTTTATTTTCTTTATGAAACGCTATTGCTAATAATGGCGTACGCGCGCATTTTTTGACCTGAAATTGACTGGACTGATATTGACCTTGATCCTGGTAAATATGAATGAGAAATGTCTTTTCGTTATGGAGATATGATCATGAGTTGATTTTCACAAAATGGCGCCTAGATTACGTCATCAGTCAATGTCAAGGTTGAAAACCTTATTGTGCTCTTTCCATATGGCTATACATATGTGTGCCAAATTTCAAGGCATTTGATTGAGCCATTTTTAAGTTAACGTGCTCACAAAAAAAGCTCTTACGAAAACATAAGGTGATCTGTATTATATACAGCCCACCTGATAATAAAGAAAATCTTGACGAAATCAATAGTTGATACGTAGACTTCGTTACGTATCACCTAATGTTTCCTTCAAAATTTGCAATTTCAACTTTTGATTGAAAATTTCGACATGATCTCAACAAGTGATTAAAAACCAAAGTACACCGTTTTTATAGCCCATGGTCTCAGCTTTAACATACCCAAATTTGGGAGAAAACAGAGCACAAATAAGAAATATAGTGCTCATAGATGAATGCCATGTAGATTCATGATGTGAACAAAATTCACCTTCCATAGACATAACACGCAAATGACGAAAATTCTGACATGTGGCCTTTAATTGATTTTTTTACTATGATGACATCATTTAAATGAAAATTGGTGTGGACTGATCTCGAAGACGATTGCCTCGACTACAACATATTAAAATCTAGAAGAGAATCGATGAATATTAAGAGAAATACACTAAATTGTCCATAAACATAATGACGTCATAATATGCATTTTTGTATTTTTGACTTCCAACGCCATTATGATGACGTCAAGATGTACTTAATGGCCAAATGAGATATGAAATCATACCTTCGACTCATACTCTATCTAAATATGAAACAAAATTGGCAGTCCTTATTCATCCCAATGGACTTTTTATAGGCATGTTTTTGCCCATATATGCTATGTATTACAAAAATCGCGCGTGCGGACGGTTATCTTGAACGGACGCTCATTCCGTTATTAATAGTGATAAAGAGATAAACATGGTATCAAATTGTTCGGAAAATTATGAGGAATATCCTGTCAAAAGTTTTTGCTGAGGAATTATTTTTCGTTCGGCCGTGACGAACGAAAACGCGCAAAAATGCGTGTTTTGCGCGATTTTTTAAGAATGCTTATAATGGCCTGAAACGTATGCAAACAAAATTTAAGACGATTTTGAGCAATTTAAAATTGTACGCGCGCATTAACCCGCGCACCTACGCGTACGCTCATTTTTGCGCGCATTTATTGACCTCAAATTGACCGGACAGATATTGACCTTGATCATGATAAATATGAATGAGAAATGGCTTTCTGTTATGAAGATATGATCATGAGTTGATTTTCACAAAATGGCGCCTGGATGACGTCACGATGGCCTTGACTCTCTTAAAAGTCACACAATTCTAAGTTGGACTAAGATCTATCATCATTGAAAGTTTCATGATAATGGATTTATTCAGTCTTGAGATATTCTGCGAACAAATTCGAGGAAGAATAAAAAGAAACTAGATTTGTAATACTTGTTTGGAACAAGTATAGGTGGGCTGATCCAACAAAAAATTGAGACAAAATAAAGGGCATATTTGAGATATCTTATTGTCTCAGCTACAACATACTCGAAGTTCAGCATAATCGAAGCTTAAACGACGTAGATATTGCTCGCGAAAGACGGGAATGTAGAATCGAGTTTTGAGAAAAAGTCATGTCCCATAGAGAATACACGCAAAATGTGAACAATTGACATGCCTCCTTTAATCGCAAAAATACGCCATGATGCCTTTGCCAAAATGAAAAATAATAGCAACTACATTTGTAGAAAATTGTCTCAGCTAGAACATATCAAAATTTGGAAGAAAATCGATCAATATTTACAGAGATACAATCAATTTTCCAAAAATATGATGACGTCATAATATGCAAATTGAAATTTTGAGTTCGGAGGCCATTATGATGACGTCATGAGTTAATTGAGTGTCAAATGAGACAAGAAATCATATCTCTGACTCATACTTTATCAAGATTTGAAAACAAATTGAGGTCATCTTGCATCCTAAAGAGCTTCAATGGATTTTGTATAGGCATGTTTTTGCCCATATATGCTATATATTACAAGAGCTCGCACGCACAGAAATTTTTGTTAAACGGTCGATCATTCCGTTATTAATAGTCATAAAGAGACATACATGGTATCAATTTGTTTGTAAAATTATGTGGACTATTATGAAAGAAAAAAAATGGCGATTCAATGTTGTGTAATAGTTTTACGAGCGAAAACGCGCGCGCATGCGCGTGTGCGGGATTTGTTATAAAATTCTTAGATTGGCCTAAAACGTATGCAAAATTATTTTGAGACAATTTTGAGCATTTTTAAATTTTGAGCGCGCATTGACGTGCGGACGTACGCGCACGCGCGCGTTATTTTACCTGAAATTGACCGGACGGATATCGACCTTGATCATGATAAATATGAATGAGAAATAGCTTTTGGTTATGAAGATATGATCATGAGTTGATTTTCGTAAAATTTTACAAAATGGCGCCTAGATGACGTCATCAGTTAAGGTCAATGTTGAAAACGTTATTATGCTTTGAACATATGCCTATACATATGTGTGCCAAATTTCAAGGCATTTGATTTAGCCATTTTAAAGTTATCTTGCTAACAAAAAAGCGGTTAGAAATAAGAAAAATATTTAATAATAAATAATTAAATAAATAAATAAAGGCAATTCTAACGAAATTATAAGGTGGTCTGTACGTTATACAGCCCACCTGATAATAAAGAAAATCTTGACGAAATCAATAGTTGATACGTAGACTTCGTTACGTATCACCTAATAATAACAATAATTCTAAAGTGACTTTTTTTTCTTCTTACGATTTAGGCATAATTTACTTTGTTGATTTGCAATTGGTAATCTCCCTGGGAGTTTTGCGATATCCCCAATCATTTTCAACATCACGGATTTTGAAATACGTTCTCTAATATTACGAAGAGTTAAAGGACCTGTATTGAAATAACAGATTGATGATATAATTATATGATTTATAATGATCATACGACAGAACTGTTTTATACAAGATACAACGAAAATTAAAGAAAACAAAACAAGAAAACCGAAACATGCGATAACATCGCTATAAAAAGGAAATATACACAGATTTAATGTAATATGAAACAAATAAAATGTCAAAGCATGCATGAGAAAAACAATGTCAGAGAGAGTAGGGTAAGTATAACATAAGTTTTTTTTTTTTTTCGTGAACAAATCAATTTGTATTAAAATTTAGATATTTAACACAATCATGAACAGAACAGGAGATGAAATAATGAACAATCATGCCAACGTTAACGCCTACAGAACTCCGATGTCGAGAGGGAAATAAACAATCAGAAAAAAAATTGTAACCAATGTCAAGTACGTAAAATAATATTAGAACAAATCAGTAGCCAAAGTAAATCTTTTCAGAGTCAAATCTCGCAAGACGAGAGGGACACACAAGCGGGCACTATACATGAATAACTGACGTTTAAGTTTAAGCTCCCATTCACAAATGTCAAGTGCTTCGCCAGGACGCGCCCCGGTGGGCTTATCTCGTAACAATGAGACTCCAAACAATAGCCATATTTTAATGAGCTGGAAACCAATTGGAGTCCTCTCGTACCCGACGCAATTAGGCGCAAATGGGCGCAAAAAGACGCCTCCTTTGTTCTCATATCCTGCTATGCGCCCCGACGCGTCGGGGGCACAGTCGCAACTTTGGAAGGCTCCCCTAACCGAAGTTAGTTATTTCATATAATAATTCTTATCGCCCATCTGATATTTCTCTCCTTTCATTAAGATATTTGCTTCATATGCACGAGGATAACATTCATACATGGGTTAAATATTACCTTCTTAGTTCTCCCGATGCATTTTAAAATAATTGACTATCAGTAATGTTGAATAGTTAACATGATATCTCAAAATGAGGTGAAATTTGTATACACACACAAAAAAGCATTTTATATTATTTAGGGAATCATTTCTATTCAGGATTTTGAATGAAAAAACCTAATTGTACTGTATATTTGTAATTTTCTTAATCTCTTTTCTGCTTACCCTGATCTTCGTTCACAGGCGGTAAGTACACAGCTTAGATCTTATTATGAATATCCGATATGTTTCATAACTATTGCGGAAGGTTTTCGTTCGTGAAAGTTTTCAAGGTCAAAGCGATACAATGCTTAGGTAGAGTATAATCGGTACCACATATCGATGATAACTTCCATTTTTTGTTTTTAAATTTACATTTAGATATTCGATGTATTTCTATTTTTTTAATAAATTTAATGGGTGCTCGGTGTTAACAAATGAATATAGTTTGGAAACATGGACAATTTCAGTTACTAGTGAAGTCATTCATGTATAGAAAACAGCAAAATAAAATTACATTGCTCATTGTTTCACAAAACTGAAATAAGGAAGAGAAACGCCTGTCATAATATTTGTATTTTGTATTAACATTTATTTCCTTCTCAACAATACAATATGAAACACAATCTATATATACATGATATATGTAACAATTATTTCAACATAGAGTATACAGTAAATAATTCAGATACGGAAGGAGGCGAAAACCTGGAAAGCATAGCTTGAGTTGGGAACGCCCATAATAAATTAACACAGTTACCGAGAGAACGTTATAGATATTATTATGAAAATTACATTTTATATAACAGAAAGTTGATAGGAAAGAACAAAAATAGTAAATGGAACAGAGAGAAGAAGGAAAAAAATGAGGAGAGAATTAAGTATAGGAAGGCATGTTCACTTATACAGAGAAAGTTACTTCAATTGGGCTGTGCATGTGTCTGTGATTACATCATAAAAATAACGAAGTACTACAATTTTAAAATAGACAGCGGGTACATATCATTAAAAACAAGCAAAATCATCAAACAGACAAACAGATTTATCCGACAGCAATAATCAAGAAATGTTAACGTATTGTCTCACGCATAATTTCTTGGTACTGCCCTTGCATTTTTAAGTAATAGTTTACTAGAAATGTTAGGCCCTTCACAGGTTTTTCTCATAAATTAATTACATATAATGCAAAGTCGTGGTTTGGAAAAAGGATTAGGGCATCCTTAATATTCACGATTTTAAACCAAAAAGCTTAATTGTAATTGTTGTATATCTCTTTCTTGCTTCCTCCGATCTTCGTACACAGGCGGTAAGAATGCATCATAGATCTTATTATGAATTTCTAGTATGTTCATGAATGTTGATTATTATTATTTATTTTTTTCATAATTAAATTTTGTGCATTCCTGAAATTGTTTGACTGAATAAATGTTCATGAATATATCCCACCATACCACTATATAATGATAGGGTGTTGATGTAATCCTACCACCTATGCATGATAACTTCCAACCATCGGTTTTTAAAGCTACATTTACATCTTTCATACATTTACGTAATGTATTTCATCTCATGTTTTTGTCTTTCTTTATTGAACTGGTGATGTTAGCCCTCAGTAAGAAGGGATATTCATTCAAATTGATAAAGATATGTTTCATTAAACATTCATAAACCACATCAATGTCCCTTAAGCATAACAGCGTGAAAAATGTAATTAAGGCTTCTAAGTGATGATCTCCTATTTCCCATAAAGAAAATGAAAGCAAAAGAGTGAGCAACATTTGTATAGGAAGTGTATTCTAATATTAATCTGTATCTATTTTCCTATGCCCTTGGTCTTTGTTCATAGCGCGTTAGTATCCATTTAAATGAAATTATAACTTCTTTATATTTTCTGGTTATCTATTTGAATCGTTTTACTTCGTATTCACTTAAGGGCTTTTATGTTTAGCTCACCACGATGGAATGCTTGGGTGTTCTAGAAATGCTACCACCTATCCATAATAACTTCCAACTATTGGCTTTGAAATTTGTATTTACCTCTGTTATAAAGTCACGGAATTGGATGTTAATCTTATGTGTGTCTTACAAAATTTAACTGGTGACGTAATCCTCGGTAAGAAGGGATATTCGTGCACAATGATAGAGATATGTTTTCTAAACCAATGTAACGATAAATGTCACTAGAAAATAAAGGTATTATAATTTTCTGTAAGGCTTCCAACTAATGATCTCCTTCTTTCAAATGGATACAAATAAATGAAAAGCATGACCATCACATGATATGAGGTGTATTCTAATATAATGTCTTTTCTTTTTCCTCTACCGTTGGTATTGCCCATGAGTTGGAAGTACCCAACTTAATTCAATTATAACTTTTTGATATAATAATATCATCTTTCTGAATCTCTTTCCTTGTGTTCACTTGTTTTGGATTTGTTTAGATCAACACGATACAAACTTTGGTATTTTAGAAATTCTACAACATATGCATGATAACTCCAAACAATCAGTTTTGACAATTCATTTTTCATTCTTTATGAGGTCACATATTGTATGTTTAGCTAATGAGGTTTGTCTTACTTTATTGAACTGGTTTTGTATTCCTTCGGTAAGAAGGGATATTAGTGCGCAATGATAAAGATACGTTTTCTAAACCTATATTCTGTAATGCTCCCAAGTGATGATCTCCTTCTTTTCCATGAATAAAAAGAAAACAATAGCATGACCATCACTTGTATATGAAGTGTATTCTAATATTACCTTTTATCTTTTTTTTCTCTATCCTTGGTCTCTGTTTATAGGGTGTAAGTATCCATCTAAATACAAATGTAACTTCTTTATTTTAAAAATATTATCTCTCTTAACCTTTTTCCTTGTATTCACTTTTTTGGATTCGTTTAGATCACCACGATAAATAAGTTTGGTATTATAAAAATGTTACCACATATCCATGATAACTTACAAGTCATTCATGTTAGAAAACAGTACAATAAAATTACATTGCTCATTGTTTCACAAAACTGAAATAAGGAAGAGAAACGCCTGTCATAATAATCAAGAAATGTTAACGTGTTGTTTCACGCATAATTTCTTGGTACTGCCCTTGCATTTTTAAGTAATAGTTTACTAGAAATGTAAGTCCCTTCACAGGTTTTTCTCATGAATTAATTACATATAATGCAAAGTCGTGGTTTGGAAAAGTGTTTAGGGCATCCTTAATATTCACGATTTTAAACCAAAAAGCTTAATTGTAATTTCTGTATTTCTTTTTCTTGCTTCCTCCGATCTTCGTACACAGGCGGTAAGAATGCATCATAGATCTTATTATGAATTTCTAGTATGTTCATAAATGTTGATTATTATTATTTTTTTCTTTCTTCATAATTAAATTTTGTGCATTTCTGAAATTGTTTTATTAAGATTAAGATATTTGCTTCATATGCACGAGGATAACATTCATACATGGGTTAAATATTACCTTTTTAGTTCTCCCGATGCATTTTAAAATAATTGACTATCAGTAATGTTGAATAGTTAACATGATATCTCAAAATGAGGTGAAATTTGTATACACAAAAAAAAGCATTGTATATTATTTAGGGAATCATTTCTATTCAGAATTTTGAATGAAAAAACCTAATTGTACTGTTTATTTGTAATTTTCTTAATCTCTTTTCTGCTTACCCTGATCTTCGTTCACAGGCGGTAAGTACACAGCTTAGATCTTATTATGAATATCCGATATGTTTCATAACTATTGCGGAAGGTTTTCGTTCGTGAAAGTTTTCAAGGTCAAAGCGATACAATGCTTAGGTAGAGTATAATCGGTACCACATATCGATGATAACTTCCTTTTTTTTTTTTTATTTACATTTAGATATTCGATGTATTTCTATTTTTTTAATAAATTTAATGGGTGCTCGGTGTTAACAAATGAATATAGTTTGGAAACATGGACAATTTCAGTTACTAGTGAAGTCATTCATGTATAGAAAACAGCAAAATAAAATTACATTGCTTATTGTTTCACAAAACTGAAATAAGGAAGAGAAACGCCTGTCATAATATTTGTATTTTTTTATTAACATTTATTTCCTTCTCAACAATACAATATGAAACACAATCTATATATACATGATATATGTAACAATTATTTCAACATAGAGTATACAGTAAATAATTCAGATACGGAAGGAGGCGAAAACCTGGAAAGCATAGCTTGAGTTGGGAACGCCCATAATAAATTAACACAGTTACCGAGAGAACGTTATAGATATTATTATGAAAATTACATTTTATATAACAGAAAGTTGATAGGAAAGAACAAAAATAGTAAATGGAACAGAGAGATGAAGGAAAAAATGAGGAGAGAATTAAGTATAGGAAGGCATGTTCACTTATACAGAGAAAGTTACTTCAATTGGGCTGTGCATGTGTCTGTGATTACATCATAAAAATAACGAAGTACTACAATTTTAAAATAGACAGCGGGTACATATCATTAAAAACAGCGGGTACATATCATTAAAAACAAGCAAAAATCATCAAACAGACAAACAGCTTTATCCGACAGCAATAATCAAGAAATGTTAACGTATTGTCTCACGCATAATTTCTTGGTACTGCCCTTGCATTTTTAAGTAATAGTTTACTAGAAATGTTAGGCCCTTCACAGGTTTTTCTCATGAATTAATTACATCTAATGCAAAGTCGTGGTTTGGAAAAAGGATTAGGGCATCCTTAATATTCACGATTTTAAACCAAAAAGCTTAATTGTAATTGTTGTATATCTCTTTCTTACATGATATATGTAACAATTATGTAACAATTATTTCAACATAGAGTATACAGTAAATAATTCAGATACGGAAGGAGGCGAAAACCTGGAAAGCATAGCTTGAGTTGGGAACGCCCATAATAAATTAACACAGTTACCGAGAGAACGTTATAGATATTATTATGAAAATTACATTTTATATAACAGAAAGTTGATAGGAAAGAACAAAAATAGTAAATGGAACAGAGAGATGAAGGAAAAAATGAGGAGAGAATTAAGTATAGGAAGACATGTTCACTTATACAGAGAAAGTTACTTCAATTGGGCTGTGCATGTGTCTGTGATTACATCATAAAAATAACGAAGTACTACAATTTTAAAATAGACAGCGGGTACATATCATTAAAAACAGCGGGTACATATCATTAAAAACAAGCAAAAATCATCAAACAGACAAACAGCTTTATCCGACAGCAATAATCAAGAAATGTTAACGTATTGTCTCACGCATAATTTCTTGGTACTGCCCTTGCATTTTTAAGTAATAGTTTACTAGAAATGTTAGGCCCTTCACAGGTTTTTCTCATGAATTAATTACATATAATGCAAAGTCGTGGTTTGGAAAAAGGATTAGGGCATCCTTAATATTCACGATTTTAAACCAAAAAGCTTAATTGTAATTGTTGTATATCTCTTTCTTGCTTCCTCCGATCTTCGTACACAGGCAGTAAGAATGCATCATAGATCTTATTATGAATTTCTTGTATGTTTCATGAATGTTGGTTATTTTATCTTTGTTTTTTTCTTCTTCATTATTTAATTTTGTGCATTTCTGAATTTTTTCTTAATTTTTGCTGAATATTCATACAAATTGATAAAGATATGTTTCATAAACCATTCATAAACCACATCAATGTCCCTCTTGCATAACGGCGTGAAAAATGTAATTAAGGCTTCTAAGAGATGATCTCCTATTTGCCACAAAGAAAATGAAAGCAAAAGAGTGAGCAACATTTGTATAGGAAGTGTATTCTAATATTAATCTGTATCTATTTTCCTATGCCCTTGGTCTTTGTTCATTGCGCGTTAGTATCCATTTAAATGAAATTATAACTTCTTTATATTTTCTGGTAATCTTTTTGAATCGTTTTACTTCGTATTCACTTAAGGGCTTTTATGTTTAGCTCACCACGATGAAATGCTTGGGTGTTGTAGAAATGCTACCAACTATCCATAATAACTTCCAACTATTGGCTTTGACATTTGTATTTACCTCTGTTATAAAGTCACGGAATTGGATGATAATCTTATGTTTTTGTCTTACTAAATTTAACTGGTGACGTAATCCTCGGGAAGAAGGGATATTCGTGCACAATGATAGAGATATGTTTTCTAAACCACTGTAACGATAAATGCCACTAGAAAATAAAGGTATTATAATTTTCTGTAAGGCTTCCAACTAATGATTTCCTTTTTTCAAATGGATACAAATAAATGAAGAGCATGACCATCACATGTATATGAAGTGTATTCTAATATAATGTCTTTTCTTTTTCCTCTACCGTTGGTATTGCCCATGAGTTGGAAGTACCCAACTTAATTCAATTATAACTTTTTGATAGAATAATATCATCTTTCTGAATCTATTTCCTTGTGTTCACTTGTTTTGGATTTGTTTAGATCACCACGATAAAAAACTTTGGTCTTTTAGAAATTCTACAACATATGCATTATAACTCCCAACAATCGGTTTTGACAATTCATTTTTAATTCTTTATGAGGTCACAGATTGTATGTTTAGCTAATGAGGTTTGTCTTACTTTATTGAACTGGTTTTGTATTCCTTCGGTAAGAAGGGATATTAGTGCGCAATGATAAAGAAACGTTTTCTAAACCTATATTCTGTAAGGCTCCCAACTGATGATCTCCTTCTTTTCCATGAATACAAAGAAAACAATAGCATGACCATCACTTGTATATGAAGTGTATTCTAATATTACCTTTTATCTGTTTTCCTCTATCCTTGGTCTCTGTTTATAGGGTGTAAGTATCCATCTAAATACAAATGTAACTTCTTTATTTTAATAATATTATCTCTCTTAACCTTTTTCCTTGTATTCAATTTTTTGGATTCGTTTAGATCACCACGATAAATAACTTTGGTATTATAAAAATGTTACCACATATCCATGATAACTTACAAACATAGCTATTAAAGTTTACATCAACTCCTGTTATGAAGGCACTGATTGTATTTTTATCGTATTAATTGATCTTACTTTATTGAACTGGTGTTGTAATCCTTCGGTAAGAAGGGATTTTCGTGCACAATGATAAAGATATGTTTTCTCATTCACTGTTACCATAAACGCTACTAGAAAATAAAGGCATGATAATTGTCTGTAAGGCTTCAAACCGATGATCTTCTTTCCCATGAAAAATAAAGAAATGATAAGCATGAGCATCATTTGTATGTGAAGTGTATTATAATATTTATCTTTATCTATTCTCCTCTACCCTTGGGTTTCGTTTATAGCGAGTAAGTATCCATTTAGATTTAAGTATAACTTTTTAAAAATTGTATTCTAGTCATCTTTCTGAAAACATTGCCTTGTATTCACTTTAAGACATTCTAAGCTTACCACGATAGAACGCTTGAAAAGTGTAAAAATGTACATCAACACCTGTAATGAAGAGACTAATTGTATTTTTATCTTATTTATTGAACTTACTTTAATGAACTGGTGTTGTAGTCTGCTCGTAAGCAGATATATTAGTGCACAATGATAAATATATGTATTTTAACCACTGTTACCATAAATGCCACTAAAAAATAAAGGCATTGTAATTTTATGTAAGGCTTCCAACTGATGATCTTTTTCTTCCCCATGAAGAGGGAAAATGTAAAAGATGAGTGTCATTTGTATATGTAGTGTATTCTAATATAATGTTTATTCGTTTTTCTCTACCCTCGGTCTCTGTTCATAGACTGTAAGTATCCATCTAAATATAAATATAACTTCTTTATTTAATATGGTAATCTTTCCTAATTTTGTTCCTTGTATTCTCTTTTTTTGGATTTGTTTAGACCACCACGATACATAACTTTGGTATTGTATAAATGCAACCACCTATCCATGATAACTCCCAACAATCGGTTCTGACATTTTAATTTTTCATTCTTTATGAAGTCACAGATAGTGTTTTTATGTTATGTGTTTATCTTTAAACTGGTGTTGTAATCCTTCGGTAAGAAGGGACATTAGTACACAATAATAAAGATACGTTTTCTAAACCACTGTAACCATGAATGCCACTTAAATAAAGGTATTATAATTTTCTGTAAGGCTTCCAAATAATGATTTCCTTCTTTCAAATGGATACAAATAAATGAAAAGCATGACCATCACATGTATATGAAGTGTATTCTAATATAATGTCTTTTCTTTTTCCTCTACCGTTGGTATTGGCCATGAGTTGGAAGTACCCAACTTAATTCAATTATAACTTTTTGATAGAATAATATCATCTTTCTGAATCTATTTCCTTGTGTTCACTTGTTTTGGATTTGTTTAGATCACCACGATAAAAAACTTTGGTCTTTTAGAAATTCTACAACATATGCATTATAACTCCCAACAATCGGTTTTGACAATTCATTTTTAATTCTTTATGAGGTCACAGATTGTATGTTTAGCTAATGAGGTTTGTCTTACTTTATTGAACTGGTTTTGTATTCCTTCGGTAAGAAGGGATATTAGTGCGCAATGATAAAGAAACGTTTTCTAAACCTATATTCTGTAAGGCTCCCAACTGATGATCTCCTTCTTTTCCATGAATACAAAGAAAACAATAGCATGACCATCACTTGTATATGAAGTGTATTCTAATATTACCTTTTATCTGTTTTCCTCTATCCTTGGTCTCTGTTTATAGGGTGTAAGTATCCATCTAAATACAAATGTAACTTCTTTATTTTAATAATATTATCTCTCTTAACCTTTTTCCTTGTATTCAATTTTTTTGGATTCGTTTAGATCACCACGATAAATAACTTTGGTATTATAAAAATGTTACCACATATCCATGATAACTTACAAACATAGCTATTAAAGTTTACATCAACTCCTGTTATGAAGGCACTGATTGTATTTTTATCGTATTAATTGATCTTACTTTATTGAACTGGTGTTGTAATCCTTCGGTAAGAAGGGATTTTCGTGCACAATGATAAAGATATGTTTTCTCATTCACTGTTACCATAAACGCTACTAGAAAATAAAGGCATGATAATTGTCTGTAAGGCTTCAAACCGATGATCTTCTTTCCCATGAAAAATAAAGAAATGATAAGCATGAGCATCATTTGTATGTGAAGTGTATTATAATATTTATCTTTATCTATTCTCCTCTACCCTTGGGTTTCGTTTATAGCGAGTAAGTATCCATTTAGATTTAAGTATAACTTTTTAAAAATTGTATTCCAGTCATCTTTCTAAAAAAAAATAGCCTTGTATTCACTTTAAGACATTCTAAGCTTACCACGATAGAACGCTTGAAAATTGTAAAAATGTACATCAACACCTGTAATGAAGAGACTAATTGTATTTTTATCTTATTTATTGAACTTACTTTAATGAACTGGTGTTGTAGTCTTCTCGTAAGCAGATATATTAGTGCACAATGATAAATATATGTATTTTAACCACTGTTACCATAAATGCCACTAAAAATAAAGGCATTGTAATTTTATGTAAGGCTTCCAACTGATGATCTTGTTCTTCCCCATGAAGAGGGAAAATGTAAAAGATGAGTGTCATTTGTATATGTAGTGTATTCTAATATAATGTTTATTCGTTTTTCTCTACCCTCGGTCTCTGTTCATAGACTGTAAGTATCCATCTAAATATAAATATAACTTCTTTATTTAATATGGTAATCTTTCCTAATTTTGTTCCTTGTATTCTCTTTTTTTGGATTTGTTTAGACCACCATGATACATAACTTTGGTATTGTATAAATGCAACCACCTATCCATGATAACTCCCAACAATCGGTTCTGACATTTTAATTTTTCATTCTTTATGAAGTCACAGATAGTGTTTTTATGTTATGTGTTTATCTTTAAACTGGTGTTGTAATCCTTCGGTAAGAAGGGACATTAGTACACAATAATAAAGATACGTTTTCTAAACCACTGTAACCATGAATGCCACTAAAAGAAAGGCATTATAATTTTCGTAAGGATTCAAACTGATGATCTCCTTCTTTCCCATGAAAAAAGAAGAAAAGCATTACTTAACTGCAGCCAATCAAAAAGGAAATATTGACAAGGCTTTTACGGGAGAGTTTCTTTTCTTCTTGTTTAGCTATCCTTATGAGCGTAGCCTCATGTCTTTGAACTCCTTTCTTTGAACTCCTTTCTTTTAACTCCGTGAAAACTGTGAGAAACAAACGACAACAAAAATGGGCATTAATTCAAAGATGCTATAATAATTACAGGCTCCTTATAAAAGTTTAGGCGTGACTTATAGGCATTCTTTTTGTTTCCTGAACAGTATTCACACTTCTATAAACTAATATAACTAAAATTCTCATACAAAGATTTATCAACATAAATTCTTATACATAGATTCACCTTCATAAATTCTTATACATGGGCACCTGTCTCAAAGTTATGGCATGAATATCATAACTATACACATATTTCCCACAACTTTAACACTGCAAGTTTAAGTATTGACCTTCTTGCCTCCTTTTAGTCAATATTAAAGTTGTCTGCAGCTAAGAAGTCGTTTCAGATATTCATGAATTTGTCTTAAACATTGGATCTTCCATGTTTGTTTTTGAAACCCTGTCTATGAATGTCTGTCGCCCAAGATGGCGCTCTAACATTTTGGGTTGCTAACTCAAATACATTTACAATGACCATCACTTGTATATGAAGTGTATTGTTATAGAATCTTTATTCTTTTTCCTCTACCCTTGGTCTCTGTTCATAGGTAGTAAGTATTCATCTAAATACACATATAACTTCTTTTTTTTAATGTGGTAATCTTTCTTTATCTCTTTCCTTGTATTCACTTTGTGTGGATTTGTTTAGATTACCACGATAAATAACTTTGGTATTGTAGAAATACTACCACCTATCCATGATAACTTCAATTATCGGTTTCGACATTCTCTTTTTTCATTCTTCATGAAGTCACAGATTGTATGTTTAGCTAATGAGAGTTGTCTTAATTTATTGAACTGGTGTTGTAATCCTTCGGTAAGATGGGATATTAGTGTACAATAATGAAAATGTGATTACTAAACCACTTTAACCATTGATGCCACTAAAAGATAAAGGCATAATAATTGTATGTAAGACTTCAAACCGGTGGTCTCCTTCTTTCTCATGAAAAAAATTTGAAAAGCATGAGCATCATTTGTATGTGAAGTGTATTATAATATTTATATTTATGTATTCTCCTCTGCCCTTGGTTTCGTTCATAGAGGGTAAGCATTCATTTAGATTAAAGTATAACTTTTTTTAAAAATATTCTAGTGATCTTTCTCTAACTTTGCCTTGTACTCACTTTTAGGCATTCTAAGCTCACCACGATAGAATGATTGGAGGTTGTACAAATGCTACCACCTATCCATGATAACTTACAAACATAGCTTTTTTAATTTAACTAAACACCTGTAATGAAGACACTGATTGTATTTTTATCTTATTTATTGATCTTATTTTAATGAACTGGTGTTGTAATCCTTCGGTAAGCAGTGATATTAGTGCACAATGATAATGCTATGTTTTCTCAACCACTGTTGCCATAAATGCCGCTAGAAAATAAAGTCATTGTAATTTTCTGCAAGTCTTCCATCTGATGATCTCCTTTTTCCTTATGAAGAGGGAAATGTAAAAGATGAGTGTCATTTGTATATGTAGTATCCCTAACTTAAGGTTCATCTGTGAAAAAATTTAAAAGAAGCTAATTTCAACTGATTTGGGTAGGTATGGGTATGGACAACTACCAAAAAAAAGGAAGGAGGGATGGGGGTTGGGGAGAATTTTTTATTAGAGGTCAAAGGTCAATGACCTCTTCCTAAATCACTCAAAATCATATTTCAGCATTAAAATATGGTATATAGATGATCTTGGTGTTAAAATGCACAGAATTACAAAAGAAGATGACATAGAATAACTACTGACCCTTAGAATAAAATCTTGACCTCCAAAAATGAGGTCAAAGGTCAAAAAACTTTTTTATCTCTAAAATGTCATATTTATAACAGTAAAATTACCATATCATTTAAAAATGAGCACAATCAAATCTAAGAGGCAAATTTCAACTTATTGTGGGAGGTATGGGGGTTATTATTTATTCCAAGAGCAGAGGGGAAGGGGTAAATTTCCTTTCTGAGGGTCAAAGATCATTGACCTTGCACTAAAACACTATACATTGTATCTCAGCATAAAAATAAGGTATATAGATGATCTTGGTGTCAAAATGCATAGGATTACGGAAGAAGATGACATAGAATAACCACTGACCCTTAGAATGAAATCCTGACCTCTAAAACTGAGGTCAAAGGTAAAGAAATATACGTTTTATTACTAAAATGCCCTATTGGTAATAGGAAAATGACGATATTATATAAAAATGAGCACAAACAAATCGAAGAAGGTAATTTCAACTTATTGTGGCGGGTATTGGGGGTTATTGTGTATTCCAAGAAGAGAGGAGGAGGGAGAAATTTCCTTTCTGAGGGTCAAAGGTCATTGACCCTGCACTAAAACATTAAAAATTGTATTTCAGCAACAGCATGTTTTACATAGGCCTCAATGATCTTGGTGTCAAAATGCACAGAATTATACTGGATGATAAACAAAATATGAAATGGATTCTTCACCACCAAAATACAAGGCTGAAGGTCAAAATGAGCAGGGGGAGGGTGGTTAAAGTTCATTAGAGTCTATTAGTTTGCGTATGCAAAGTATATGTACAATTTGCAGATAATATAATAATAATAATAATAATATTGTATATTTATATAGCGCACATATCCACCCTGCAAGGTGCTCAAAGCGCTCCAATATTACCCCGGCTCAGCTAGGCTACCGATTCCGGTGCTCACAGCATTCAAGGAATTACTTCCTACCGGTCCCCATTTACTTCACCTGGATGGAGTGTGGCAAATGTAGATCAATGTCTTGCCAAAGATACTACTCACAACTTAGAACTTACAGTAACTATTGGCAACACAATACAAATTAATAATCCTCAGTCTTTTTCCTCTTCATCGCTACCAATAACTTCTTCTGCATCTATGCTTTCTGTTCCATTGGAGCAATGTCCACAGCACACTCCACATGCAGATGCATGCCACTTTGCCAGCTCCTTTTGCAAGAAAAGGTTTCGGCATCTACGATAGACTATCATAGGAGTGTTGCTTGTCCATTTTCGTTCCAATTACTCTAATAATGAAAAGTTGTTGATACGTCTACACTGCCTTATTAGACTCTCATATCCCTTTCTGTGCAACCCCTGAAGCTTTCCTGATTCTGAAAAGTCCTCATTACATATTTCACATATATCCATCTCGGTAATTTTGTTATTTTACAGTTGTGTTCCAAAGTTTAAGTCTCGACTGTTCAAATGAAATTTGTTAATACTATTCTTGAGTTAATAAATTGGACAGCCAGTAAGCTCTGCCGTTTTTTTTAATATTCTATGACCTACGTACTTTCAGGCAGTCAATTATTCTATGCAATGCCACTGGTTCTTAATTAGAGAGTCGACATCACTTTCTCTGCTGTATACAAGACTCTCTGCACACGGTGCACCAAACTCCTGTCCTTATTAATAGTAACCCATCTTCAAGTTGTGGTATGGAAGCATCTTGACACCTCTTTTCTTGATCCCAAAGAAAAAGGATGGGAGTTCGATTCAAACAGAAAAATCAGACCAAAGATGCTGTCTGTTGGTATCGGGCCAGACAACCTTTGTTGCAACTGCAAAGACGGGGAGAGGCAGTGTCAAAACATGAAATGCAGCTGCATGAAAGCTGGCATGTCATGTCTATCTGCATGTGGAGTGTGCTGTGGACATTGCTCCAATGGAACAGAAAGCATAGATGCAGAAGAAGTTATTGGTAGCGATGAAGAGGAAAAAGACTGAGGATTATTAATTTGTATTGTGTTGCCAATAGTTACTGTAAGTTCTAAGTTGTGAGTAGTATCTGCAAATTGCACATATACTTTGCATACACAAACTAATAGACTCTTATGAACTTTGACCCCCCCCCCCCCCCCCCGCTCATTTTGACCTTCAACCTCGTGTTTTGGTGGTGAAGAATCCCTTTCATATTTTGTTTATCTCCCAGTTAATTCTGTGCATTTTGACACCAAGATCATTGACGCCTATGTAAAACATGCTGTTGCTGAAATACAATTTTCTAGTGTTTTAGTGCAGGGTCAATGACCCTTGATCCTCAGAAAGGAAATTTCCCCCTCCTCCTCTCTTTTTGGAATAAATAATAACCCCCATTCCCGCCACATTAAGTTGAAATTAGCCACTTCGATTTGTTTGTGCTCATTTTTATATAATATCATCATTTTCCTGTTACTAATAGGACATGTTAGTGATAAAACGTATATTTTCTACCTTTGACCTCATTTTTAGAGATCAGGATTTCATTTTATGGGTCAGTAGTTATTCTATGTCATCTTCTTTCGTAATCCTGTGCATTTTGACACCGAGATCATCTATATACCTTATTATTTTGCTGAGATACAATGTATAGTGTTTTAGTGCAAGGTCAATGACCTTTGACCCTCAGAAAGGAAATTTACCCCTACCCCCTCTGCTCTTGGAATAAATAATAACCCCATACCCCCATATCCGCCACAATAAGTTGAAATTAGCCACTTCGATTTGTTTGTGCTCAATTTTTTATAATATCGTCATTTTCCTGTTACTAATAGGACATGTTTGTGATAAAACATATATTTTTTACCTTTGACCTCATTTTTAGAGGTCAGGATTTCATTCTAAGGGTCAGTGGTTATTTTATGTCATCTTCTTTCATAATCCTGTGCATTTTGACACCAAGATCATCTATATACCTTATTTTTTTGCTGAGATACAATGTATAGTGTTTTAGTGCAAGGTCAACGACCTTTGACCCTCAGAAAGGAAATTTACCCCTACCCCCTCTGCTCTTGGAATAAATAATAACCCCCATACCCCCATATCCGCCACAATAAGTTGAAATTTGCCTCTTTGATTTGTTTGTGCTCATTTTTATATGATATGGTAATTTTACTGTTATAAATATGACATTTTAGAGATAAAATATTTTTTTGACCTTTGACCTCATTTTCGGAGGTCAAGATTTTGTTCTAAGGATCAGTAGTTATTCTATGTCATCTTCTTTCGTAATTCTGTGCATTTTGACACCAAGATCATCTATATACCATATTCTAATGCTGAAATACGATTTTTAGTGATTTAGGAAGAGGTCATTGACCTTTGACCTCTAATAAAAAATTCTCCCCAACCCCCATCCCTCCTTCCTTTTTTTTGGAAGTTGTCCATACCCATACCTACCCAAATCAGTTGAAATCAGCTTCTTTTAAATTTTTTCACAGATTGGCTCAATATGTGGCTAATTTAGGGTTACTAATGTAGTGTATTCTAATATAATCTTCAATGTTTTTCCTCTATCGTTGGTCATTGTCCATAGGTTGAAAATATCCAACTAAATATAATTGTAACTTCTTGATATAATAATATCAACTTTCTGAATCTCATTCCTTGTTTTCACTTGTTTTTGGATTTGTTTATATCACAACGATAAAAAACTTTGGTATTGTAGAAATTCTACAACCTATCCATTATAACTCCTAACAATCGGTTTTGACATTTTTTATTCTGTATGAAGTCACAATTTGTATGCTTATGTTACGTGTTTGTCTTACTTTATTGAACTGGCGTTGTAATCCTTCGGTAAGAAGGAATATTAGTGCACTATGATAAATGTACGTTTAGAAAAACCATTTAACCATACATGCCACTAGAAAATAAAGGCATTGTAATTTTATGTAAGGCTTCCATCTGATGAACTTCTTCTTTCCCATGAAGAGGGAAAATGTAAAAGATGAGTGTCATTTGTATATGTAGTGTGTTGTAATATACTGTTTATTCCTTTTCCTCTACCCTTGGTCTCTGTTCATAGAGTGTAAGTATCCATCTAAATATAAATATAGCTTCTTTATTTAATGTGGTAATCTTTCTTAATTTTTCCCCTTGTATTAACCTTATTTTTGGATTTGTTTAGATCACTACGATAAATAACTTTGGTATTGTATAAATGCTACCACCTATCTTTGATAACTTACAACCATCGGTTTTGACATTGTCTTTTTAAATTCTTTATGAAGTCACAGACTGTATGTTTATCTAATGTGTTTGAGTTACTTTATTGAACTGGTGTTGTAATCCTTCGGTAAGAAGGAATATTAGTGCACAATGATAACGATACGTTTTATAAACCACTGTAACCATAAATGCCACTAGAAACTAAAGGTAGTTAAACTTCTGTAACGCTTTCAGCTGACGATCATCTTCTTCCCCGTGAATACAAAGAAAAGAAAAGCATGACCATCACTTGTATATGAAGAATATTCAAATAATAATGTTTTTTTTCTTTTTTTCTCAACCCTTGGGCTCTGTTCATAGGCAGTAAGTATCCATCTAAATGCAAATATAACTTCTTTATTTAATGTGGTAATCTTTCTAAATCTTTTTTCTTGTAATAAATTTTTTTCTGGGGGGGATTTCTTTACATCACCACGATAAATAAACTTTGGTATTGCAAAAATGGTATCACCTATCCATGATAACTTCCAACCATCGGTATTGACATTTTTTTTCTTCATTCTTTATGAAGTCACGTATTGTATTGTATCTTATGTGTGTGTCTTACTTTATTTGACTGATGTTGTAATCTTTCGGTAAGAAGGGATATTAGTGCACAATGATAAAGATTTGTTTTCTAAGCCACTTTAATCATAAATGCTCCTTTAAAATAAAGGCATGGTAATTGTCTGTAATGCTTCCAACTGATGATCTTCTTCTTTCCCATAAAGAAAGAGAAATGAAAAGCATGAGCTTCATTTGTATATGAAGTGTATTCTAATATTATATTTTTAATCGTTTTCCTCTTCCGTTGATCTTTGTCCATAGGTAGGAAATATCAAACTAAATTGAATAATAACTTCGTGATATAATAATATCACCTTTCCGAATCTTTTTCTTGTGTTCACTTGTTGTGGATTTGTTTAGATAACAATGGTAACAAACTTAGGTATTGTAGAAATTCTATAACCTATCTATGATAACTTCCAACCATCGGTATTGACATTCTCATTTTTCATTCTTTATGAAGTCACGTATTGTATATTTATCTTATGTGTGTGTCTTACTTTATTAAACTGGTGTTTTAATCCTTCGGTAAGAATGGATTTTCGTGCCTAGTGATAAAGATACGTTTTCTAAAGCACTGTAACCTTATAAAAATGCCATTAGAAAATAAAGGCATGACTAGATGAGTGTCATTTGTATATGAAGTGTATTATAATATAATCTGTACTGTTTTCCCTCTATGTTGGTCTTTGTTCATAGTGGGTAAGCATTCATCTTAATTGAATTATAGCTACTCTATATATTCTTGTCATGTTTCTGATTTTTATTTTCTTGTGTTCACTGTTAAGGCTTTTTAAATTCAGCTTATAACGACATAATGCTTTGGTGATTTAGAAATGCTACCACTTTATTCATAATAACTTTCAACCATTGGTTTTGACATTTTATCTTTCGTTCTTTATGATGTCACAGATTGTATGTATATCTTGTGTGTTTGTCTTCCTTTATTGAACTGGTGTTGTAATCGCTCGGAAAGAAGGAATATTCGTGCATAATGATAAAGATACATTTTTGAACCACTGTAACCATAAATGCCACTAGAAATTAAAGGCATTATAATTTTCTGTTTGGATTCCAACTGATGATATCCTTCTTTTCCATGAATAAAAGAAAAAGAAAAGCATGACCATCACTTGTATATGAAGTGTATTCTAATTTAATCTTCATTTTTTCCCTCTCCACCCTGGGTCTCTGTTCATAGTTTGTAAGTATCCATCTAAATGCAAGTATATAATTTCTTTATTTAATGTGGTCAATCATTCTTTCTAAATCTTTTTTTTCTTGCATTCATTTTTTAGGGGATTTGTTAAGATCACCGCGATAAATAACTTTGGTACGGTAGAAATGCTACTGTGTACCCATTATAATTTCCAACCATCCGTTTAAAATTGTCATTTTTCATTCTTTATGAAGTCACATATTTTATGTTTATTTCATGTGTTTTTCTTATTTTATTGAACTTTTGCTGTAATCCTTCGCTAAGAAGCGATTTTAATGCACAATGATAAAGATACAAATAGATAATTATTGGGTATTGTAAAAATGCTACCACCTTCTCCATAGCAAATTCAAAACACTTGTTATGAAGGCACGGATTGTATTTTTATCTTATTTATTGATCTCACTTTAATGAGCTGGTGTTGTAATCCTTCGGTAACTAAAGCAAGAAAATTCTTGCACAATGATATAGATATGTTTTCTAAACCACTGTTACCATAAATGCCACTAGAAATTAAAGGCATTATACATTTCTGTTAGGATTCCAACTGATGATCGCCTTCTTTTCCATGAATAAAAATAAAAGAAAATCATGACCATGACTTGTATATGAAGTGTATTAAGACAATCTTAATTATTTTTCCTCTATCCTTGGTCTCTGTTCAAAGGGCGTAAGTATCCATTTAAATGCAAATATAAGTTCTTTATGCAATGTTCTCATCTTTCTAAATCTTTTTCCTGGTATTGACTTTTTCGGATTTGTTTAGACCACCACGATAAATAACTTTTGTATTTTATAAATGCTTCTACCTATCCATGATAACTCCCAACATCGGTTTTGACATTCTCATTTTTCATGCTTTATGAAGTCGCGGATTTTATGTTTATCTTATGTGTTTGTCTTACTTTATTGAACGGGTGTTGTAATTCTTCGGTAAGAAGTGATAATAGTGCACACTGATACATATACGCTTTCTAAACTACTGTAACTATAAATGCCACTAGAAAATAAAGGCTTTACGATTTTCTAATATAATGTTTTTTTTATTTTTCCTCTATTTTTGGTTTCTGTTCATAGTTTGTAAGTATCAGTCAAAATGCAAATATAACTTCTGTATTTAATTTGGTCATCTTTCTAAATCCTCTCTCTTGTATTAACTTATTTTGGATTTGTGTAGATCACCACGATGAATAACTTTGGTATTGTAGAAATGTTACCACCTATCCATGATAACTTTCAAGCATCGGTTTTGACATAATAATTTGTCATTCACAAATGTTATGTTAATGTTTGTCTTAAAATATTAAAACTGGCGTTGTAATTCTTCGGTAAGAAGGGTAGTGCACAATAATAAAGATATGTTTCCTAAACCACTGTTACAATAATGCAGCAAGAAAATAAAGGCATGATACTTGTCTGTAAGGCTTCGAACTGTAAATTTCCTTTTATTCACGAAGACAAAGAAATGAAAAGCATGGGCATCATTTGTATTTGAAGTGTATTCTAATATAATCTTTATTCTTTTTCCTTTACCTGTGGTCTCTGTTCATAGGTCGTAAGTATCCAACTAAATGCAAATAAACCTTCTTAATTTAATATGACAATCTTTCTAAATCTGTTTCCTTGAAATTACCTTTTTTGGGATTCGTTTAGATCACCGCGATAAATAACTTTGGTTTATTGTAGAAATGCTACCACGTACCCACTATAACTTCCAACCATCGTTTTTGACATTTTTATTTGTCATTGTTTATGAAGTCATTGATTGTATGTTTATATCATGTGTTTGTCTTAAAATATTAAACTGGTGTTGTAATCCTTCGGTGTGAAAGGATATTAGTGCAAAGTAATAAAGATGTGTTTTCTATACCACTGTTACCATACATTTAACAACTAGAAAATAAAGGCATGATAATTATTTGTAAGGCTTCGAACTGATGATTTCCCTTTTTTCTACGAAGAGAAAGAAATGAAAAGCATGGGCATCATTTGTATGTGAAGTGTATTGTAATATAATCTTTATTTTTCTCCCTCTACCCTTGGTCTCTGTTCAAAGTTCGTAAGTATCCATCTTAATGCAAAAACAACTTCGTTATTTGATGTTGTCATCTTTCTTAATCTTTTTCTTTGTATTCACTTTTTAGGAATTTGTATAGATCACCATGATAAATAACTTTAGTGTTGTATTAATGCTACCACCTATCCATGATAACTCCCAACATCGGTTTTGACATTCTCATTTTTCATGCTTTATGAAGTAACGGATTTTGTGTTTATCTTATGTGTTTGTCTTACTTTATTGAACCGGTGTTGTAATTGTTCGGTAAGAAGTGATATTAGTGCACAATGATAAAGATTCGTTTTCTAAACCACTGTAACCATAAATGCCACTAGAAAATTAAGGCATTATGATTTTCTGTAAGGCTTCCATCTGAAGATCCCCTTCTTTCCCGTGAATAAAAAGAAAAGAAAAGCATGACCATCACTTGTATATGAAGTGTATTCTAATGTAATCTTCATTTTTTCCCTCTCCACCCTGGGTCTCTGTTCATAGCTTGTAAGTATCCATTTAAATGCAAATATAAATTCGTTATGCAATGTGGTCATCTTTCTAAATCTTTTCCTTGTATTCGTTTTTGTGCGGATTAATTTAGGTTGACACGATTAAATAACTTTGTTATTGTATAAATGCTACCACCTATCCAAGATAACTTTCAACTATTGGTTTCGACATCTTCATTTTTTCATTCTTTTTGAAGACACAGATTGTATGTTTTTGTATTTGTTTGTATTTCTTTATTGACCTGGTGTTGTAATTCTTCGGTAAGAAGGGATATTAGTGCACAATGATAAAGATATGTTTTCGAAACCACTAGAAAATAAAGGCATGGACATCTTTTGTAAGGCTTCCAACTGATGATCTCTTTCCTCACCGTGGAGAAAGAAAAATGTACAAGATGAGTGTCATTTGTATATGCAGTGCAGGGGCGTACGCAGGGGGGGGGGGGGGGTTTAAACCCCCCCTTTGGTATTTTTATGTATGTAAACCCCCCTAAAAAAACTAAACCCTCCCCCCCCCCCCTTGGGTTTTTTTTTTTATTATTAAAAAAAAAAAAAAAAAAAAAAATGCCCACGGCTAACCTAAAAAAGGTGACTTTGTCCGCTTAACACCTGTTATGAAGGCTTTGATTGTATTTTTATCATAATTATTGATCTTACCTTTTATAATGAACTGCTGTTTTAGAACTTCGGTATGCTGGAATATTCGTGTACAATGATATAATCATGTTTTGTAAACCACTGTAACCATAAATGCCATTAAAACATGAGGGCATGATAATTGTCTGTAAGGCTTCAAACTGAGAATCTCCTTCTTTCACATGAAGAAAATGAAATGAAAAGCATCAGTATCATTTGTGTATGAAGTGTATTATAATATCATCGTTATTATTTTTCTCCTAACCCTTTTCTTTGTGCATAGTCGGTAAGTATCCATCTAAATTCAAATAAAACTTCTTTATTTTAATATGGTTGTCTTTGTAATTCTTTTTTCCTTGTATTCAATTTGTTTGGATTTTCTTGATCACCACAATAACAACTCTTGTATTAAAAGAATGCTAGCCCATATCCATGATAAATTCCAACCATTGGTTTTGAAATTTAATTAAGATTTGTTATGAAGGCACGGATTTTATTCTTTATCTAATGTGCTTGTTTCACTTTCTTGAACTAGCGTTGTAATCCTTGGGTAAAAGAGGATTTTCGTGCCCAATGATTAAGATATGTTTCTTAAACCACTGTAACCAATGGTGTCGATTTGTATCCGTGGTTGGGGGGGGGGGGGGGGGGGGTGATAGGTGCCAAAATATTTGATGCTTGTAGGTCAAGCTGTCGACTAACGTTTTGCCGTTTGCGGTTAACATTATACTTAACGGCGTTCCTGCTGTAGCATGGACATTAATGGTGCCAAGAACCTCGTTATCTCGAGAATTCCGCCGTATTGACAGTGGGTTTGAAAGCATCGGGAAAGCATTCAGTGATTGTATTTTCCAAGGGCATGTAGTCCTTAATTTAAAGCATGAGCATCATTTGTATATGAAGTGTATTCTAATATAATCGTTATTATTTTTCCCCTAACCTTTTTTTTCTGTTCATAGCGTGTAAGTATCCATCTTAATTTAAATATAACTTCTTTATTGAATATGGTCGTCTTTTAACTCATAGCCTGCCATAAGGCTGCATGCACGCTAACGTTATAGTGCTTTGTACATGCGAGAGGGCCATCGCTTCAGTGCCATGAGCCTGCAAGCACGCATTCGTAATAGCAGATATTGTTCATGCTCATTGACTGTGACATGTGTTTTGCACTCGCTATTTATAGATCCATCGCGTTAATCAGATTATCTCCAAAAAACTTGGCACGGAGGGATTTGGGGCTTGGTACAATGGGGATTAGCCATGTGGCATGATAAGAGTTAAAAATGTTTTCCTTGTATTCACTATATTTTGATTTTCTTGATCACCACGATAAAAACTCTGGTATTGAAGTAATGCTACCCCCTATCCATGATAAATTCAAACTATCGGTTTTGACATTTATTTTACATTTTTATGAAAGCACGGATTGTATTTTATCTAATGTGTTTGTATCTTAAAAGAGTGTTAGAATCCTTGGGTAGAAAAGGGATATTCGTGCACAATGATAAAGGTATGTTTTCTAAACTATTGTGATTATAAATGCCACTATAAAATATAGGCATGATAATTGTCTGTAAGGCTTCCAACTGATGATCTCCTTCTTTCCCTTGAAGAAAACGAAATGAAAAGCATGAGCGTCATTTGTAAATAAAATATATTCTAACATAATCTTTATTGTTTTTCCTCTTCCGTTTTTCCTGCTCATAGGTAGTAAGTATCCATTTAAATTCACTTATACCTCCTTATGATGTGCCCATCTTTTTTAATCTTTTTCCTTGTATTCTCTTTTTTTTTTTTTTTTTACACCACGATAAAAGCTTTGTTAATGTAGAATTGCTACTACCTTATCCACGATACATTCCAACTATCTGTTTTTGAAATTTAATTTACATTTGTTATGAACGCACAGACTGTATTGTTATCATATTTAATGAACTGGTGTTATAGTCCTTCGGTAAGAAGGGATATTCGTGCACAATGATAAAGATATGTTCGCTAAACCGTTGTAACCATAAATGCCACCAAGCACTAAATGGATGGACGTATTAGGATACCAACTGATGATTTCTGATTCCCCCACAAAGAAATAGAAATGCAAAAGATGAGCATCATTTGTTTATATAGGTCATTTTAATATTTATGTTTTTTTTTTCTTCTGCTCTTGGTCTTCGTTCATAGATCGTAGTTATCGATATAAGGCCAATTATAATTTCTTTTTATATTCTGTTGATCTTTCTGAATCTTTTGCCTTGTATTTATATTTTAACTTCATTGAAAAAATAGAAATAGTTTATGATTCATACATATATATATAAATATATGAACCGAAAGGCTTAATCATAAGGAAATGCAGAATTGAAAATAGTTTAATAATAATATATTGCTAATTTGATTCATAATGTCAGTTTTACAATTTGAATATATCTTCTAATGGACGATTATTATATGAAAATGATTGAATTATTTTACTTTGATGAAAATGTCTTGTAGTTCTTATATTTGATGAGTGCCGGTGGTAAACAATGAGTGTAGTTTGAAAACATTCAACGTATCAATTACTAGTGAAGTCATTGAAATAAGTAAAAAAGTACGATAATCTGAAATAACTGTATACAGGAAAATATAAGAAGCATTGTACACGCAAACATAAAACAATAGAAACTTATTTTCTTACTTATAACTGATTAGTTCTGCCCTTGCATTTCAAAGCAACAGTCCATTTGTATAAACATGACTGTAGTTAACATGATATTCCAAAATGAGGCTGCATTTTAATTTTCTTTGTCATGAATATATTACATTTAATGTAAAGTAATGGTATTTTCAAGAAACAAATGTAATTGCGCTGTGTAAAAGGGCATTATCATTATCCACAATTGTGCCCGAAATAGCATTTTTATACTGTCTGTTTGTAATTTGCTTCCTCTCTTCTCTGCTTCCACCGATCTTCGTTTATAGTTAGTAAGTATGCAAGCAAGATCTAATTATGAATTTGTGTCATAAATGTTGGGGATTTCTCTTCGTTTTCTTTATTTTATATGCTTTGTCCCTTAGTAGACACTTGAACTAAGTAAACGTTCATGAATATATTAGAGCTAATATATCTATAATGCTTGGTTATTATTCCCACTCTGAGACAAAACAAGAAATCAACGAAATTGTATTTTTATGTGCGATTGACCATGTTTTTATTGAGAGCTGATTACCATAGATAACTCTTTTTCAATCAAACTGGTCAGCAAAGTAATTATAATGAAAGCATCAAACAACAATTAATGCAAATCAATGCATTATATGTCGGTAGCGATCTGTAAGGAACCAATAGGGGGCCCAGCCGGGCGACAAAGTAATATCTCTTGACTAGCCGTAACAATTCTTCCATCCGCCTGGCCAAGCGAAGGGGATTTCCCCCATCTCTTGCTGGTTTTGCACAGACAAGAGGCACGGGTGAGCGAAGATGACCTCCTGCCTGTAACCCTGAGCGTTACACCCGGCATAAGCCAGGCAATCTCAGCTTACGGACAGGATCCTGCTCACCCCCCCCCCCCTCCCCACACACCCCAACCGAAAACGTGGTGAGCCCAAACGACTTCCCTGAACAATACTTATTAGCGAGTTTTCGCTCAGCAACTTACAGACCTTCGCGGAAGCAGAGCACTCAGGTTTACGGCCGTCGCACACAGACCGCCCTCGATACAATACGTGGTTTCGCTTTTCGGTAAATGCGAACGTATCTCTACGGAGGTATTGCATTTGCAATGCCATTAGACAATTTTCGTAATGTAACCAAATTTAATGCATACGTCTTTGTGAAGTGCCTCGATACAAAATATTTCATTCACCTGATAAGGATAATAGTATTTCAATAGACAGAATCTAAACTGCATACATTAGTTGTTGCCAGTTCGACAAACATTATGGGTATATCGCAAGCTCATTGCGGAATTAGAATCTGCGGTTCGTGTGCAAAATCGGGAAGCTACTATGGTAACAGCAGGGTGATCGCTGAGGTACTGAAATCCAGAACGGGTTTTGGCTAAATCTACGGGCGTTCTCAATGACGCCCCAAGTGAATAAACAGCCAATCAGCGAGCTTGTACCAAAGATGGTGATGAGACTTTCGTCGTCTAATAACGAAGGATGACGAATTTTAACGGGCGGATCTAGCTTTTCTCTATGGCGTGGGCGGGGGGGGGGGGGGGGGGAGTTAAGGTTGACATTTGAAAAATCGCGCCGACCAATATTTCGCTTAGTTGGGGGTAGGGAGCACTAAAATTTGTTTTCAATTGGGTAGAAAGCACCTTGGCCAGCCCAAGGGGGGGGGGGGGGGGGGGATTAAACCTCCTAACCCCCCTAGATCCGCCCCTGACACGAATGACTCTTCGGTGAGTTTTTTTCTTCCGATTATTGTTTCTGAACAATAATAACATGAATATGGATATAACATGAATTGTTTTAAAACTTGATGATAAATTGTTGAAATTTGATAAAAAGCCGTTTTGTGGCTTGGTCGAGACAAGTTGTGCTAGTCGTGTAGTCCCGTCTGTACTGTATTGCGTGGAAGAGAATCGGCCATTTTCGTAATGTAATCAAATTTAATACATACGTATTTGTGAACTTCCTCAATACAAATTATTTCATTCACCTGTCTAGGATTCGCAATAGTCAGAATGCAAACTGCATGTATTAAGTGTGGCAACAACTAATGTATGCAGATTGGATTCTGTCTATTTAAATACTATTATTATTATCAGGAGAATGAAATAGTTTGTATCGAGGCACTTGATTCACTTGGGGCGTCTTTGAGAACGCCCGTAGATTTGGCCAAAACCCGTTCTAGATTTCAGGGCCTCAGCGGTCATCCAACTGTTACTATAGTATCTTCTCGATTTTGCACACGAACCGCAGATTGTAATTCCCCAATGAGTTTGCGAAAATTGCCTATTAGCGAGTTTTCGCTCAGCAACTTACAGACCTTCGCGGATGCAGAGCATTCAGGTTTACGGCCGTCGCACACAGACCGCCCTCGATACAATACGTGGTTTCGCTTTTCGGTGAATGCGAACGTATCTCTACGGAGGTATTGCATTTGCAATGCCATTAGACAATTTTCGTAATGTAACCAAATTTAATGCATACGTCTTTGTGAAGTGCCTCGATACAAAATATTTCATTCACCTGATAAGGATAATAGTATTTCAATAGACAAAATCTAAACTGCATACATTAGTTGTTGCCAGTTCGACAAACATTAGGGGTATATCGCAAGCTCATTGCGGACAGAGAATCTGCGGTTCGTGTGCAAAATCGAGAAGCTACTATGGTAACAGCAGGGTGATCGCTGAGGTACTGAAATCCAGAACGGGTTTTGGCCAAATCTACGGGCGTTCTCAATGACGCCCCAAGTGAATAAACAGCCAATCAGCGAGCTTGTACCAAAGATGGTGATGAGACTTTCGTCGTCTAATAACGAAGGATGACGAATTTTAACGGGCGGATCTAGCTTTTCTCTATGGCGTGGGCGGGGGGGGGGGGGGGGGTTGACATTTGAAAAATCGCTCCGACCAATATTTCGCTTAGTGGGGGGGGGGGGGGGGGGTAGGGAGCACTAAAATTTGTTTTCAATTTGAAAAAAGTGCCAACCAATATTTCGGGGGGGGGGGGTAGAAAGAACCTTGGCCAGCCCAAGGGGGGAATTAAACCTCCTAACCGGTCGAGACAAGTTGTGCTAGTCGTGTAGTCCCGTCTGTACTGTATTGCATGGAAGGGAATAGGCCATTTTCGTAATGTAATCAAATTTAATACATACGTCTTTGTGAAGTTCCTCAATACAAATTATTTCATTCACCTGTCTAGGATTCGCAATATTCAGAATGCAAACTGCATGTATTAAGTGTGGCAACAACTAATGTATGCAGATTGGATTCTGTCTATTTAAATACTATTATTATTATCAGGTGAATGAAATAGTTTGTATCGAGGCACTTGATTCACTTGGGGCGTCATTGAGAACGCCCGTATATTTGGCAAAACCCGTTCTAGATTTCAGGGCCTCAGCGGTCATCCAACTGTTACTATAGTAACTTCTCGATTTTGCACACGAACCGCAGATTCTAATTCCGCAATGAGTTTGCGAAAATTGCCTAATGTATCCCAAGCTTACAAACAATCCTCCAATATCATAACATTTTGTCTCTCCTTCCTTACAGACCGCTTGCTCTAATTTTACATTCAGACAACAAAGATATTTCTTATATGAGCGATTATAGGCGTCCAAATTCGCAAAAATGCCGTCAAACAAGATGCAACGCAACTCGGCGCCATATATATCGCGTTTCGTCGTGTTCACAACAGGTCACTTATATGCTTAATGAATGTAAACTTTTCTAGCAATAATAGATTAGGTTAACCATACTGAATTAACTGCATTACTGTTAAACGATGTATGCAAGTTTAGCCTGGCATTATTATATCAGCAATATAATTATGCATTATCATCAATGTACGGAAGTTAATCCCTTATATACAGAAGACGAAGGAGCAAAAGAAAACATTTATTGGCTTAAATATCATCTAAAAGTCGCCAAGAAGAAACAGTAACTCTAATATTGATACCACAATTCAACATTAAAACTGCATACGAGAGAATAATATTGAGTATTATAACCCCATATAAACATTACAACTCAATGTTAAAATCGACGTACAAGCTACAAATAAATGACTAACGAAGCTATCCTACACTGTTAGGGAATCAGGACATGGCGATGCATTTGTATTAGACTTACAAAATTGAAGTGAGAATCAAAGGATATTGAGGAGAATGTCCGATTCACGTTAGCAGCTATCGTGGACATTTCGTAGAGGGTCTGGACGCATAGTGGGCGGCTCTCATGGTAGCCTCTTGTCGATGGCCCTCGCGTTTTCGGAGTCCGTAAATTCTGGCGAGCGAAGCGAGTCAGAGAAACCGAGCGCGAGCGAGGACCTCTTGACAAGTGATCTGAATTTCTTATGTTTTACATTGTTTGGCGAATATTCCTACCCAAGAGAAGTCGGTGAAAGTCATCCAATCAGAGAGAGTTACTATGACGTAATATCTACTGCTATGTGCGAATTCCCTCCGTGAGAGCGAGACTGGCCGCCTGCGTCTTATTTGTTCGTACCACGGCGAGGCCAGATTGAGCTCGCGAGGTAAACCTGCGCATGCGCACTCGCAAGGGAAACCAGCGCATGCGCACGTGGAATCCGGTAGGGTGACTAATAGGGTGATAGTAATTATTCAAATCAACCTGTCATCAACTCATCGTCAGCTCAAGGACAGCGTGTTACTAATATAACTTTGGCATTGACGTGAGGGTTCAAATCTCAGTTTATTTAGTTTGTTTGCCTTTATAAATAGTAAGGCAAAGCAATAAATAATCAAAGTCGAATTGTTTGTGACCTCTTTGCAAGCTCTCATAGCTTGTTATGTATGAAAATGAGTCCATACTGGAATCTGGCCTCGCCGTGGTAAGAAAAAATAAGACGCTGGCCGCCTAGTTGTAGTCTGCAAGCACAAACCCTGGTCAGTCATAAAAGAGAGTCAGTACTATAAGACTACCATAGGCCATGTACTATAGCTGCTCCTGACCTATATTGGTACAACCAGTAGGTACCAGTAGGTAGCTGGGCTAGGCTTCTCTCAAGGCACAATGCTTTTTTAATAAAGTGTCAAATTAGGGTCTGTGCTTGCAGACTAGCCTAGTTGGGCAATCCCGAAACACACACATACACACACATCATCGCTGCGGTCTAGACATGCATAATTCAGTAGGAAATGGGGTCTCATGAATATATAATTCAGACAACTTGTCAAGAGGCCCTCGCTCGCGCTCGGTTTCTCTGACTCGCTTCGTTCGCCAGAATTTACGGACTCCAACAAAGCGAGGGCCATCGACAAGAGGCTACACTCATGGCGATTTCGACACCGTTCAGGTTTTTTACCCTAAGACAGGCGTAATTGTCAGTCAACAGGTTTAGCCTTCAGTTTTACGACCAAAATACCGTTTGTAATGCTTTGTATTTCCTTATCCATTCCTCCACAAGGTAAATTCATTATCTAACTTCTCCCTCACCCGAAGTCTCTCCAAGAGACTGAGGGGTATGTCTTGATGGACCTACGGGTTCGCTGTGTGCAGACTAGTACACACATTAACTGTATTTTCACCAAGTCTGGTGTCCGTCTGCACATGAAAACTGACCACCCACTCCCTTTTTAAGACAGGCCCCCCATCATGCATGATGTCGACGTGGTAACCCGACACATGCTCCGCCGACGATTGCCCCGCCGACATTTACTCCGCAAAACGCGACAATTGCTCCGCGACATTTGCTCCGCGACATTTGCTCCGCCGACAAATGCTCCGCCGACATTTGCTCAGCCGACATTTGCTCCGCCGACATTTGCTCCGCCGACAGATGCTCCGCCGACAATTGCTCCGCCGACATTTGCTTCGCCGACAAATGTTCCGCCGACAATTGCTCCGCAAAACGCGACAATTGCTCCGGTGACAAATGCTCCTCGAACGACAGTTGCTCCGCCGACAGTTGCTCCGGTGACATTTGCTCCGCCGACAATTGCTCCGCCGACATTTGCTCCGCGACATTTGCTCCGCCGACAATTGCTCCGCCGACATTTGCTCCGCCGACAATTGCTCCGCCGACATTTGCTCTGCCGACAATTGCTCCGCCGACATTTGCTCCGCCGACATTTGCTCCGCTCAAAAAGTGCCCCGTAAAATACAAAGGCTACTACGACAATAATTGTTGCTCCTCCCCAAAAGTACCCCGTAAAAGACAATGCTCCGCCGACAATAAAATTGCTCTCTGATCCAAAAGTGCGGCCTCGTGGAAGACACGAATGCTCCTCTGGCAATTAGAGCAATAAACGCTCAGCCGTTCTTTGCTTTTCCCCATAATGTTTGATTTAAAAAAAAATCAAGTTGTAGCTCCTTATGCAAGTTCTCCGGCGAAAGATAATTACTCCGCTCAAAATCTGTTTCATGTATTACTCATTTGCTGATCCAAAGCTCAAGGCTATCTTTCCCTCTCTCTTGCTCCTCCTTTTTCCTTTTTACACCCTTTTCTTGTCTTCTTAGCTCTTTTCTTTCCTCTCATCCTATTAGTCTTCTTTCGTTTTCATCACTTCTTCTCTTCTCCCCCTCTCGAGTTATATTTCTCTCGTGAAATTGTAACGTAATGTAGTACATGTAGTACATTCTTGTTTAGAATAGTATTTTCAATAATATCCAGTCCGTTTTATATAGGTTTCTTTCCTTCAGTTAAGTGCTTTATTAAATATATATATATATATTAGTGTGTAAAACACCCCGTCTCATTCGAGTACTTTGTTTTCACTGACTTTAAGGGACTCCCGGAACCACCGGAAGAAGAGCAACTGGAACGAACATCAAACTGCAACAAAATGATTTGTATAAATGGGAATAAGCAGAAAGGCTGCCATCTAATTTTCCCGTCTGAATGGGTTCTCTTCTTTACGTGCCTTCAAAGCTTATTTTGATCCCTCCCCTGTTATTTTCTATTATCGGCGGAGGATCTGTCGGTGGAGCAATTGTCGGCGGAGCAAATGTCGGCGGAGCAAATGTCGGCGGAGCAAGTGTCGGCGGAGCATTTGACGTCGGAGCAAATGTCGCGGAGCAAATGTCGCTGAGCAATTGTCGCGTTTTGCGGAGTAAATGTCGGCGGAGCAATCGTCGGCGGAGCATGTGTCATGGAACCGTCGACGTGTATGATTAAATGCGTGGGCGAGTCTGCTGCGTGAAGAAAGGTGCACTGAGATTTGCTAAATTACCCCAGCCTATTCAATAACATACATTTTTGTTCCCCGTTAAAAATGAAACTTTTTGACAAAGTTGGAAATAGGGGGCCAAGCTGGGGAAGGGGGGGGGGGGGTGGGGGGGGGGGGGGGTCAGGGGGGAAATATACATTGCTCATAATACCAACAAACTGTTGGTTGAAAATGAGATGAAACTCTCGGAATCCTTTAGTTTGTGTTGAGTAATCAAGACATATGTTAAAATGAACTGCCTTGTCAAGGGTCGACCCTTATACAGCGGCGAAATGACCGGGAGGTCCAGCGACCCACTGCATTTTTTGTTAAAAGTCTGCTCAACAGAATATCCCCTCATATAGCCGCAGAAAGAGCCGCCCCTATTTTGAAGGAATGAGCTGTATAGCCAGGGTTTAACCACAAATCCCTGGTATAGCATTGTAAAGTTGCAAAGTACGAGTAAATCCACGTCCAGTCAGCGGAGATGTATCAAAATGTCTAAAGAATGCAGTGCCTGGTGCTGACCGAGTGATCGTATGCGTGTGTATACTGCCACTGCAACCACTGCACAGGGCCCATGTGAGAACCATTCCCCGGCAATGTTATCGCACAGCCCTCACACAGCTGTTCTGTTTTTGAATAATCGTGCCATGACATATACGATATAAACAAGCGATTTGCTCAATATCGGGCATTTGCAATAACTCGAAATGGTAGTCACCCCGAATAGTCTGAAAGGCGAAAAGACTGAGCCGTTCCCACTGGCAACCTCAACTCTGTGTCCACAGTTGCCCACGACGATCGGCCGAGTAGCGTGGCGCAAACGAAACTGTATATCATAATCCCGCCAATTATACTATAGTTCGACGCCGCTGCACTTCTCACTATATGCTGATGTTTTCGAGCAGTTCGCCAGATCTTTTTGTTTGTTTTTGTTTTTTTGTTTTAGTTTTTTGTCACTTTAAGGCAGTGGCGTAATGAGCAAAAACGTTTCGGGGGGGGGGGGGGGGGACTGACAACAAAAAAATCAGCATCACCCCATTCTAACATGCAGGCCCCGCTGAACGTTTCACAAAGAGGGGTCTAGAGGGCCAAGCCCCGGCGGGGGTCAAGGGGCGGAGCCCCCGAAGCTCAAGGAGTATGGGCATCAGTGGTAGATCCATGAATTTCTTACCGGGAGGGGGGGGGGGGGGGGGCACAAGATGGCATGGGGTGAAATATATGTAAAACAATGAAGCGACAGAACGAGGCTTTAGCATTTGCAATTTTAGAACCAAATTAGACGCATTTTCAGGCACTTCCTGGAGTAATACTACGTAAAGTTGCTTTATCCTACCCCTTCCAAGAGTAGGGATCTTTTGCTATTTGAGAACCACATTTGGCGCATTAATGTCCACTGGCACTTCCTGGAAAAAAACGAGGCCTTCTGATTGGTTAGAAGTTAAAGAAAAGTGATCTGTCACGTCGTGAGACGTTGTATAATTATGCTTTGATGCCGCACAATGCACACAAACGAGGGTCCGGTACTTCACCAGTAGTAGGGCCTACCCACCAGTGTATAAACTGTGTCGTTATTCGGGGCGTCGCTAGATCTTTTTCAGTGTGGGGAGGGGGGGGGGGGTGTGTAGAGGCCATCGATTACCTACAAAATGAGCCACCAATTACCGACAAATATATTAATGCCAATGTCCAAATGTCTACAAATTTAACCCTATAAACCCGGGGCCAGGAACTAAGTTATTTGTCAGTCCCCCCCCCCCCCCCTTCATTAAATTATTAGAGAAAGAAGACGATCCGTTGTACCGTTCTCGACACTTAATTCTTGTTTCGCCCCTCCGGCGCAAAGCGCGGAAGCTATGACGTTTAATTTAATTATTCGAGAAAGAAGACGATCCATTGTACTGGTCCCGACTCTTAATCCTTGTCTGAATTCATCCCCCCCCCCCCCCCCCTCCCCCGCGAACCGCGGAATGTTTGACGTTTCAATAAATTTTTACTCTTAATCCTTGTCTGAATTCACTTTCGCCCATCCCGCGCGAAGCGCGGAAACTTTAACGTTTCATTAAATTATTACTCTTAATCCTATCTGAATTCATTTTCGCCCATCTCGGAAGCTTTCACGTTTCATTACATTATTAGAGAAAGAAGACGATTCATTGTATCGTGCTCTTGTCTGAATTAATTTTCGCCCATCCCGCACGAAGCGAGGAAGCTTTCACGTTGTATTTAATTATTAGAGAAAGAAGACGATTCGTTGTATCGTGCTCTTGTCTGAATTCAGTTTTCCCCCTCCCGCGCGAAGCGAGGAAGCTTTGACACTTCATTAAATTATTAGAGAAAGAAGACGATCTATTGTACCGTTCTCGACTCTTAATTATTTTCCGCCCCTCCCGCGCGAAGCGGGGAAGCTATGACGATTCACTTAATTATTAGAGAAAGAAGACGATTCATTGTGCCGGTCTCGACCCTTAATCCTTGTCTGAATTCAGTCCCCCTCCCCCTCCCGCGCGAAATGCGGAAGCTTTGACGTTTTAAATAAATTATTACTCTTAACCCTTGTCTGAATTCATTTTCGCCCATCCTGCGCAAAGCGCGGAACCTTTCAGGTTTCATTAAATTTATAGAGAAAGAAAACGATTCATTGTACCGTTGAACCGTTCTCGACTCTTAATCCCTGTCTCAATTCAGTTCCGCCCCTCTTGTCTGAATTCATTTTCGCCCATCGTTTCAATAAATTATTACTATTAATCCTTGTCTGAATTCATTTTCGCCCATCCCGCGTGTAACGTGGAAGCTTTAAAGTTTCATTAAATTATTAGTCTTAAATAATCCTTGTCTAAATTCATTTTCGCGTTTCATTAAATTATTAGAGAAAGAAAACGATTCGTTGTACCGTTCTCGATTCTTAATCCTAGTCTGAATTCAGTTGCCCCCCGAAAGCTTTGCCGTTTCGTTAAATTATTAGAGAAAGAAGACGATGCGTTGTACTTGTGCCGCTCTCTACTCTTAATCTTGTCTGAATTCAACTTCCCCACTGGCCCCTTACGCGCTAACGGTACATGTGAAGTTTAACATGATGTAAGTATGGAACGCTCGTTCGCAAATCTGTGCATGCTCAGCCCGAGTGGTGGGTAGCATGTTATCTCCCAGCAGTGCTTGTCACATTAGCTTCTGGAAAGGAATTTTCGACTAGTGTTACTGTTAGTGGCCACTATAAGGCCCCATAGTCACTTAGTGTTATTATGCTCTTCCTGGCTATTTGGGAATGTGTCAGTTTGCAACAGAAATGGAGAAACGCGCATTTTGTTGAAAATCATGTGATACCACGAACATTTATACATCACTTGTATATGGAATTGAAAATAAGTCATGGTTCAATTTTTTTTGGGCGGGGGGGGGGGGGGGGGCTGGCGCCCCCAAGCCCCTCCCCCCCCCCCCAACCAGTACAGCAGTGCTTTAAGGTACATTGATATATTTGACAAATGGTTCACACACCAGTGAAAATGAACATTTCATTATACATAATGCATTAACCATAATAATAATAATAAATTATATTTCTATAGCGCATTATACAAAGTATGTCTCTATGCGCCATTATACGGCTTATTGACATATCAAATAACTTTCTTCTCTTATCTAACAATGGATATCAACTGGGCCATGCCTTGCCACCTGCAGTCATGGGCAACTTTTTTATCATTACGTATAACAACGTATATGGCGCGCCGTTTGACCAATAACTCAGATAAACACTGTTTATCACTCGACAAACATAGTTTCTTTCGATAAACACTGTTTATCGAAAAGCAGAGTTATTCGTTTTTCAACGAGAGTGGGCGCTTTTCCAAGTTGCACTCAAAGAGCTTCGATCATACATAGTATGTCCTCCGGAGGAGGACTAGAGGGGCAGCTAAATTGTTACTTTTGGCATTCCATAGGTTTTGCATGGGATGCATTATTATTTGTGCCATTTGAACAATGAAGTGTCAATGTTTATTCATGATCAATGACTTAGAAAATACGCCAATTACTGTTTGTTGATTGGCCATCAACAGTATTTTTTTAAATAATGATAACGTTAATTATAATGATAATAACTGATAAAAAGAACAATACTAATGATAATATTAGTACTAACAGCAATAATGTCATGTTAAAAACGACCCATGGGCCTATGAATAATAGCCCTTTTCTCAAATTCTGAATAGCGATGTCACCTTGTCGTTTCGGCACCAACTAATTTTTTTAATTTAACGTTGCTCCCCCCTCTATTGTAGAACATTTTTAATGCATAAACGTTTGCCCTGCTTACTCTCTTAATATATTTCCTCAAATCTATCTCGCTGCTGCAAGATCTAAAAAAAAGTTCGGAAACCAATTACTCAATCGTACATAACACCGCACCAGCACCATCACACCTCCATATGCGCCGGAAGTAGGGTGGCAGGGGGCACTCGCCCCCCCCCTCCAAAAAAAGCAGTTAAGGAGTAAAGATGGCTTGTATTTTTAATCCAAAAGAACATAACAATAATAAAAACTTTAATCAAATCACATATAACATTCCATACAAAGAAAGGGAAAGTTAACAGCAATTACATTTCCTAAAGCATGCCACTTATGTTTATCAAAGGAGGTTTTTTAAATAGCGATAGATTCAAGAGATTCAAGATTCAAGATAATTTATTGTCATGTAAAAAATACATAAAATTTGCCTTCGGACATTTAAAGATGCTATAATGCATACCAATATAAATATATAAATACAGACGAAATGATTACATTTCAACATAACATTTAACAATCATCACAATTTTAAGAAAGGTTGCATTAAAAGAATAAGATAAAACTGAGGAAAAGGCAGTGCAGTTTAAAAAGCTCGTTTTGTTTTGTTATTGATCTCGTCCATCCAGGCACCTCCAGATACGCGCATATCGTGAAAATATTGTGAGAGGATGGGAGAGTGTGTGTGTTTTTTGTTATAGGGGTGAGAAGACATGAACCCCTGAACGCTGGCGTACTGATGAGGGTGGGGGAGGGGGTTCTTATTCGATTCCAGTGATTTACAAATGTTGCTGAAATGACATGATTTTCCGGTATTTTTTCTCATTTTTTTTGTAAGTCATACCTTTTTATACGTTTGTTGGAAAATTATAAATTCCCGAATTAACAGTCGGAAAAAATATACACTGTCGCTCATATAATTGGAATATTTTTGTTTTACCCCAATCTATGGAATTATTTTAAAAATAATTTAAAAATAATAGATCTAGATAATAGTATACATTCTCAAATTGTATTGAATAATAATTTGCCAATGTTTGTTTTGCGTTACTGCTAAAGCATGTGCATGCTACTATGCTTATCAACTAGGGGACCTACGCCCTTAAGTCATAAATGACAGTTAATGCCCCACAAAAGGGCACTAATATAGCACATCGACACGGTTTTTATCCTGGGGCCTCACAGTTACGAGACCATTGCTTTGTCACTGAACCATGCCTGTACGCAGCGGGGGCTAGGGTATAGGGGGCAGTTTCCATTAATTAAAACAAGAAAAGAAAATGCATTACATTTTCAATAATTTATTGCATTTTACCCCAGTCCCCAGCATAAAAAAATCCTCTGGACGGCCATGCATTTTTGTTAATGTTGGGAACCGGGGTAAAATGCAATAAATTATTGAAAATTTATTGCATTCTCTACCTGATCATTAATACTCCACTTTGAAAAACGTTCCGCGGGTCTTGCATGTAACGTGCAAGAGTGGTGGTGATGCAGATTTTTCTTCTGCCCCCCCCCCTTCCAAACGTTTTTGCTCATTACGCCACTGTCCCTGAAAGGTGAGCCCCTGGAATGTTTGCCCCCCCCCTCCCGCCCCCGAATCCAAACTGCTTCCAGCGCGCATCATGCACACCTCAGTCATACAGCATTATGATTACAAAGTGCCATCATAATCACGACCATTATCACATATCTTTAAATAAATAAGAAAATGAAGACAAAAAACGAATTCAGCAGTCCCAATAAACAAAACACTAAAAAGTAACCTCTTTTGGGAGTGTATTTTAAGTGATTTTAAAGTATGGTGCCTTTTGAACTAAATTTAAACGTTATCGACACGTGCTTTCATTTAAACAAAAAGGTACTCCTGTTCACGTTTTCATCTAACCTAAAAACCACCAATTTATCACGCGACTGGAGTAACGTGATTACACTTACCTCTGTAAATCACGTGTTTATGACCAAATAACCACTTGACCAAGCAACGAGTTTTTTGTCCGTTAATTGATGGTGGTGATAAATAAGTAATTATTTGGTCTTGTAAACACCTTAATCGATTGGTTTCACAGGTTATCCAAGGTTGATGGTAATAATCACGTTACTTACACCGGCTAATCGTCTTATTGTTTTGTCCGTGAATCTCTGGTTATATTAAATTAGTAATTCTGAGGTGTCTTACACACCTCTTTAAATGGTTTCAAAGTTACCATAACTTTCTTGGTTATGATCACGTAGCTAAAACTGATTACTAATCTAAGCTGTGAATCCGTGATATTTAGGTGTGAAAAATTAGTAATTATTAGGTGTCTTAAAACACCTATTTAAATGGTAGTCAAAGTTGCCAGCAGTTCCGCGGTGATGATCTCGTGACTCAAACGGATTATTAATCTAAGCTGGGCATAAGTGACTTTTAGGTGTGAAAAATTAGTAATTATTAGGTGTCTTAAAACACCTTTTTAAATGGTTTCAAAGTTACCATAACTTTATTGGTGATGATCACGTAGCTAAAACTGATTACTAATCTAAGCTGTGAATTCGTGATATTTAGGTGTGAAAAATTAGTAATTATTAGGTGTCTTAAAACACCTATGTAAATGGTATTCAAAATTGCCAGCAGTTCCGCGGTGATGATTTCGTGACTCAAACGGATTATTAATCTAAGCTGGGTATTCCGTGATTTCCAGGTGTGAAAAATGAGTTATTCTTGGGTGTCTTGATGGTTTCACAGTTACCATTTAAGTTATGTGGTGATAATCCCGTGTCTGTTGGCATATTTCTATTTTCACCAGTTGATAACTGACTGTTGGCATCTTTTCATTGCACCAGTTGATAACCGGTCTGTGTGCATATTTCCAGTTGCACCAGTTGATGACTGCTGGCTGACTGTTGGCATGTTTCCAGTTGAACCAGCTGACACAAATTAATTTGCATATTGAATATGGGGTGCGTGCAGATCTATGTTTAAACAGTTTATCTGAATTTACAGCATATTTCTTAATAACTGATGATTTAGTTATATGCAATTCATTTCGAAAATACTATAAATATAAATTACCAGTTATTAGGACATTTCGCTACTTCGTATAAATTACATTTAATTAAACATGAATAAGGAAAACATTAACTAGAACTAAAATAATTTCAATAAAATACAAGTATATGAAAAATTTTCGATTAAATTAAATTATGTAAGTCTACTTATTACCAATGCCTTTACAGACGTACCAGTATTGAAGTGTTGTTGCCGTTCAACTGGTTGAAAGTTTTACCAAATGGTTCTAATGGCTCAGCTAGACCAGTTGAATTCTAACTGGTCTGGATCAACTGGATCATTTAGCCCATTTCAATTTCCGTGGTTACCAGTTGGCATTAACTGGTTCATCAACTGGACCAGTTGCAACTAGCTTTCTCCTCTGGGATGTTTGCAACCACCCCCCCCCCCCCCACCCCCTCTAATCCCAAACGGCTTCCGGCGCGCCTGGACGTAATTATGGAAGATCCAAAACACGATGTTCAGAAACGGGATGAGAACGTCATTATTTTGGTTTATTTATTGTGTAACATTTGCGTAATTATTGGGTTGAACGCGGGTTACAGTAATATATTTCCTCTTCGACGTAATATTCACGTGAATTTCACGCAGATATTTTGACTAAAACTATCACTAACGCTTCACGTGTTTCTGTGACGCGATAATTTCGTTTATGAAGATGTAATTTCATAACCCAAAAAACACGGGAGTATTAGGTTTCCAAACCATGGTCTCCAAGGTAGGGATAATCACGTCATTATAATGCTGATATTGCAGTGACAATTGCGTGATTTAGTGTACGTGTGTTTTAAGTGACCTAGTGCAATAAACGTATTAACACATTTACGTAAATGTCCGGTGTTTGAAGAACGTAACTCTCCTCAAGTCGATACCTTGATATTGACGTGATTTTCACGTGATTTTGTTTATTGGGGTACTAAGTCCTTTTATCAACATTTATGAACTCATTTATCAACAAATCTTTTTCTATAATGATCTTTTTAAATACAACATAACATTATATTACATCGAGACAAGACAAATAACACATGGATGGGGGGGGGGGGGGGAGGTGGCTGCTTCTTTTTAATGAACTTAGAAATTTGAATATTTTAAAATGAAATCCATATGATTAATTCAATTATCAACATCCTATGGAAAGCACAGGTATTTACTTAGTTTTACGAGTACTTTTTTAACATGACATTATTATACAGTAGGCTTGCGGATGCACCATGTGAGAGAGAGGGAGGATTGAGGAGTCCTGAAAAGGACTCTGACATTATTGTTGCTATTACTACTATTCCTTTGTACCATTGTAATTGTTCTTCATCAGATATTATCATTATAATTATCGTTATTAGTACTGTCAAACAAAAATTTGATGGCGAATCAACAAACAGTAATTGGCGTCTTTTGTAATGCATTGCTCATAAACATTGGCTGTCCAAAATCGTTCAAATAATAATGCATCCCATGCAAACCTATAGAACGTCAAAGGTAACAATTTAGCTGCCCTCTAGTCTTCCTCCGGAGGACATACTATGTATGATCGAATCTTTTTGAGTGCAACTTGGAAAAGCGCCCACTCCCGAAGAAATACGAATAACTCTGGTTTTTCGATAAACAGAGTTTAGTTTTACAAATGCCCCATTTCCATTTACTCCCATTTCCAAATCCGCTCGCACAAGATTGTCAGATGGTCAACCCTAACTCCTCGCAAAGGCCATGCCGCATGCACATGAGGCCTGATTGCGTTAATTGGGGTAAACAAATAATGCAAATAATGGTGGGAGGAGCATTAATTAACTACCCAACCCCACTCTCTTCATGCCTCCTACCACCCGAACCATGCAAAAACAATGGCCATGACTCAACCGATTGACTATTGGTTTCGCTGTCACCCGGCGGCTGGATATTATCGCATGCGCCGATCACAGTGCTGGGGGTGAGCCTTGCTGTCAACGCCGTCGTCACTGAAGAAGGGGCCGTCATCGGGGCTGGTGTTGAAGATGCCCTATCGAATGTCCCGACGACAGCAGATGAAGACAGGCGCGGATCCACGGGCCTAATTCTTCCGGCCCGGCTATGGCAACCCCTTTGTGTAAAAACTAGATAAACTCAGTTTATCAGAAAAACTGTGTTTATCAATGATAAACTCAGTTTTATCAACTGATGAACTGAGTTTTTCTGATAAACTGAGTTTATCAACTGATAAACTCTGTTTATCTGTTGATAAACTGAGTTTATCATTGATAAACTGAGTTTTTCTTGATAAACTGGGTTTATCAACTGATAAACTGAGTTTTTCTGATAAACTGTGTTTATATGTTGATAAACTGAGTTTATCTGAGAAAAACAGAGTTTATCTGAGAAAAACAGAGTTTATCTAGTTTGTACACAAAGGGCTTGCCATAGCCGGGCCGGAAGAATTAGGCCCGTGGATCCGCGCCTGGATGAAGACGCCGACGATGGCTGTCTTTTCTTCCGACCCGCCGCTTTCGCTGACTGCGGCGTAGCTGTATTCGCAGCCATAGCGATGCAGGCACTCCGGTCAAGACGGCTGGCTGTCGGTTTCCTTAAACGCCCCCGCTCCGATGACCACTGCTGAACTTTCGTTTTCGGCATTTTGTCTAAATTAACTGATTACAGACTACAGTTATTTACCCCTTTATGTTGGGATAAGATGTCTATGCAGAGTGCAAGTGTTGATCAGCCACACAATTAAGGAAAACGATATATGAATAAGAAATGGAAATACAGGTTATTCAAAATGTTTGTTCACAAATCTGACCATATCTCATGAAGACCATAGAAATAATGAGACGAGCTGAGAGCACGCGGCGTTATGACGCGAACCTTTCTGGTTTTAGTGCTGACGCCAATACATGTACTTACGCGACCCCCTCGCCTCTGCTCGGAAGTGACCTCGAGGCGTGTGGTGTACGGCTTGGTACAAACCTCTCTGCTCATATTGGGAATAACCTTTTTTTTTTCCCTTGCGATCAGTTCACTAAAATGTATTGTATAAACAGTACCACATATCGATGTTAAACCTTTGAAAGAGAGCCCGCGCACGGCGATTGTTTCCCCTGTGACGGAGCGATTTCGGTTACATCGCCAGTAATGGAAAATTTGGCGGTGCTTTCTACTTTCATTGCCTCATTCAGTCATATTCGTGATTTTTAGTAAATGGAAAAATGAAAGATCAGACTTTTTTCTTTAAAAAAATATAAGTTTTGTTCATCAATACGAACAATAAGGTCTGTTATTTTTGAGGGAAATTGCTGTCTTCTTTTGCTGAAGCTTCACGTCTTTCCTTTTCAATACACTCACAATACAAATTGCGTAAGCACCATCGCACGCGCAGATCGATCGATACCTCCATTCATTCCCCCATTGTCAATGATTGTCGTCTGCTAAAGCTCGGCCGATTATCAACCGAGCCATACATAATAGGCCTAAGCCTTTGTTTTACATGGGTTTTCGACACATTTTGTTACTATATTCTGACCAACATTATGCCATGATCTACACTCAATGCCCTTTCTTTTAAATGTGCAAATCAAATGTAGGACTATTTGGGAAATGAAATTTGAGATGAACATTGTTTTATCCTCGAAAACAAAAATTTACTTTGAATGCTTACGACTTCGTTTCTCATAATTTGAAATATTCATTTTGCCATCTAAAAAAGCCGTCATTTGCCTTATCATATTACCATCTTACCACTATTGCCTTAATATATTTTATGGAATAAAATGACACACAAATCCCATTTATCAGGAACAGCTAGACTGGTTTTGGTTATCCGTCATGAGAATTCAATTTATTTGTCTTCGTCTCCATCGGTGTTCTCGTTCAACCTATCGTGTCAATACAACTTTGTTAATCCTCGTTTCATGATCAGTTCTGTAGATGGCATGTACATGTATACATGAAATGATGATGATGATGATGCTTACAATATTGTAATAGAATAGTAATGATAATATACATTATTTTCTTCATCTTGCACTCGCTTTCCTTCATTGCCAGAAAACTTTTTCTTATGTTGCCATGCTTAATTTTTTCAACAATGGTAGCATCTTTGCCCAGGAAAAATCTCATATTCGTGGCTATACCTATAACTCAAACCTGCTCTAAAATGGTTACATGCCGTCGTAAAGGTATATATAAAGTTAGAGTGCTTGTTTGTATTGTCATGTAGATTGACCTACATCCTCTTCTTTCAAAACGGTAATCTTCCAGAGTAGTTACTTCTCTACATTCGTTTGTTCCTCTTATTGTGGGATCCGGTCCAGGCAGCTGAGATAAGCGTTTCATAAAAGAGGAGGTCCATACATGAATGATTCGCTAAATTGGTCAAGTTGATAACATGAAAAGCGTATTGTCAGAGTTCCGACACTGGTAATTACACGGGAGAAGAATTACCAAGTCCTTTTATCAATGCATACTTTTATACTTACACAGTTGAGAGTAAGGTCGGTTATTTGTAGCCAAGTGAAACGCGGCGTATCGCAAATTTTATTTAAAAGGAATAGTCCTAGGTCTTTATGAATAATACTACTATAGCCTAATAGTATTATAGGATTTCCCGGCGAAATTCGCGAGTTTGTCATTCGAATTCATTAACTTTGCATTGAAGTTAGCGCAGATCGGCTTTGCCATGCCACTTATCATTCAATTTTCCCGTTTTGGTATTCAATTTAAGATTTTGGTCGAAGGGTTTCATAGATCTGTCATTTAATTTAGAAACTGCTCAACTAGCATTCAAATTAATCGTCACATGTCGAAACGTCATTTTTATCATTCAAATTAACACCTGTCATTCGTATTCGAATTATGTTTATTCAAGTTAGGAATGTTAGGGGGAAGAAATGCAACACACGTTTACACTTTTAAAAAAATGCAATTAAATGCATGATTTGCCATTAGGGTCTTTTCTGTTATTCCATTTATCAATTCTGAGGACAATGCATATGGGCGTAGTCAGACATTTGGTAAAGAAGGGGCGAAATCAAGGGATATGGCATTTCTGCACGGACATGTTTATATACCCCGGAAAAGTGAGGATACAGAAATACCTATCCCAGTCACAATATTGTACCCTTCCTCCATAATGAAATTGTGATAAATTTATGATGAAATACAAGACAAACAGCTTCCTTACATGAACATTTACAAGAATATTGAGACCATCAAGTCCGTAGATGTATACAACAAAAATCCTCTTAACAATCAAACTTAAAGGATGATGAATATCAGATAAATCTAAAAGTATATGAAGTGTATAAATGCAAGAAAATAGAATATGATGAAATACACATGCAAAAAACAATCTTGAAAGAAAGAGAATGAGCTATAAAAAGTGTGTAATAAACGAGAAATGTATATTGACCATCAATTTAAGTGCACAAAGTGCTAATTTAAATGCTACAAAGAAATTCGAATGCAAAAAGGAACACCTTCGCGATGCCAGAAATCGTGTTGCGCCAAATCGAATGACCAAATAGCGAAAGAAGTACACTATTCCTTAATTTGAATGAAACATACATAGATTCTAACGAAAACTTCATAGATTTGAAACTAGAAAAAGGAATATAAACCCAAGATATATCTGACAGCACTAAAACCGTCGAATTTGAACGCAAGACAAATTAATTTAAATGACAAACTCGCGAATTTGGCCGGAAAATCCTATATTATATGAATAACTACAATACATCTATGGGAATGTGAGGAAAACAACGCCCTCTCATATTGCCCAGCGAAAATCATCCAATCACCGATGGAAAATCGCCATGTAATCATCTTCATCAACAAAACCAATAATCCAAAGCCTTGAATCATAAATAATAAATGCAATAATATAGCTGTCTCATAATGCATTTTTTTCTTCGTATCATAGATTTGCCAAAGTTTGAAAAACTCTTTTTATGTTTCATATTCTACTTTCTAAATGTAAATACAATAGCGTCGTCAAGCAAGAATCCTGGCAAGGATATAGAACGGATGCGCGCGTACGCGTCCGTCTCCAGCTGTACGGGTATTTCGAGGTTTTTTTTCGATCCGAACACTAACTTAGGGTAAAGTTGAAATGATATCACTTTTTCTCGATTCTTTTTCCATGTAACTTCATTATTTTTGTAATAGATGAGATGAATGGATATATCTAAAGGATACTTCAAAGAACTTTAGCACATAATAGCTAATAATAAGCTGGAAAACTTTGTCAAAATATTAGGGATACATCTCGGCTTCTGTAGAAGCCCGTCGTCACAGACATAACAACTCGCTCGGCCTCTGTAGAAGCCCGTCGTCTCCAAAGCGTTAACTACCAACCATCTGTTTTGAAAATTATATTTACATCTTTTGTGAAGTCTCGGAATGGAATTGGATTCGATTTATTTATATCAGTTAAAAGAACAGTACCGTAGTTGTAGTGCTTCGGTAAGATTGGATATTCGCGCACAATGATAAAGATATGTTCGCTTAAACCATTGAAAACATAAATTCAGGTATTAAAAAAATGCATGGAAAATGTCATTAAGATGTAAAACTGATGATCTCCTAAACCCCCACCAGGAAACAGACATGAAAAAGATGAGGTTCATTTGTTTATATAGTACATTCTAATATTTATCTTTATCTACTTTCTTATGCCACTGGTCTTTGTTCATGGGTCGTAATTATCGATTATAACTTCTTCATATATTCTGGTCATTTTTCAAAAACTTTTCTTTGGGTATTTATATGTCATGCTTCATTGAACTATTCAGGAAGAGTTCATCATTTTGAATATCTATATGAACCAAAAGGTTTAGCATAACAATGGAATGCAAAATAGAAGAAAAAAAATTGCTCATTTAATTGATGATCGCGATTTTAGAATTCATATTTTTATCTTTCTTCCAATGTATTCACTTTTTTTAATTTTATTAAATCACCATGATGGTACTAAGTAAACGTTCATGAATGTATTCGAGCTCATACAGGCGCGTACGCATGGGGGGGGGGGGGGGGGTTGGGGGGTTAAACCCCCCCTTTGGTATTTTTATGTGTATAAACTTCCCCAAAACCCCCCTAAACCCCCCCCCCCTTTTGGATTTTTTTTTTTTTTTTTTTTTTATTATTTTTTTTTTTTTTTATCCCATGACTGACCTAAAACAGGTGACCTTACCCCCCCCCCCTAACGGAGCAAAATGTCAAATTTTCAAATTTCGAGGTCAAAAAAAAAGAAAAAAAGTGTCCTCTTACCCCCCCCCCCCCCCCCCCCCCCCCCCCCCCCCCCCCCCCCCCCCCCGCTTATTCAGCGGTCGGCTGAGTCGTTGCGATTTTTTGGGGCCCAAAAAAATGTGTCCTCTTACCCCCCCCCCCGCTTATTCAGCGGTGGGCTGAGTCGTTACGAAATTTTCGACCCGATTTATGAATGTTAAAACCCCCCCCCCCTTGAAAAAATCCTGCGTTCGCGCCTGAGCTCATATCTCTACAATGCTTGGTTAAATCTTTTTCCTTTTGTTCACTTGTTTTAGATTTGTTAGGATCCCCACGATAAAAAAAACTTTAGTATTTTAGAAATGCTACTACCTTATCTATGATAACTTCTAAATATCAGTTTTTACATTTTCTTTTCTTAATCTTTATAAAGTCAAAGATTGTATGTTTATATTATGTGTTAGTCTTCCTTTGATGAACTGTTTTTGCAATCCTTGAGTAAGAAGGGATATACGTGCACAATGATATAAATATGTTTTCTATACCACTGTAACCATCGATGCCATTAGGAAAAAAAACAAAATGATAATTGTCTGTAAGGCTTCAAACTGACGATCTCCCTCTTTCACATGAAAAAAGAAAGAAATGAAAAGCATCAGCATCATTTGTATTGCGTGTATTATAATATAAGCGTTATTATTTCCCCCCTAATTTTTTTTCTCTGTTCATAGGTAGTAATTATCCATCTAAACTGAAATGTCACTTCTTTTTTTAATATGGTCGTCTTTTACAATCTTTTTCCTTGTATTCACTTAGTTTGAATTTTCTCGATCACCACGATAAAAACTGTGGTATTGAAGAAATCCTAACCCCCATCCATGCTAAATTCCAACTATCTGTTTTGAAATTTAATTTACATTTGTTATGAAGGCACGGATTGTATTTTTATCTAACGTGTTTGTTTACATTTCTTGAACAAGTGCTGTATTCCTTGGCTAAAAAGGCATTTTCGTGCACAATGGATAAAGATATGTTTTCTAAACCACTGTAAACTTAAATGCTACTAGAAAATAGAGGCATGGTAATTGTCTGTAAGGCTTCCAACTGATGATCCCCTTCTTTCACATGAAGAAAAGAAATGAAAAGCATGAGCGTCATTTGTAAATAAAATGTATTGTAATATAATCTATATTGTTTTCCTCGACTTTTTTATCCGATCATAGTTGGTAAGTATTCATCTAAATTCAATTGTACCTCCTTTATACGATGTGGCCATGTTTCTGAATCTTTTTTCTTGTATTCACTTTTTTGGGATTATTTTTTTAACACCACGATAAAAGCTTTGGTAAAGTAGAATTGCTACTACCTTATCCATGATACATTCCAACTATCGGTTTTTGAAATTTAATTTACATTTGTTATGAAAGCACGGATTGTTTTTGTGTCATACTTTAATGAACAGGTATTATAGTCCTTTGGTAATCAGGGATATTCATGCATAATGATAAAGATTTGTTTCCTATTAAAACTATTGTAATCATAAATGTCACTAAAAAATAAAACCTTGACATATATTTCTATGGCTTCCAACTGGTGCTCTCCTTCTTCATGAAGAAAGAGATTATTAAAACGATAAGTATTATTTGTAAATGAAGTGTATTCTAATATCATCTTTATTTTTCCCCTCTAAACCCTTGGGCTTTGTTTATACAGTGCGTCCCAGAAAAAAACGAAACCGAGAACTATCGATGTTTCATCATAGCTTAGTCACATTTATAATTAATAAATGACACATATTTAGAAAGCTTAGATCCTCTTTTTTCATTTGATGCAACTCATATGATGCATATTTCATGCATGAGTGATTAAAATGAATATGAAGAGAGGGAACCAAAAGGGCATTTGGCGGGCGGTATCTGAATTTCAAAAAGAAAATCCCATTCCTTAAAAGCTCAGTTTCTGCCCTTTCATATGACACCTCAATCATGAAAAATGAGCAAGGAATGACAAAGTTCTGTTTGTTTAAAGTAGTGCTTGCATTTCCATAATTTCATCAAACGAATTCGTTTTCACTGGCTCCCTGCCGTAGCAACGAGCAGAATTGACAAAAGAATTAACTCCGTTTCGTTGACAATCAGCCATGCATGAAGTCTTTCGTCAACGTTCAATAAAGTATTCAATTTCTAAGGTATACACTGCTTGGGAATCGTTTAAACAGTACCAAATATCGACCAACCATCTGTTTTTAAATATCTATTTACATCTTTTGTGAAGTCTCAGAATGGAAGTGGATATGATATGTTTATAATTCTTTAATGAATAAACATTATTGCCAGGTTCACATTAAAGAAATGGAAAATGTCATTGATGCTTCCGACTGAAGATCTCGTATTCCCCCACAAAGAAAGATAGATGAAAATATGAGCATAATTTGTTAATATAATTCATTCTAATATTCATTTTTATCTACTTTCTTCTGCCCTTGGTCTTTATTCATAGATTGTAAGTATCTAATAGTCCGTTATAATTTGTTTCAGACCTGGAAAAGTTTTTGTTGTTGATGCGTGTTGTAAATGGGTTTAGATATAAATTCAGCTTGGTTGCCATCTCGTCAACCTTGGGCGATTTTTTTTAATTATTAGCATATTAAGCATTATCATCTAATTAGCATAATATGTGCAATATGTAATAATGTAGCTAAGCTTAATCAAGGAAGCCTGAAAACATGAATAATGCTACTTTTAAAGGGTTTTCTATGACGAGGAATTCATTTATGACACCGGTTCTTATTTTAAAGTACTTTAATAGTCTTTAATAGCATAATTAGCATATTTGATTAAATCACCATGATGGTACTAAGTAAACGTTCATGAATGTATTCGAGCTCATATCTCTACAATGCTTGGTTAAATCGTTTTCCTTTTGTTCACTTGTTTTAGATTTGTTAGGATCCCCACGATAAAAAAAACTTTAGTATTTTAGAAATGCTACTACCTTATCTATGATAACTTCTAAACATCAGTTTTTACATTTTCTTTTCTTAATCTTTATAAAGTCAAAGATTGTATGTTTATATTATGTGTTAGTCTTCCTTTGATGAACTGTTTTTGCAATCCTTGAGTAAGAAGGGATATACGTGCACAATGATATAAATATGTTTTCTATACCACTGTAACCATCGATGCCATTAGGAAAAAAAACATGATAATTGTCTGTAAGGCTTCAAACTTACGATCTCCCTCTTTCACATGAAAAAAGAAAGAAATGAAAAGCATCAGCATCATTTGTATTGCGTGTATTCTAATATAAGCGTTATTATTTCCCCCCTAATTTTTTTTCTCTGTTCATAGGTAGTAATTATCCATCTAAACTGAAATGTCACTTATTTTTTTAATATGGTCGTCTTTTACAATCTTTTTCCTTGTATTCACTTAGTTTGAATTTTCTCGATCACCACGATAAAAACTGTGGTATTGAAGAAATCCTAACCCCCATCCATGCTAAATTCCAACTATCTGTTTTGAAATTTAATTTACATTTGTTATGAAGGCACGGATTGTATTTTTATCTAACGTGTTTGTTTACATTTCCTGAACAAGTGCTGTAATCCTTGGCTAAAAAGGCATTTTCGTGCACAATGGATAAAGATATGTTTTCTAAACCACTGTAAACTTAAATGCTACTAGAAAATAGAGGCATGGTAATTGTCTGTAAGGCTTCCGACTTATGATCTCCTTCTTTCCCATGAAGAAAACGAATTGAAAAGCATGAGCGTCACTTGCGAATAAAATGTATTCTAATGTAATCTTTATTGTTTTTCCTCTACCTTTGGTCTTTGTTCAAAGGTTGTAAGTATTTACCTAATTTCAATTATAACTTCTTTATAATAATGTGGTAATCTTCTAAATCTCTTTACTTGTATTCACTTTGTTTGGATTTGTTTAGATCACCATAATAAATAAATTGTGTATCGAAGAAATGCTACCCCCTATCCATGATAAATTCCAATTTTCAGTTTTGAAATTTAATTTACTTTTGTTATGAAGGCACGGATTGTTTTTTTATATTATGTTAACTCCTATGCGAATTGCCACTGCGTACAGGTAGTGAAAATGTAATACAAGTATTGCTAATTATATGACCAATGTTTACCCTTTTCCCAGAATAAATTCAAATTTAATCCTATTAGGTTATCTAATAAACAAAAGATTATATCATGTTGTAACTTCCGGAGCCTATGACCTACACGCTTTGCTTTCTCTTTAGGCTATATCATATTTCTCCCTTTATTTAACTTAGTCTCATGTATTATTCTCTTCGTTTATATAAATATAACATCAAAAACTGAACAAAATGTAACATGCCAAATGTAATGATGTATCGTATAACATGTAAAATATGAAAAGAAGTGAACTGAACTGAACTTTCTTGAACTAGTGTAGTAATCCTTAAGTAAAAAGAGATATCCGTGCACAATGGATAAAGACATGTTTTTTAAACCACTGTAACCATAAATGCCACTAGAAAATAAAGGCATGACAAATGTCAGTAAGGCTTCCAACTGATGATTTCCTTCATTCCAACTATCTGTTTTTGAAATTTAATTTACATTTGTAATGAAAGCACGGATTGTTTGTGTAATGATGTATGTTATAACATGTAAAATATGAAAAGAACTGAACTGAACTGAACTTTTTTGAACTAGTGTTGTAATCCTTGAATAAAAGGGGATATCCGTGGACAATGGATAAAGATATGGTTTCTAAACTACTGTAACCATAAATGCCACTAGAAGATAAAAGCATGATACATGTCTGTAAGGCTTCCAACTGATGATCTTCTTCTTTCACATGAAGAAAACGAATTGAAAAGCATGAGCGTCATTTGTAAATAAAATGTATTGTAATATAATCTATATTGTTTTTCCTCGACCATTTTATCCGATCATAGGTGGTAAGTATTCATCTAAATTCAATTAAACCTCCTTTATATAATGTGGCCATGTTTCTGAATCTTTTTTTCTTGTATTCACTTTTTGGGGATTTTTTTTTACACCACGATAAAAGCTTTGATAATGTAGAATTGCTGCTACCTTATCCATGATACATTCCAACTATCTGTTTTTGAAATTTAATTTACATTTGTAATGAAAGCACGGATTGTTTGTGTAATGATGTATGTTATAACGTGTAAAATATGAAAAGAACTGAATTGAACTGAACTTTTTTGAACTAGTGTTGTAATCCTTGAATAAAAAGGGAGATCCGTGCACATTGGATAAAGATATGTTTTCTAAACTACTGTAACCATAAATGCCACTAGAAGATAAAGGCATGATACATGTCTGTAAGCCTTGCAACTGATGATCTCCTTCTTTCACATGAAGAAAAGAAATGAAAAACATGATCGCCATTTGTAAATAAAATGTATTCTAATATAATCTATATTGTTTTTCCTCTACTTTTTATTTATTCAATCATAGATGGTAAGTATTCATCTAAATTCAATTATACCTCCTTTATATGATGTGGCCATGTTTCTGAATATTTTTACATGTATTCACTTTTTGGGGATTTTTTTTTAACACCACGATAAAAGCTTTGGTAATGTAGAATTGCTACTACCCTATCCATGATACATTCCAACTATCTGTTTTTGAAATTTAATTTACATTTTTAATGAAATGAGGTTTTTGTGTCATACTTTAATAAACTGGTATTATAGTCCTTTGGTAATCAGGGTTATTCATGCATAATGATAAAGATATGTTTCCTATTAAAACTATTGTAATCATAAATGCCACTAGAAAATAAAACTGATGCTCTCCTTCTTCATGAAGAAAGAGATCATAAAACGATAAGTATTATTTGTAAACGAAGTGTATTCTAATATCATCTTTATTTTCCCCTCTAAACCCTTAGACTTTGTTTATGCAGTGCGTCCCAGAAAAAACGAAACCGAGAGCTATCGATGTTTCATCATAACTTAGTCACATTTATAATTAATAAATGACACATATTTCGAAAGCTTAGATCCTCCTCTTTCATTTGATGCAACTCATATGATGCATATTTCATGCATTAGTGATTAAAATAAATATGAAGAGAGGGAACCAAAAGGTCATTTGGCGGGCGGTATCTGAATTTCAAAAAGAAAATCCCATTCCTTAAAAGTTCAGTTTCTGCCCTTTCATATGACACCTCAATCATGAAAAATGAGCAAGGAATGACAAAGTTCTGTTTGTTTAAAGTAGTGGTTGCATTTCCATAATTTTATCAAACGAATTCGTTTCCACTGGCTCCCTGCCGTAGCAACAAGCAGAATTGACAAAAGAATTAACTCTGTTTCGTTGACAATCAGCCATGCATGAAGTCTTTCGTCTACGTTCAAGAAAGTATTCAATTTATAAGGTATACACTGCTTGGGAATCGTTTAAATAGTACCAAATATCGACCAACCATCTGTTTTTAAATATCTATTTACATCTTTTGTGAAGTCTCAGAATGGAATTGGAAAATGTTTATAATTCTTTAATGAATTAATATTATTGCCAGGTTAACATTAAAGAAATGGAAAATGTCATTGATGCTTCCGACTGAAGATCTCGTATTCCCCCACAAAGAAAGATAGATTAAAAAGATGAGCATAATTTGTTAATATAATTCATTCTAATATTCATTTTTATCTACTTTCTTCTGCCCTTGGTCTTTATTCATAGATTGTAAGTATTTAATAGTCCGTTATAATTTTCTTCAGACCTGGAAAAGTTTTTGTTCTTGATGCGTGTTGTAAATGGGTTTAGATGTAAATTCAGCTTCGTTGCCACCTTGTCAACCTTGGGCGATTTTTGTTATACTATTAGCATATTAAGCATTATCATCTAATTAGCATATGTGCAATATGTAATAATGTTGCTAATCTTAATCAAGGAAGCCTGAAAACATGAATAATACTACTTTTAAAGGGTTTTCTATGACGAGGAATTCATTTATGACACCGGTTCTTATTTTAAAGTAATTTAATAGTCTGTAATAACATAATTAGCATATTTACAATATATAACCTTCATTGTCATTGATTATCTAGAAAGCCTGAAAACGGTGCAATTCAACATTATAAATCACTTTTTAAAGACAACACACTAATTCATGAGAAGATATTCCATTTAGATGTAGAACGATTAGCCTTATTAACACAATTAGTAAATTGCATATTTGCATTTATTGATAACTACGCTAGTTTTATCCAGGTAAATCTGGAATTACAATTTTTTTTTTTTTTTTTTAATGACAACCAATATTTATCTCAGAGGTCAATCATGTTGACACGAAAAATAATTATCCTCACTAGAATTATTAACCTAATTAGCATATTAATAGGGCAATTGCCTAATGGCCTTGTAAATTTCTGTCCGACAAGAAAGAATACATATAGGTATTTATTTATAATTTCCCACTGCACTAGTGATACGAGCAGAAAAAAAAGTCATGACAGAGACAAGTAAGGTCTGGGTCGACTGAAAGATGGTGATAGTGAAAAGTATATTTGGAATGTTGTTCTTTTTTAATTTTTTAATTTGAGTTTAGGTAATGGGGACATAATTAGGGAATTCCTTATTTCTGTTATCTGGATATTATTGGTACTTTGCAATCGAACAGCGCTTATACTCAGATGCATAGGCAATGAATTACAAAGTTACAATTTATTGCCTTTTTAATCTATCTTCAGCGGAACATTGGTTACAAATTTGAATTTACTCCAATTCTTCTTCGTCTTGTAAGTCTTTGTTAATGTTTTCATCATCTCCGCCACCTTCTGACTTGTTTGAATTGCAACAGTTCACTCTTTATTCGCACTTGCAGTACACAGAGCAAGACAAACTATCATGATCACCGCTGCGGTTGTGTGTGCTGCATGCTTTTCCTGCGGCCTTGCAATTGCAGGAAATGACATCAATTTAGTTCCTTTGGTCCTTCGGATCATTTCGCAATGACTGGACCATCGTTGATCTACCAACCGAACCTTTGGAGATATATAGTCTAGGTGCCTTCTTTTTGTTTGCTGCTTTGCTCAGTGTGACTGCATGATGGACCCTCAGAATATGCAGAGAGTTTTGCATGTGATGGCGGCAAAGCCATGACTTTGAGTGGCTTTCCACGTTACCGTGTATACAACTGGTACCGTGCCTCTGCCGTGGATGTGCATACAGGAAGGCCATACAATGCTTAGACGAAAACTTCCCCTGTCGATATCAGATTAGAGTGACTGTCGTCTAGTTCACCTATGGCAGCGTCGAGACCTCGCAATCCCCATCGAACAGAGTTTTAGTGCTAAATGCTTGCCCTTTCCCTCGCGCGGAAACTTTGACATTTCGTTAAATTATGAGAGAACGAAGAAGATTCGTTGTACGGTTCCCGACTCTTAATTCTTATTTCGCCCTTCTCGCGTGAAGCATTAGCTATGCCGTTTCATTTAATTATTACAGAATAAAGACTACTCGTTGTACCGTTCTCGACTTTTAATCCTTGTCTGAATTCAGTCCCCCCCCCCTTCCGCGCGAAGCTTTGCCGTTTCATTAAATTATTAGAGAAAAAAGACGCTTCGTTGTACTGTTTTTTACTCTTAATCCTTGTTTGAATTCAGATCCCCCCCCCCTCCTCCCGCGCAAAGCGCGGAAGCTTTGACGATTCATTAAATTATTACTCTTAATCCTTGTCTGAATTCAATTTCCCCCCTCCCGCGCGAAGCACGGAAGCTTTGAAGTTTCATTACATTTTCGAGAAATAAGACGATTCGTTGTACTGTTTTCGACTCTTAATCCTTGCCTGAACTCAGTTTCCCACTCTTGCGCGAAGCGCGGAAGCTTTGACGTTTCATTAAATTATTATTCTTAATCCTAGTCTGAATTCAGTTCCCCCCTCCCGCGCGAAGCGTGGATTATTTCACGTTTCATTAAATTATTACTCTCAATCCTTGTCTGAATTCAGTTTCTCCCCTCCCGCGCAAGACGCGGAAGCTTTGACGTTTTTTTAATTGATACAGAAAAAAGACGATTTGTTGTACCGACTCTTAACCATTGTCTGAATCTCGAAAAATGTTTCTTTGTCCGATAAAATATCAAAGTTCGTAGGAAAAAAAAATTGCCGGCCGACCGTCATAATACATCTTACCGACTCCAAACTTCTTTATTGATATAGAATACGAGCATCGAGCAAGAATACCGACACAGCGGACCCGACAGAGCAACATAATTATCTATGCGTATCTTTCTTGCTCCTTCGACGTGGAGACTCCATCCAACATCCCCCTCTCTCATTACCTCCCACCCCTCTTCTTTCAGGCTCTTACCCACTCTCTCTCTCCTCTCTTTCATCTCCAGTTTCTTTTGTTTCCTTTTTCCCTTCTCTTTTTCCTTGACTCCTTTTCTTTCTTTCCTTTCTTTTCCTTTTTTCTTCTCCTTCGTCCTTTTCTTTTTTCTCTTTCTTTCTTCTCTTCTCTTTCTTTTCTTTCCTTTATTTTCCTTTTCTTCCTTTTCTTTTCTTTTCTTTTCCCTTTCATTTTTCCCCTCCCCCTTTTCTCATTTGTCCCGACTGCAGCGCAGTTTTAACGACAATATCATGACAGGTGGGGAAAGGGGTGTAGGGGGTGTCGCACCCCCACACTCCCTTTAGCGACGCCCCTGCTTGCATCACGGCTCTTTAACGTGTACACGAACGACCAACCGATCCATCCAAACACCAGGAGCTTCCTCTACGCTGGCGATCTCTAGAACCAGTCTTTCGTGACGCTGGAGGAGTCCCTCGGCGATGCCCTTTGCCGGACTCATCCCATACTTCGCGACCAACCACGTGACAGCTACCCCTGACAAAACTCAGATGAGTGCATTCCGCCTCAAGAACAGAGATGCCAACCGTCAACTAAGGATAGGCTGGTATGGGAAAGGGCTGAAGCACACTCACAACCCAGTCTACCTATCGAAGCGTCACACTGGATCGCTCCTTTACCTACAAGAACCACATTGCCAGCAAAAAGGTAAAAGTTGGAGCCCGTACTAGCATCCTCAAGAAGCTAGCCCACACCAACTGGGGGACTGATGCCAGAACATTCCGGACAACAGCCCTTTCCGTTTTGCCTCTCTGCTGCGGAGTTTGCATCACCATTATGGAGTAGGTCCGCCCATGCGCCCAAGATTGACCCAGCTCTAAATTCATCCTAAATTCATCGGACTTAGGCCAACTAAACTAGAAGACCTCTACCTGCTTTGCGGTATTGCCCCACCACACACCAGGGACCCGTTTCACAAAGCCTTTTTTCAATGACAAATGAAGAAAAAAAACAGTGACAAATCCGTAGATAACCAATCAGAAGCAAGGATTTCAGTAGCTTATAAAAAAAACTGTCATTTGTCACTGATGACAAGTTTTCTTAAATGCCCCCAGAAGGTTGGTCTTGTCCCAGAAAGAAAAGAACAAACAAGAAAACAATCCACCCCACCCACTCTTCCAACAACAGCCAGTGGGCAAGCTACTCAAATCCAGACACAATAATTTGCTAAACACTGTAGAGCCCTTTAATACTAGCCGTCACAACCAGAGGATGATCCTGTTGTCTAATCACCTGCAGACCACTCCACAGAAACTCTCCCTCAGCCCTAGCCTTTTGACAAGGCCTCGTAACTCTGGCTAAGCGGCTGAGATGAGTCTAGATACCCGGGGTGAACGCGCGACCGCCACGAGAGCCTTTTGCAATCGAAATATTACTGCTCCGCATGAATTTTTCATAGCATTGGATTTATTGACCAATTAGAACAGCCATCCCCCAGTTGGCTTCGTTCGTGATTCGTTCATTATCAAAACATGTAAGAAAGGTAAAAGACGTAAATACGTTTAGCTTATGAGATTGTAGCGGCTCTTACATTCGCCCTACTTTTACCGTACATTCATGTTCACAGTATTTTTCCATCATTTTTCCATCACGCTACTTATTAGTATTCATTATTCGGACCACGTGTGTTTCCTTCCAATCGAGCACCGTAGTTCCGCGCACTCCTTCACCCGCGTATTTTCAACACCACGAGATTTTTCTTCACTCCCGCTTTCACCTTGGTCGAGTCACGACGTCTCCATAATTTCCTCTCCAGGCTTCATTCTACTGTGCCTATTTCGTCTTCTACGGCACGTCAACTCTTCTTCTGCCGTGTTCATCGGGCTGCAGTCTCCCAGTGGAACGTTATAATCAGAACCCGACATGGCGCTTGATTCTCCGCTGGGAGCTGCCAGTTTCTTCGTTCCGGTAGCTCTTTTCTTACACGAGCTCGACTCACCGTAGTTCGTCTTTTTCATCGAGTTCGACTCACTGCAACTCTGATGAATTCACCATCAAAGTCCGGTTTATTCATCGAGCGACTCACTGCTCCCGTCTTAATTCACCACCGGCTTGATGTCAACATTTCTACTCTTGCCTCCGACATCAAGCGATTCACTGCTTCGTCGTCGAGTGCCACATCTCTTCTCTTCTCTTCTCGCCTGAGAGCTTCTTTATCATCTTTATCACGAGCGTCTGCGTCGAGTTTCTTCACGGTTCTTCAGCCACGACAACGAAGCTACATCTCCGCCTCTTCAAGCCTCCGCACATTTCATCGCGTGAGCCCCTTCCTTCGTTCTTCTCAACTCTCTTCATCTTCATTGGACTTTCGACGTTATTTCTCTTCAGTCGTAAGCTTTTATTCGTGTCATTCCATTTATTCATGTCCATTCCATTTATTCATGTTCATTCTCATCTTTGATCATTATGTAATCCCCGTGCAATATTCACATTTTCAAGTCTGCTATATTTGCTTGACTGCACTTTGCAAGTGCATTGTCAGCTTTGTTCAGTACCCAATAAATTAACGAAAAGGGAATACTTTCTTTCATGTATTTTATTGTCAGTGCAACCTTGCTTCCTCGTAGCTAAATACAAATAAGAGTTATGTTGTGTGACGAGTGAACACGCTTTCAAGTATCCATTCACAATACCTCACACACTCATTTCTCTACAAGATGAACATATAATAGAGAGATACAAAATATCACATTCAAATTTATTTTAATTGCAAAATTACAGTGAAATAGGAAGCATTTGATGACTTATGCTAACAATCATAAGTGAGATAATTGGACTTTCCCTGTATATAAAATGAACCAGTCTCGTTTTCGTTCCATGTAGAGGTCAGTGGTCTTAGCCCGAACGTCAGTTCGTAGTAGGTCCATGTTTGTACTATACGTACAGTTTACTCCGTGTATGTGTGTGTGATGGATACTATATGCTGACGTAACGCGAGGATACGTTCGGTGATTGGACGCTACCATTTCGGTAGAGAATTCCAGTCGGAAACAAGGGTTAACATAAGAAATCCAACCTGGATTACCAAAGGCTACCGTGGCTGTGCTTCTTGCTCTGTCGTTCACTCGGGCTTTCGCGATTAGTCTCTTTTTAGTCGCTCGGCGTCTATCAGACATGTGGCCTTGTTGAAAGGCTACCTCAGCCCCAAGGAATGCCTCGCATCCGGAGAGACTTGGCCTTTTTGGGCTAAGCCTCAACCCTCTAAGAACTGGTTTCGACGATGCTGAGTCCTAATGCAGAGGTGGGGGGTTCGGAGACGAACAAACACCATGTGAATGTGGCCAGGAACAGACAATGTACATGTAGAGGTGGTCATGGTCGAGTGGATATGTCACGGGACTGTAGATTACAAGGTCCGCGGTTCAAGTCCCGCCGCGGCACTAATATTCTTTGGCAAGACATTGTTCTACATTTGCCACTCTCCACCAGGTGTTAAATGGGTACCCGGTAGGATGCGAAAGTAAATGTGGTTGGATTAGCAAGTGGCGCTTTAAAATGGCGACTGGCTGGAATGCTCCCCAGGGAGTGGAAAATGTGCATACATTGTGTTGCGGGTAAGCCTGTATCCGATGACCGGGATAATAATATGTGCTGCGCCTAGAAACAAAGTATTAGGCGCATTATAAATGGGAGCTTGAAACCCTTGAAGCCCTGAACTGTCGTGTCAGAGCCTGTGTGGAGCACTGGACGGGACTTGTGTTGTGGCCCTATAAGAAGACTGTGACATCTGCTTCCTCACGTCCATTGAGACCATCATTCTTGACTTTTAGGGATTGTTTGCTCTCCATAGTCAAATGCTGAGAGGAGTGCATAAAGTTGCCTCTTATTGTTCTTACTCTTAATGATCGCTTCTCGGCAAGGTAGATCTGTCTGATAAGTGAGGTTGTAGTTAGTGGACCCTGAACCACCACGGCGGATTCCTGGTCCTTCGGGGAAAGCTCTTCAAATTTGCCGAAAAACAAGCACTTTCTTGGAGTCTCTATACTTGTCAAGTCTCTTCTTCATGGATGCAGCGAGAACAGACACATTATCATCTCCTTTGGCAGCTGATATGCGTCGATCAATGACCACCACTTCAGTAGGAGATGATTCACTCTGTGACACGCTTAATTTGTGCACAAGTGTTGATTGTCTCATCGATCAAGGATGGGGGGACAGCGCATAGTTCAAATTCAAATATTAGACCAAGTTCCATGTGTCTTGTTTGGCCTAGTGTGATCAACCTCAGAAGGGTCGTCTCCATGTCGACTTTCGTCCCCTTCTTCATCATCGCGATTTCCATGGTCTTGACAGGACTGCTTATACTGGTGTGAACATTTTCAGGCATGTTTGAGAAGAATTTGGCCTTCATCTGTCTGCAAATGCTAAGTGCTTCTTCAACTTTGATTTCAGAGGCCACAATTTGTCCAGTTACAATGTTGTATAAGCATTCACCGTGGTCGTTGATAGGATGAGAATGCTGTCATCATGAGAGATTGTCTTGCTCTGTGTACTGCAAGTGCAAATTAGGAGTGAACTGTTGCAATTCAAACAAGTCAAAAGGTATACAAAGACCCACTAGACGAAGAAGAATTGGAGTAGTTCAAATTTGCAACCAATGTCCCCCTGAGGTTAGATTAAATAAGCAAGGATGGTAAATTTGTAATCCATTACCTAGGCATCTGAGTATAAACACTGTTAGGTACCAACGATTTTCAGATAATAGAAAGAAGGAATTCCCTTAATTGTGTGCCCAATACTTAAACTCAAAGAAGAACAAGAAAAGAATAACATTCTAAATATACTTTGCCACCATGACCATCTTTCAGTCGACCCAAACCATTTCTTTCTATCTTTAATAACTTACTGGTCTCTGTCATTACTGTTCATTCTGCTCTTATCACTGATACAAAAAGAATACGTATGTATTCTGCCTTGTCGTACAGAAATTTACAAGGCCATTAGGCAATTTCCTTATTAATATGCTAATTAGGTTAATAATGCTAGTGAGGATGATTATTTTTGGTTTCAACATGATTGACCTCTGAGATATATATTAGTTGTCATTAACAAAAAATACACATTAACATTGTCATTCAAGATTTGTATGGATAAAACTAAACCTACATCAATAAATGCAAACATGCAATTTTACTTATCATGTTAATTAGGCTAATTATACTACATCTACATGGAATATTTTCTTATGAATTAATGTGTTGTCTTTAAAAATTGATTTACAATGTTGCTTTGCACCATTTTCAGGCTTTCTAGATAAACAATGACAATGAAGTCCATGTATTGTAAATATGCTAATTAGCTCATTATGGTAATTGAGCTATTTAAGACAATTGCATTACTTAGAAACAAGAACTGGTGTGATAAATGAATTCCTCGTCTTTTAAAACCGCTGAAAAATAGTGTTATCCATAATTTCAGGCTTCCTGGATTAAGATTAGCAACTTACTACATATTGCACATATGCTTAGTAGATGAATATGCTAATTAGGCTAATAGAAACAGTTGCCCAAGGTTGCCAAGGTGGCAACTTAGCTGTAATTTACCTTAATACCCATCAAGAACCTTGTACTTAACATCTTTTCCAGGTCATGTACATGGTATATGGTACTGTCTACTGGACTATAAAGCCAATTACTATTTCTAAATATATATTCTGGTCATCTTTCTGAATCTTGTTCCTTGTATTCACATTTCATACTTTATAACAAAAATAGGAAGAGATTATAATTTATGAATATTCTGCCCTTGCATTTTAAAGTAATTTCAGTCTATTAGTATTGTTGACGTGTTCACATTATACTCCAAAATGAAAAGACTTTTTATTTTTCTTTGTCATGAGTATATTACGTGTAGTGTAAAGTAATAATATCTTGAAAAATAAAATGTAATTCGGCTGTATATTAGAACATTATCGTTGTTCACAATTGTTTCCGAAAGAGGCTATATGTACTGTCTTTTTTTTAATTGTCTTGATCTCTTCTTTGCTTCCATCGATCTTCCTTAACAGAAAGTAAGTATGCAAGTTATATCAAATTATGAATATGATTCATAAATGTTCGGGATTTCTCTTCGATCTTTATTTCTTATTATTGTTGTGTTACAGTTTAACATTGGACTTAGGCAACGTTCATGAATGTATTCAATCTCATAGCTTTGTAATTGGTGATTATGGTATAAACAGTACCACATAATGATGACATCCACCAACCATTTGTATTGACATCTTTTATTTACATCAATTGTGAAGTCTCTGAATATAATTGGATATGACTTGTTTATCTTACTTTAATGTACTGGTGTTGTAATGCTTCGATAAAAATAGTTTTTTGTACACAATGACAAAGATATGTTTGCTAAACCATTGTAAACATAAAACAATAATTTTTTCCATTCTGGACTATTTCTTCGATTATGGACTGTAATAAATACGTAAAATGTTATTTAATCCTTTATTTATCGAGTCTTTTTTTAACAAAAAAATCACAAATCTCTGCCAGCACAAACACGTTATCTCTCTCTCCAATACTAAACTGTGCTGAAGTGAAGTCCCTGGTAGACCTTTGACATATACCTGACATCTAGTCACTCTTTCAACGTATTCATTTGGGAAATGAGCAACGAAACAGCCACTTTTACTTGTCCTGTATTTAAATTGAATTTGAGGTAATACAAAGTTTTCGGAAATTTTGAAAATTGGGTGGATAGTGATTCTTTACAATTTTGATATATTTGGATGCCCCTGTGGATGTATTATAAGTGCTTAGAAAATGTAGCCCCTAAAACATTTCTGCTTTCGAGAAAAATTGAATATAAAAATTTACCGGTGCTCCCGGTAAATTTTGATAAATTTCAAATAGCGTCTACGCCCGTACAATGATAGCTGCGACCATGAGAATCTCAGAATATGTAGTTGTGATATATAATTTCCAAACGGGAATAGCTAATCGGTCGAGTTTAGTAAAGAAACATTGTTTTATAGCTTAATTAATATCTCGACCTTGAGAGGGAGCTATACAACATTAAGAGTTTATTATTTACAATTTCATAACTTTAGAATCGTTTTCAACTGCGACAACAATCACTGAATATTGTAGGATCGCATATGCTTCCAATATGTTCATGAGAACTTAATTCATGACCCCATACCAAAACTTTGTATTACCTTTAAGAATTAAAGAATCCTCAGTAGCAAACCGTATTGTATTTGATTTGTGGTGAAAAAAGGGACTGTCCTTTCATTGGCTAATAAATATGTATCATTTACCATGTGAATATAATCTCTGGTTTTTTAGCCAAATTTACCATGGCCTAAATTTCCCTGGCACGTTTAGAATAGTTTTAAAAAGCTTACGTTATTTTATATATCTGTATGTGTATCTATTTATTTATCTATGTATTTCTTTGTCTCTATGCAGATGCTGATAAAGCTACTAAACTGTAAGTATTTATGTCACACTGAAAGATAACAAAATGGAAAGAATCACGTTTAATTAAAAAACTAAAATCCCCCAAATTGTGTACATCTACCCTTTAAACGAATGGAGAATGTTATGTTGTAGCATGACTTCACTGCTTACTTATAAAATAAACTCTCTTTAAAGGTATCTCCTGAGAGCTATGTTGGCTGTTGCCTTCGCATCGCGGATAATCAGACAATGGACAGATACGCTGTCGCACATGTTACATTTGCTTTTGCACCTGTTTTTGCTGTCCAATATCTTACAACTGTATTATACACTGATACATTTCCTTTTTGTAATGTGCGGTAGTCGATTGCGTGAAACAGAAGATAGTGAATGTAATGTAGATTGACCCTTGATAATGACATTGCCCTTGCCTATTTCCAATCGAATTGCAGACATTTGTATATGCCATGTTGATATACAGAACATAAATCCAAAATTGTGTGTATCAACGAATGAGCTACCTAGTAATATTTAGCGTTGTTCAGGTAATTTTTTATTTCAAAATGTGTTTCGATTTTTAATTTTTTAATTTAGCTCCCTTCGGCACCCTTCAATATTCATACAATCTATGGTTGGTTAAGCAGAGGCACCGTAGTAATGAAATACTTGAAATATTTATCGGTATTACTGAGAGTAAGGGTGCTACGTTACAGAGTGTAACCAATTAAATACCTTTCCCCCTTTTCCAGACAACGGCCTTCCAATACAACTTCAATGGAATCAGAGGGGGCACATCGTCGTCTACACAGATCGATTGAATCCGAGGAACATATTCTTCCCTGACTAGAAGATTAATTATAAGATTTTGTTTTTGTTTTTGATATATAACATGACTTAAGTTTTTCAGACCTATAAGGTAGCACGGTAACTTGTTTTTCTTCAAAATTGAGCGGTTTTATGCGTCGTACTGTCAATACTCGAAATCCAGTAAGGAAACAGAAATTGTTCTGTGTCTGTCCCTAAAGTTTCGCCTATGGCGTCCCTGTTTGGTTACCTTATCGAAATAAACACATTAAATGAATATAAACATTGAAAATAAACTATTCTAGATTCTCTTCTTATGAAAGTGCAAAGTGTCTGTCGAATCGTAAGCGAACAATTCTTTTTAATTTGCTTCCTACATCAATTTATTTACAACTGATTTTTTTTGTTTATCCATATGTCTTGGAGTATAAACATAATCTATGCTAACAGTATCCTTCCTAAACCAAATAGACGAAGATCACATGTTCTCGTTTTTCAATCCAGAAATAGCCAGGAAAAAAAGCTTGAAATACTTTTGTCTATTGAGGAAATACACCCTGATTATTAACCGACTATTGGCTGGTATAAATAAAAGTATTTGAGTAATTTCCAATAAGAAGTAGTAATGCTATGACTTTGTCAAATTGTCCACAGTGAATCACAGATTGCCAACACTCTGACGTATCTTGGGAGGTTTTCTCTAATATACTGTCTACATAAAATTTCATGAATGTTCATTTCCTTGGTTATTGATGACGGAATAGATTTGTTACATACAGGGGTTGTATAGAAACATATTTTCAATAATTATATTACAGTGACTCGGTGGCATTGCCTCAGATTCTGAAAAAAAATCCTGGATTTAGCTAATGCTGCAATCATAATTACTAACCTTTAGGTCAGTCAGGAATCCCATGACTTTTACAAGCCGATCGCCTGTCTGATTATCAAAATATTTATGATTGGGACTCAACATTTCTAAATTCATTTTTCCTAATGGCTATTATAGCACTAGTCTAATGGGGAAAATGCGTATGGTAAAACCGGTCACTCAATTTGTTTACTTTTTGAGGCACTTCATGATCATTTTTTAACGCAATTTTGGTAGGGCTTTTGTATTTGCTTCTATTATAACCAAACTAATATCAGGGTGTAATTCTCCTTTTAAAAAAAAAATCTTCTTTCTGGGATATTCTCCCTCGTTAATTAGCTGACATCTGTACTGATACTTCGTTCAGGTCATTCGTGAATACCTTAAGTTCGTTATCATAGGTAAAAGTTATAAAGAGCTTAATTCCGAAAGGAGCTATAACCACTTTTAGTATGTCCGAGTAAATCAACTTTTTAAAAATTCTACCGCTTTCCCTTTTCCCCTTTCCTTCTTATCTGTTTTACTTCTCCTTGTTCGTTTCGTGTTTGTAAATTGTATGTTGTTTTGAAATATTGTCTTGTGTTTTCAAAGTCTTCGTAGGCAAAATTTGAAACATTTATATATTTTTTTTTTCTGGGGGATCCACAAACTACAAGCACTGCTTTTTAGTGGATCCCCCCCCCCCCATTTCCTCAGAAATTAAGAAATTCTTGTAATAATGTTATTATGTGCAAAGTTTATTTGTATAGTTTCTTGAAAAAATGAATTATGTATGAAATCAAATGTAATATCTTTGTTTACCTTTCTGTTGGAAATGAAATAAATATGAATATGAATATGAATGAATGTATGTTCATCTGGGGAAACAAGTTAGAGGTGTTAATTTACCACGTATATTTCAATTTTCCTCAATTTTTTAAATATTTTTGTCATGGTTTAAGCTCCTTTTGAAATAAAACATTGTTTTGTAGCTACTTTGTTAATATTTCAAGATAAAAATTCAGAATGTGATTTAGTGCATTTTATTCTCATGTAGGAAATAAGTATTTTAAGACAAAAAACTCAATTTCGATTTTAAAAATGGATTTAGCTCCTTTTGGAATCAAGCTCTTAAGAGTTTAATTCCAAAAGGAGCTAAATCCACTCTGGGTATTTCCGAGTAAACCAACTTTTTTGTAATACCTTTTCTCTTTAGTTATGTATGTTCATCTTTGGATATATGTTAGAGGTGTTACAAATGATTGATAATATAGGCTTTAACAAAAGCTACCAAGTATAATTTTTTTGATGAATTTGTTACTATTTTTGTTCATGTATTTTGATCCTTTTGGAATTGTACACAATTGTGTAGCTAATTTGTCATTGTTTAAGATGAAATTTCAGAATGTGATATAGTATAGTATTAATGACTGCTTTGAGAGAAATAGTTGTTTTTATACGCTCAAGGGAAGGTTAGAATTGTGCTATTACCCGAGGCGTGCCGAGGGGAATAGCCCAATTGTAACCTTCCCGAGAGCGTATAAAAAGAACTATTTCTCGAATATTAAAGCAGTCATTAATACTTTTATATGCCGAAAAAAAATAGACTAAAAAATATATATTTTTTTTTTTTGTCGAAGGTGAGATTCGAACTCTTGCGTGCAATAAGTGATGTATATAAAGCCAGCGCCTCTACCACTCGGCCATCGCGCACTGTTACAATGCTTGGCAGTTTTGTACAATATATACATTAAAATGGATTGAAACCGGCTTCGCGTAATGAATGCTTCGCAAAAGCTCCATTAAACGGACCCTTCTTTTACTTTTGCAATGCATATTGGCACGAACTTAGATCAAGATCTATCGGCAGATGTTGTTTTTTTGTTTTTGGAAGTTTATTTTCGTCTTCATGTCAACAATGCAAGATAAAATTGTCGGTAAGATCGATCGAGATTCAATTGTATTGAAATTACCGACCAATTCTTCGCACACATACGGTATCCTCGATCGCTCAAACCATTTTTTAACATGTAAACCTATGGGGTAACCATGGAGACTGACCTATTTTCCCAATAACCATGGTTATTGGGAAAATAGGTCTGTTTTTACAGGAACAGTTAAAGTTTATGAATGCAATTTCGACCAATCAGATTGCTGGATTACTTAAGTGAGGTATATAACGCATTTTATTCCTCCTTTTGGAATCAAGCTCTTCATATATATACGTAATCCACATTTTGACAAATAGTTATTATTGTTTGCATATTTCTATTATACCTTATGTTAACATGTTCTTTGTTATTTAGTTACTGTATTAGGAAATTTGTAGAAAACAAAATGGAATAACTTAAGGAAGACCTAGACATTTCGGTTCTAATAAAAAGAGGGTAGCGTTATGTAACTTGCACGTGTATGATAATCATTTTCTAAATTTAAACTGATTAAAATTGTGCATTCATTATCGTTTTATTCCACACAAAAATGCATCATAGAACATTGACATAGTGAAATGTATCTTTTTCATGTACGTTAAGTATTTCGTAGATAAAATTGTAATTGTTTACGTATTGAAACTAAGTAAACTTGTACGCTCTTTTTTCTTTTTCCAAAAAAAAAACAAAACATGAGTCGAGAACATTTGTTTTAGTGTCATCTTACTTGTACGTGTGTGTTAATCATTTTCTAAATAGGATTATTTTTTTCTTCAAGTATTGAAACTAAGTAAACTTGTACGCTCTTTTTCTTAGCAAAAAATAAGAACCATGAGTCGAGAACATTTGATTAAGTGTCATGTAACTTGTACGTGTACGATAAGTATTTCTTAAATAAATTTGTAATTTTGTTCACGTATTGAAACTAAGTAAACTTGTACGCTTAAAAAAAAGAAAAAGAAGAGAAACCATGAGTCGAGAACATTTCATTTAGTACCATGTAACTTGTACGTGTATCTTAAGCTTCTCCTAAATAAAATTGTATCTGCTTTTACGTATTTCATCTGTGTAAACTTGTTCGTTTTTTCTTCAAATTCGTGAATGAGCATTCAATTGAAAAACAAATATAATGCGTTTAGTTTTTTGGGGGGTTTTGGGAAGCTTTTGTTGCTCAGTTTCTGAATAATGTAGGCTTAATTATCATGAAATTTGCATTATCTTTGTTCATTCTCATTTGTAAACTCTCTCGGCTAAAAAATAGTTAAACACACGGGTTTATTAATTGCCATATGGCACACACACACCCATACACACACACACACACACGCACACACAAACACACACACAAACAAGTATACAGTGTATATGAACAATGCAGAAACTGCCTAAGAACTGTGGTCGAATTTTCTGTAAAATGTCATATCACTGGATCCAAAATGACACTCGGTTACTTTTTTCCCTTTTTAACTCATCGAATACTGTACAAATATCACACTTTTTGTGGCATGTTTACAATATATAAAAATGAGAAAATTGCAAAAGTTTTGTTTATGTTGTGGTAGACTCGGTGTTATGTCTGAGTATTGTGCAATTGGTATGCTAATCTTAGCATGGGTGAAGTATACTTGTTCTTGTAGGTGGTGTTAGCCGTGTTTAATAACGTGTGATTTCATCGGTAAAGTGTATCTTTATAGGAAGTGTCTTTGGATCCAGACAGACGTGACTGGTATTTAGCTTATCATATCTGGTTAGGCCTACAAAAAGAGGTACAACATATTTATATATATATCAAGACCAATTGGAGGGCTTGTAAAAGAGAAGAAGGGGAGGAAAGTTGAGGGAGAGAGATTGAAGAGAGACAGAGAGCGATAGAGAGAGAGAGAGAATGTGGAGAGGGCGACATGGGAGAAAGAGAGAGAAGGAGAGAGAAAGGGTTGGAGAGGGAAAGATATTGGGAGAGACAGAGAGCGAGTGAGAGAATGGGAGAGGATGACATAGAAAGAAAGAAGGCAAGAGTGAGAGAGAAGGGGCGTGATAGAAAGAGAGAGAGAGAGAGAGTGACAGGAAGACGAACACATAACTGGTATATACATCATACAAAAGAACAATTTCATGTAAAAGTCTTTTAATTTAAGTTTGTGGAAATGCATTTCCGCAGTACTTAAACAGAAATCACCTTCGAGTCACTAGTTTTGATTTTCTAAAACTCTATCAATGTTTCCAATTATTTAGAAAATGTATATACATATATATTGACAGAAATGAGTAGTACGGGATATTAACGTTTTTATATCATTAGCGATATGAAAATGAGATACATGATCAAAAGTTAACAATTTTCAGATAAACAAAGAACAAAAGACTAAACTGTAAAGATTTCATTGTGTAACAGCGATTAATCATAATTCAAAGTAATCATTTAAAACAAAATCAATGTTTCCCTATCATCAAAAATCCCTCTCAATATTACACTTAAATTGAATGCACGTAGTAGGGAATTGATCACCAAAAATGAAATTGAATGCCCCAAACATGCTCATCGTGAGCGCAGCGTTAATTTGAATGCACGAAGTAGGAAATTTTACGCACATTCGTGAATTTTATTTCACCGAACTCTAAAAACAGTGCCGTGCCGATAAATGGAATTTATTGCTCGCATTTTTAATTTGAATGCCCTAATTCACCTGAGAGCGACATATGGTAACTTGAAAGCACGTTCATGAATTTGAATGAAAAAATCGCGAACATGGCTGCATAGTATTTCAATAGTCAGAATGTAAATTGCATATATTGCGTGTCGTTAGGTGGGGACATCCACAATGTTTGTCCTTTCTAACAAAAACTACTGTATGCAATTCGTATTCCGCGTCACAGTATGTTTTTAATATCCTTTTGATGTTTTCTTAAATCAATACATTTTTCCAAGATACTTTTTAAATGCGTTTAAGGGCTACTTCACACTAGAATCATACAAATCTGAGAGACAGATCAGGGAAAGTACGCGGAGGAAATAGGACAATTGATAAGAAAGTTGTTCTGAGGGATAATATTATCTCTCCTGACTTGAGTTGAGAGATAATATTCGCTTATTCACTCGCACAAATTAATTATTGGTATAATATATCATTGCCGTTATCTGTTGGTGAAATTTCAATTAAGCTAGAGTATCGATTTTGCACAGCGCCCTCTTCCGCACACACGCATATGCGCAATTCTGTTAAACAAAACGCGCAACCTACACATTTTTTATTTCTCTAAAAACAAAGATGGGTAGTCTATCCTTGCTAATGCAAAACAGAAAATTGAAAATATAGCGAAAGGTCTTATTTTAATAATGATAGTCATAAGCATTTAAATTCAATCTTCTTGTCAAACATTCTAAATTTCGAATATGTTAGAGACATCTTCTTGCCAAATAACAAACTATGGTGTCAGTGAAGTATTACAATAATGCAGATGAATAAAATCCCCAAATCCTTCTAGTTGATAGCGTAATTAGTCAGTGCCGTATCTGGCGGTAACCGGGGAAAGCAATGTAGTCGCTCCCAGGGGCGTCGCCAGAGGGGGGGGGGGGGGGGGGGGGGAGGGGGGGGGGGGTGCGACACCCCCACCTGTCAGGATATTGTCGGTAAAATTGCGCTGCCGTCGGGAAAAAGAGAAAAGGGGGAGGGAAAAAAAGAGAGGGAAAAAAGAGGGGGAGAAAAGGAGAGGGAAAAAAGAGAGGGAAAGGGGAAAGAAAAGAAAAAAAGAAAAGGAAAAGAAAAGAAAGAAAGGAAAAGGAAGGAAAGAAAGAAAAAAAGAAAAATAGGGAGGAGAAGAAAGAAAGGAAAAGAAAGAAAAAAAAAGAAGAGAGGGAAAAGAAGAAAAAAAAGTGAAAGGGAAACAAAAGAAACGGGGGATGAAAGAGAGGAGAGAGAGGGGAGGTAAGAGTCTGAGAGAGGAGGAGTAGGAGTAAAATAGAGAAGGGGGTTGTTGGGTAGAGTCGTCTCGTCGAGGGAGCAAGAAAGACACGGGTAAATATGTTGTTGTGTCGGGTTAGCTGTGTCGGTATTCTTGCTCGATCCTCGTGTACTATATTAACGCAGAAGTTTGAAGTCGGTGAGATGTATATTGTCGGTCTTCCGACAAGTTTTTTTCCCTACGAACTGTGACTTCTTATCCGCTGTGACAACTTCGAGAGTGACTACAACTACAATACTCGTATTTTCTCGAAGTTTCACTTTCCTATAATATCAGCTAAAGAAATCGGAGGTTTAACATTTTCGGGGAAACTAAATTCAAACAAAATTTAAGAGTCAACAACGGTACGACGAATCGTCTTCCATTCTCTATATTGTGATGAAGCGCCAAAAATTCCGCGCTACGCGCGGAAGGGAAAAACTTCATTTAGACGAGTCGAGAACGGTACAACGAATAGTCTTCTTTCTCTAATAATTTAAGGAAACGTCAAAGCTTCCGCGCTTCGCGCGAGAGGGGGAAACTGAATTCAGATGAATAGGGCTTCTTAAAAGTCGAAAACGGTACAACGAACCGTGTTTTTTCTCTAATAATTTGAGGAAACGTCAAAGCTTGCGCGCTTCGCGCGAGAGGGGGAAACTGAATTCAGATGAATAGGGCTTATTAATAAGATTCGAAAACAGTACGAGGAATTGTCTTCCATTCTCTATATTGTGATGAAACGCCAAAAATTCCGCGCTTCGCGCGGGAGAGGAAAACTTCATTTAGACGAGTCGAGAACGGTACAACGAATCGTCTTCTTTCTCTAATAATTTAAGGTAACGTCAAAGCTTCCGCGCTTCGCGTGAGAGAGGGAAACTGAATATAGACAAATAGGGCTTCTTAAAAGTCGAAAACGGTACAACGAACCGTGTTTTTTCTCTAATAATTTGAGGAAACGTCAAAGCTTTCGCGCTTCGCGCGAGAGGGGGGAAACTGAATTCAGATGAATAGGGCTTGATAAGATTCGAAAACAGTACGAGGAATCGTCTTCCATTCTCTATATTGTGATGAAACGCAAAAAATTCCGCGCTTTGCGCGGGAGGGGAAAACTTCATTTAGACGAGTCGAGAACGGTACAACGAATCGTCTTCTTTCTCTAATAATTTAAGAAAACGTCAAAGCTTCCGCGCTTCGCGCGAGAGGGGGAAACTGCATTCAGATGAATGGGGCTTATTAAGAGTCGAAAACGGAACGACGAATCGTTTTCTTTTTCTAATAATTTAATGAAACGTCAAAACTTCCGCGCTTTGCGCGGGAAGGGGAAGCTTCATTCAGATAAGGATTAAGAGTCGAGAACAGTACACTGAATCGTCTGCTTTTTGTCATAATTTAATGAAACGTCAAAGCTTCAGCACTTCGCGCGGGAGGGGGAGAAACTGAATTCAGACAAGGATTAAGAGTCGAGAACAGTACACCGAATCGTCTGCTTTTTCTCATAATTTAATGAAACGTGAAAGCTTCCGCGCTTGAGGGGGGGGGGGGGGGAACTGAATTCAGAAAAGGATGAACAGTTGAGAACGGTACAGCAAATCGTCTTCTTTTCTAATATTTTTAAGGAAACGTCTAAGCTTCCGCGCTTCGCGCGGGAGTCCCATCACCCACACCCCTCTAATGAGCGCGCTTTTAAAGGGATCCGGTAACTTTGTCTTAGATCCTTTAGAAATAATCCCTGATTTAGCTCATGCTGCAATGATAATTATAAACCTTTAGGTCAGTCAGGAACTCCATGACTTTTACAAGCCGATCGCCTGTCTGATTATCAAGATATTAATGATTGGAATTACAAATTTTGAAAACCGTTCGCCGGACGGTTTTCATAACACTACAGTCTATTGGGGAAAACGAGTATGATAAAACCGGTCAATCAAAGATTTTTTACTTTTTGGAGGCACGTCTTGATCATTTTGAAGCGCGATTTTTTTAGGGCTTCAATATTACACCATATCACAGACACTGGTAACATGTAGGACCGTGTATCTCAGATTTAACATTGTTAAACGATCCCTTTAAGTGATTCTCTTGCTCACTACCGCCTCTCCTTAAAATAAGATCCTAGCTCAGCGCCTGCATTAAAATATATAGCTATTTTGCTGACTAAATTAAAGAAATAATTTGTATATTTATGTCGTCGAGGGAAATGATAATTTTGCGCATTAGCAAGTACTATAGATAGTCCATAGGAAAAACAATTTAGCCTTCGGCCCCAGGTTTATAGGGTTGAATTTGTAGATATTGGACATTTAATTTTGTCGGTAATTGGTGGCTAGTTTTGTCGGTAATCGTTGGCCTCTACACCCCCCACTGAAAAAGGTCTAGCGACGCCCCTGGTCGCTCCCCCAAAGGACAAACCGGCCAAGTAAATTATTATACATCTTATGAAAGAGTGTTTTCTCCTAAATCATTCGGTATCATTTTTGTGTGGTATGTGTTAACGCTTGCATTGTTTACGAGAGTGCAAACATAGGCTTGCGCCACGAAACAAGAGCATTATATATCAGGGAGCCCTGGGAAGAATTACGTTAGTGTTTAAGTGAGCCGGTATGTTTTACCTGTTGCATAACATTGCTCAACAGCCAATGAAAATTAATTATTCCATGGAAGTTACTTATATTGGCAAAGTAACCATCGATGATAATTTGTATGGAACAAGACGCTGACATACTACAATAATATAACTTTATCATTCCTCTTAATCATACACCTTTGGGTTACGGGATCCAGATAACATTATCGTTGCTCAGTGGCCTCAATTAACTCAGAAGTTTGGCGCAATGTACATGTAAGTGTTTTGTGTGTGTGTTTGTATTTGTGGGTCACTTGACTGGGTAGCTCAAAGGCATCGTTTAACAATGTTAAATCTGAGATGCATGGCCCTACGTGCAGCGTGTTATCAGTGTCTGTGGTATGGTGTAATATTGAAGCCCTACACAAATTGCGCTCCAAAATGATCAAGAAGTGCCTCAAAAAAGTTAAAATCTTTGAGTGACCGATTTTACCATACTCGTTTTCCCCAATAGACTGGAGTGTTATGAAAACCGTTTAGTTCACGTACCTTCCGAACCAACGATCGGCTTGTAACAATCATGGGGTTCCTGACTGACCTAAAGGTTTATAATTATCATTGCAGCATGAGCTAAATTCAGGACTTCGTTTCAGGATCAGAGACAAAGTTACCGGATCCCTTTAAGGGCCTGCGTAGATTAAGGACCATTATTGTATACAATAATTAGTATCGACTCATGGACTGTGTCTATAGTCAGCTTTTTAATTGCAAAAGTAACTGCCTCAGAATAATTAGGATAAAATAGCGTGTTTCTATGTGTTGATGTAGCTATAACTGTTACATGTTACCCCGTACGTCGTGTCTGGATCATGATACATATGCATTGTAAACTGTTTTGTAATGTACCTAGGTAATCGGCAATCTTGCTCTTTTAAAGCAAAAACTCTAGACACATTTTGCTCTGGAAAGGTTCAAAAGTGCGTTGGTTAAAAACAGTGAAATACATACAATTCTCAGCAATGAAATCTCATTACTTTTGCAACTCAAAACGAGCACCCATAAGGAAAACATGTCGTTTTTACTTTTATTCCTCGCCATCCATTAAATTGTACTACACTGTCTTATGTAGGAAGTGTGAAGTGTACTCATTACTTTAATTTGCAGATGCTCTAAAGCTACCCCAGAAGTGTGACGACTGACGAGACATTCTTCGGCCACATGTATGTATATATACCTGTTTAGTTCCCATATCTTTGATTATCATAGATTGACTATGCGGCCATCGACTGACTTTTACAAGTTTAGCAATGATCTGTCCAGTCGAATAGGTGCATGTGACACAGGCAGAAAAGGAAGATTTCTACTTCTTAAAAAAAAAAAAAAAAAAAAAATCTCTGACGGCCCTAAACTCTACCACATCTCGTAAAGCACGTATAAGCCATCTACATACATGTACATACAAGATTAAGATTGTAGCCATTTGCGCACAGTGGTAAACGTTGTTTGTTAAATGTATAACTTTTAAGATGATTCCTGGCCGCTATACTGCATTCTCTTGAAAACATAGAGATGGGATTAAATATGAATATAGTCTTGCAAAGTTTATTAGTCTTTGTTAGAGAGCATAACAATAGAAAATATTATCTCACTCAGGCAATAAAGGAAATAACTGATATCCAGAGGTTGCTATGACAATGTTTAAATAATAACTCTTACAGATAATTGACCTTCTGAGTCTTTAGTCATCCTCTACATAGTTATTATTTCAAAATTCTTACAACTGCATTCATAATCAATTTTAAATGTTTCTTTCATTTGGCACTACCACTTGCAATGGTTTAACCTGCAACACTGTGTAACAATACATCAACTAAAGTTATGCGGTGGTCACATCCCGCCGTACTTGCAAGTGCGTGCTGTCTACGTGCAAAAACGTGGGCAAAATTTGGGTATCGGTACGTGGTGAGTACCGCCTCCGTACGGATTTGGGAGCACGCAGACACACCGTAGCACTTTTAGTGCACGAGGAACTTTCGCTGCGTTCGGGCTACCGATTCACCCCCAGTGCGCGTGACGTGCGTGCCCGGTACTGCCAACGAGCGCACAACGCACTGACTCCGTGCGTTTTTAAATTTGTTTCCCACGATCACTTGCTCTACGGAAGGCGCACTTAGCACGTGCGTGCTGCGCACGTGATAAGCGCGTGGTCCGTGCTTACTCGCCACTTCCCCAGTTTAACTTTCTAATGAGCACGCAGAACTCACGTGGACCGTACCGAGTAAGCACGTGCTCCGCACTTACAACGCACGTTGTGCGCACTGATTTATGCAGTATACAAAAGCTGAGCCGACGGAAGAGTGCCAACATTTCGTCTCCAAGATGGCGCCGAAGAAGACACAAAATAAGGGGTCAGCTGCATCTGCAGCTCAAAAGGCAGCGGATAAGAAGGCCAGAGAGGCCCAACAGAAACGGGCCGCGGAAGATGAGAGGGCCAGAGAGGAAGAGGAGAGGAGGAGCGAAAAAGAGTCAGATGGTGACGCCAAAGCGTCTGATCATGAGGAGGGTGCTGCTGGTGGATCGGAGAAGGGGTCACATGAAAAGGGTGTGACAAAGGAAAAGGCCAACTGCTCGTACTCGGCGAAACAGGAGCAGTGCCTGGTTGAGTTCTTCTCGGTCAATCTGGTCTTCTTCGAAAAGTTTCCCAGGGTTTTCCCTTCCCTTGAGGCCCGTTGGCCGACCATCTGGTTGGGTTCGGTCATCTGCACATCCTCCCTCCAGGCCCCGGGGACCACGTTGCCATCCTCATCCTCGTGGTCCAAATTAAGGTCCTGTAGTCCGGGCCGGCGCTTTCGCAGCCAATTGTGAAGGGTGAGGCAGCCCAACACAACGCGAATCACCCTGTCAGGCTCCAACAGCAGGGTGGTGAGTAGGCACCGCCACCGGTGAGCCAATATCCCGAAGCCGTTCTCCACAACCCGACGGGCCCGAGAGGTCCGATAGTTCATCACGCTCTCTTTGTGGGTCATGGCACGGCGACTGTATGGCTTCAAGAGCCACTTTCGCAGGGGAAAAGCATCATCGCCTACGATGAAGTAGGGAAAGTTCCGGTCGTCGCCTGGAAGTGGATCCGGTGCTGGGAATCCAATGGTGTTGTCCTCCAGTGCCCCCCGGAGGGTGGACTCGTTTAACACGCGTGCGTCTGTGGAAGAGCCGTTTGCCCCCACCTTGCACCACAAGAAGGAATAGTTAGCATCCACGATGGCCAGGAGCACCACAGAACAGAAGCGCTTATAATAATGTAATAGAGCGATCCACTTTTATTGGGCTTCTTGATGGCGATATGTTTCCCATCGATCGCCCCATAACAGTGGTGAAAGTTCCATCGCGTTCCAAACTGGCTGGCGACGGCTTTCCACTCGTCCTGTGTGGAGGGCATGTTGAACATCTCCTCCTTATGTTCCTTGTAGATGGCGGTGCAGACCTCCGGCACGAACGTGGATATGCTGTTGTGTGCCACCCGGAAGTCGTAAATTTTAAAGCAAATACAAAGCAAAACCAAGAATTTGTTATGGCAGAAATGAAGACACACACCTTGGGCACTTGGTGATTCGAGGGGTCACTCGGAGCAGGAGCTCGGCGAAGAGATTGGGGTCCATTCGGATGTATCCGACATAGTCCCCCCGCGATTCACGCTCTAGCTCTTGGAACAACGTTTCGTACTGCCCGAAAAGCCTCCTCCTCTCGATCCATGGGCGAACCCACCATCTCCTGCGTCGGCATCTCTGTTGCCTCTCTCTCTCTCTCTCCCGTATCAAGGCAAGTAATACCACGTCGTGCTCATGCGCTGCCACTTGAAGGTGTTCTTGCAGCATCAGAACCCGGAGTCTCTGCGGTGGAATGGGCGGCATCATGAGGAGGCAGCAGCAGCTGGGACTTCTAGAGAAAATGGGAATGTCGTCCTATATACTTCGACATACCCCGACTCACCAAGTTCTTCGTACGTGCACGCACTTACAACGTGCGAGTGAGTAAGGACACCGTACGTGAGCAGCACGTGTAAGTACGGCCTCCGTAAGATAACGTGGTAACCGCACGGAGACCGTACGTTGTAAGCACGTAGTAAGCACGTTGTAAGCACGTACAACGCACTTACCACGTGCGCAACGTACGATGCACGCAACCGCTCTAGGCCAGGCGTGGCGTACGGGCCACGTACTTACACCGTGCGTGTGACGTGCTTTGCCGGTACTCCCTCCCTGCCTTTGCCACTCCCTCCCTACGTTTTCAGAAAACGTGGCGGCCGTGGCCTCCCCAAAAACCGTACGGAGTAAAAACACGCACGGTGGGATGTGACCAACGCTTATGGTGGATCAAAAGTCTCGTCGTCTCGTCGTCTCGTCTATGGTGAATAGCGCTACAATGTCAACATTAAACTTGGCAAACCTATTGTCCAGAATTCCAGATGTCCTCGGTTGCTTTCATACCTGCTCACTCTAGCAAAACGTGTGCTTATTTGTTGTTATACTACCAGCCTGTCGTATTAAAGATACTATGTCCCTTTTGCAGCCAACATCAAATTCTGTAGAACTTTGCAGTAATTATGAATATGTCTTGTATGTGTTATCTGTGAAATTTAAACGTTAGCAGCTAGTGTCCTAATATTCAAATTGTACAAGGAAACCCGTTTACTTGCTAGACTTCACTGTCAGACACTATTGAGTGACTGACGGGCTTTTTTTCTTCTTTGGTAATAAAATATATATAAAATGAGCTGTAAAGGGTACATGAGCATTTGACAACATCAATAACCCACTTCTTGAAATGGCCAAAATTAAACTGATTGAATCTTTGCGTAGCATAAAATGTACAACCATTCGTTACAATGGTCTGAAAATCAGATTATTACTTACTGGCTCTATAACTCTTAAGTCGATTCGACAACTAATAATCGTTATTTTCCCACTTAAAGACATTATCAAGCTCCCTTTTTTCAGGGAAGTTTTAAATTAGTATTATCTTTCAAATGCCTTTGGAATTTAACCTTTTCATTTTTGGCCTGCAAATGGGACATAGTACCTTTAAACTTTTTTTTGGCTAAACTGCCAAAGGAATCTTTCTTCAGTGAACAAAAAATGGGGATCTCACTTGAGTTCAACCGTAAGGTGAGTGACAAAGCAAAAGAAATTCCATTAACTTTGTGTTGCTGACACAAACGCATCCTTTGTGCATCTATCATAGAAAAACGGCACGTGTATGATCCTCGAGATTAGGGACTTTTAGATTTGCACAACGACAACGTGGACTGCTACGATCGACGTCATTTTAATGCACTGCCTTGAATGAATGAACGTCACACGTATCAGTCCACGCAAATCTAAATGTCCCTAATAACAAAACAGTACAACGCAGTTAAACTTGCTCAGAAAAAAAAGTATAATTATGTATGCACAACTATTTATGGCCTGAGTTACAACCAAATATGAGGTGAAGTAACTTTGAATCTCTTTATTAAAAAAAAAAAAGAAGATATATATTTGCCACTCTTTTGCACAATCAATGCCCGGCTGGAAGCTTCTACGCAAGCCATTGATATTATCTCACAGTGTTATCCGTATCTTGATACAGACTTCCCAGTGAATGTTATATCACATACGAGTACTACATGTATGTAAAGAGTATATCATGGGACCATTTGACTCTCCACCCCCTCTCTCCATCCCCCTCTCTCTCTCTCTCTCTCTACTGTATCTATCTATCTGACTGTATGTCATTTCCTCTCTCCACTTTATTTGTCTTTTCTTCTATTCTGATGCCTGTTCTCTCTGGTTAGGATTAATAATCACATCATTATATCTATTTCAAATGGATGTTCAGTCTATTTAGACTTCCGACAAAGTTGTTCAGATAAGTCTTTCAGATCCCTGTTCTCATTTTACCTTATAACGTACACCTGTAATTAAACCTTTTGAATGACCTGTAGACACATTGAGCCAATTTTGCATGTAATTGCTTTATTTGATAACTTGAGTATTAATGTTCATATTCTTTCCATCTTTCTCTCATTTGACTTTTTCTATCCCCATCTAGCTCCCCATCATAATTCAATAAAATATCAGTTATAAGGCCTTACATTCTTTGATTAAAAAAAACCCCACATGAGGCAATTAGGTTAACAATAGTTTCACCAGGTTTATTGTGCAAGTCATGTAGATTGTTTATTTGCACTGTCTGTAATAAAAGGTGTTAAACTTACTGTTTATATAAGTTTTTTAAATAATCTGGTTTACATGTACTGTATTTGCACATACACAAACAACTTCACGAAGGACATAGTGTATTATAGTGACAATTAATCCATCCCATCGTATAATTTCACACATGTTTATACAAAAAACGTGTAGACTTAAAAAGTAGGATCTAAATTTAAATAGATAATTTGTCAGTGGTGCCAGTGGATTAAGTTGGTCATGTCATTGAGATGTCACTGGTGTATTATCTCTCTCTCTCTCTCTCTCTCTCTCTTGAATCTAGATTTTTTAAACAATTATTATCATTATTTTTCTGCCATTTGATGGCAGGGGGGGGGGGGGGGGTGGTACATATCTCCCCAACGGAGTATAATGCAAGCCATACCAGTTACCCAACTAATATATGCAATTTTGATTTGTGTACTGCTGGAGCTATATGACATACATGTGCCGTTTGTCTTGAACTTGTCAAAGTGGATTGGGATTTAAGACTAAACGTTATTTTCAAGTGTCGTCTCTCTGTGTTTGTTCTCGAGTTTTTGGTCTGATGAATAATGAGCTTGAGGAGATGGCTTTGGTGTGTCTTTGTTCAGAATTGTATTTACTTCCTTCATATTCCACTTTAAATTGCATTATGTAAGGACATTATCAATGATTATCCTGATGTTGATTTGTATAAGTTAATTATTTGTAATACACTGTTCATAGAAAGGTTGGTGATGGATTTTACCTCTGAATGTCATGAATTATTTGTGTTTGCATGTTATAACCCTCTGGTTTGAATTTCATTGAATTTCGTCGAGAAAAAAAGAGGTATCATTGAAGCAGTTTGTAAGTTATAGCTGTTTTAGAATACTTGTTGCCTCATTTAATAATCTATTAGTGTATGCATCATTGAATATCCCAAGATCTGAGTATGGTTTAGAGATGAAAAGTCTCTTGTAGTTTATTACATTAAGAAGCACTTTCAAAACCGAGTAAGATAGCTCATAATGCTTGACAGTGCTGTATTCTGATATGATTTAAGTATGTGCCACAGAAGTCAATAATTTAAATAGCTATATCAAACTCGTATTACAAGAGGCAGTTTCCTCTATATTTCAGTTTGTATATTCTAGTCTCATCCTCTAGATATATAAATGAACGGGGTAATATCTGTAAAGCACTTTAGACACAAAATAGATGTACAGTATTGAATTCAGGATATTATGAACGTCAGCTGATATATATATATATATATATGCCTATATATATGTATACGTATTTATTTTCTTTAATTGTATAACTGTATGGTATTGACTTTAGTGACCTGAAATACGAGATATAATTGTTAGAATTTAAAATATGATTTACAAATGAAAACAAAATAATCATACCTGTTTAATAAAATAATTTATCATTTTAGTTTTGTTTGCAAACTCGGTGGGATCTACTATTTGTGATTACAATTTGAAGATGTAATGTGCTAAAATGTTATTGTTCCCGGCTGTGTGACAGAGAGTATAATGTTAAATATGTTGTTGATATTTGGACGAAGTAGAGTTAAAGTCTGAGAGAGCAGAATGTCTGTTAAAAGTCAGAGAAGGGCTTAAATTAAAATATTTGACTTAGAGATATTAATTCCATTTTGGCTTTAACCAGACCATGTAAATAACAGGATCATAGTTGTGTTCAACAGCAATTCCATTACAGGCACTTCATGGTAATAAAAAACCAGGCCTCTGATTGGTGGAATGGTCAGGCCACAAATAAATCCGTGCTCCTCTACATTTTCAAACAAAAGTTCTGCGATTGGTTTTGTCGTTTATTATTATAGTACCCATTTCTCCTGCAATGTATCAATAAACTACCAACTTAGAACACAAAATATCAAATTTATGTTGCCTTTGCAGCATGGCCCCGTTTTTAAAATATCGAGCAAAGATCAGTACTAATATTTTGAAGAAAAAATAAATCATTGTTATCGAGCTTTGCTAGTTCGTTTATTTCGCTTCCTTTCTTCTCTGGTTATAGCTAGACACAGAACACTTGGATGCAATTATTTGTTTATCTTGATGATTAAGTGTTTCATGTAACAATAATATATGACTAAATTGAAGCTATTAAACTATAGAAAGGGCCAGGCGCGTACGCAGGGGGGGAGGTTTGGGGGGTTAACCCCCCCCTTTGGTATTTTTATGTGTATAAACCCCCCCCCCCCCAACAAAACCCCCCTAAAACCCCCCCCTTTTGGATTTTTTTTTATTTTTTATTTTTTAATTATTAAAAAAAAAAAAAAAAAAAAAAATTATCCCCATGACTGACCAAAAACAGGTGACCCTACCCCCCCCCCCAACAGAGCAAATTGTCAATTTTTTTTAAATTTCGAGGTCAAAAAAAAAAAAAAGTGTCCTCTTACCCCCACCCCCAGAATTTTAAAGAAAATGCTCCTCTTTCCTGACCCCATAAAAAAGCCGTTAAATGACAAACATGCCACAAAGCAATTGTGAATGATTGATTGTTCCTTTAGAAAGAGCGTCCTCCATTGTCCATGGTTGTGTGCAGCCTTTGTGTTTAATCTTTTTCAAAACACCAATGAACATATATATAATATTTATGCGAGACTCTTCAAACTCCACACTGAAAGAGCAAAATCAACAGGAAAAATACACTGGGCTTTAACATGTCCTTCCCTTCTGAAAAAAAATACCTGGCATTGAAATAAAACTTGAATTGTTTTCAGTCAATTCATGCTAGCTTTAGGTGTATAGAGACTGAACGGATAAACTACACCGACAAAATTACTGCAAGCTTCATGGGCCTAAAGTAGTTATTTTGATAATCATGTTTATCGGGTTTGTCATGGCGCTTCGCAAAAGGCATTTAGAATTGTTTGTCATCTCTTACCAAAGTTATATCCTACATAGTCATTAATACGTGTGTGTGTGTGTGTGTGTGTGTGTGTGTGAGAGAGGAAGGTGGTGGTGGAGGGGGGGGGGGGGGGCTGGGAGGAGGAATAATTGATGCTCCAGATGTTGTGTGTTTACGTTTTTACTGCAGGTAGAGAAAATGGTAGATAGCAGTACTTTTTTCTATAATTCAGCATGTTTTATGACATGGAATTTGCCTACATTAAGTTTACATTTAAATATAAAAATTGTGTTATTAGGTGAGGCCACTACTAAAGCCGTTAATTTCCCGAGAAATGAAGAATAATAAGAACATCTGGGGGGGGGGGGGGAGGGGATGTTGTGTGTTTACGTTTTTACTGCAGGTAGAGAAAATGGTAGATAGCAGTACATTTTTCTATAATTCAGCATGTTTTATGACATGGAATTTGCCTACATTAAGTTTACATTTAAATATAAAAAGTGTGTTATTAGGTGAGGCCACTACTAAAGCCGTTAATTTCCCGAGAAATGAAGAATAATAAGAACAGCTGGGGGGTGGGGGGGAGGGGAGGATGTGACACCCCGCATGTTGAGAGGAGCTTTGTCTAGAGTACCCGTCACCCAACATGTGAATAACATGTATGAGCCTCAAGTCCAAGCCGCGGCGCTAACGCTCTCAATACTCGGCATACCCGTCATAAGTACAACTCGGTAAGTTAGGTGAGAGAGAATAAGGCGAGTTGGAGGGTGTGGGAGGTTGTTGGAAAGGGGGGGGGGGGGGGGCGGCGGGTCTCCGTTGGGTAGGGGAGGGGGGTGGCAGGGGTACAGTGTCCCCTTCTTTTCCAAGTACCCCAAAGTGTATTTTTTCTTTATTATAATTGCCGCTTCTATCTTTATCACACATCAATCTTTTACCTCTGATAAGTGCCCCTATTCTAATCTGATAAATGCCCCTTTTATTTTGACAATTGCAACTTTTCTTCCGTTCTAATACGTGAACCTCTCCCTTCTGATAACTGCCCCCTTTTTCTTTCGTAATTACTGCCCTTCCCCTTTCAGATTCAGACAATGTATGAGTTTTCAAACGCACGGTACCTGCATTTACATTATGAGTCGTAATGTTTACACAACTGAGAAAGTTAATTACTGTACGTGATACATTACCATATGTTGTAATTTGTCACCCCTTATTTCCCCAGAAACAATATATTTATCATAGCCCCCCCCCCCTAACATGTGCTGCTAATTCGAAGAGTCTAATAGTAATTTCCCTCTAATCTTCTCCAAATCCTGCTTGCTACGCTCGCTAGCATTCATTGAATATCTCATTAAATAGCCTATGAAAGGTCTTATTCATGTTTTAATGATGAGACTTTGATTAAAACACCCATCATGATCGGTTATTCCATCTACTAATGAGAATTAATTGGTCATAATGTTACCACAATTTTGATTTGGAAAAATTGCTCGCTCGTTTGGCTAGCTTGCAAATGAATATTCAGGACACGAGACCCAACAACAAGTAGGTGTCCCCCTTTTTTTCTCCAGAAAGTGCACGTTTGTGTTGATGCCCCCATATAAAAGAGATACCTAACTTTTCTATTCTCATGAGGAGAAAAATTGATTTGGATTGGGTGAAGTTCTGAAAATGTGAGGACAACTTTTTGTTGATACATGTGTATATGTAAAATTTTGGGCCAAAACCTATTCATGTTTATTATTAAATATTTCAATTAGGACAAATCTTCCGTCACGGGTATAAATACAATAATTAAAACAGTCGAAATACAAATACTAGAGAGTTTTAAATTTACTATTACCGGTTTTAATTAACACTTTTGTCGTGTGCTCAAGACTAGCAGTTAAACCTTTTCCCACAATGTGGCCTTTCAGACTTTGTGCGCATATTCATGACAAGTGTGACGACATTTCCTACAATCACTCTATGACACCATTATAATCTGTCAACACAGTTGGTCTACAAGCGCCACTCGAGACCCAATATATAAGGTAGGCGAAATGTTACATGTTTGAATACATTGTTGGTGATGTTGTAGCTGTTGTTGATGTTGTTATTATTTAGTTATTATTGGTTTCGTAAATTTTTTCGTCCTCTCAACTATATTTTGTCTTATTGCTTCCTGCTTAGTTGCAACACGCGTAGTAGGATTATTATGCTCTCTGTGCAAGATATGAAACTGACTGCTACCGTAGACCTTTATATACGTGTATGTATTTTAGCCTTGTCACTCGACCGTCCTTTTCGTTCAATTTCGTTATTAAACAATATGTTGTGATTTTGTGTCCATACTTTCAAAAATAGGCTAACATGTAAACATATTGAAATGTTAACATGTTCAGATGTTGCGCATTAACAAACAGCGACATTTCGAATGACATTTCTACACGCCTCCTTACAATTCTACGACCCGCATTGCACCTACGCACAATAGCCCCGAATTGAATGGGCACGATGCCCTGGTTGGGACAGCAATGTATACGGATAATATATGTATAATTATGTACAATGAAATACAAAACCTTTGTACTTGTTTTTGTTCCTTGGGCTTATATATATGTGTAAAAAGTTATGATATCATTTCCGAATGAACAGCTTAGTCACAGATATCAGCAGTTACCATGGCAACACAACACTAGAACCGGTATTATTCAAAGAAACAGTTAAAGTCATCTACAAATTTATAAAAAAAAACACTTTTGAATGCGTAAAAATGTACAAGTTAGAATACCTCACCATAACGGAAAGTAATGAAATGCAATTTACATCACCATTTATAACGGTTGCCATGGCAACGAATCCATAATAGCCTAAATAAATGAAATAATTTTTGAGTAATTTCAGTAATATATTAGACAATATACTCATTCAAGACAAGTTTAAGACCCCTTTCTAAAATAATGACCAAAATATATGACTAATCGATCATATAAGCCAATAATGTGTTATATAGTACCTTCCCATTGTTACCATGGCAGCATGAATTAGAGTTAACAAGATGCCCTGTACGTTACTATATTTCATATGTTTGCTATATCTTGGGATTGGAGAGGTGTTGAAAGTTCATTTTGGTATCTAAACCCAGGTTCTCAGGTACAGAGAAAAATGCTAAAGCATTATTTCGGACATTAACATAGGACATCACAGTTAATTTACATAAATTAGCATACAAAATCAGAGCAAAATGACCATAAAAGTAGTCTGCCGCGGCATTTTACAAGCTATTTCTTAGGATTGAGAAAGATTGAACATTGTAATGACTACATTAGATGCCAGAAAACTTCTTTTGATTGTATGCAGTGTTGGATCCAGCACAGATTCATCACAACTGCGCGGTTGTACTTGCAGCATTCCATCACTCCAACTACCCTTCTCACTCAGGGATGCGGCTGTCCGTGTCTCACTTCCCGCCTTCCTTAACCAACTAAAATCTTACGTTGAATAAACTATGAACACATGTAACAAACATCAAAAGTTGATGTTTGGATATAATTGTAATTAAGTATATAATTTGAATGTTAGGAGATTGATTTGTATCTTCCCTCATTAAAATTGTTTCTATCCAACATCTCAAACTGACCGCTTAGTTTTGTTCCCCCAAATCTTTCTGAAGTGCAAAATAAGAACTATTCTTCAATTCCAATTTCTGCTACTTACTTTCTTTTTTGCTTCACTTAGACAGACATTGTTTTAATGATGCAGAATAGCTAAGTGCCATCTAGATAACACAGGAAAGTAATCATATTATCTGACTTAACTTTTATTTCCGATGTATAAATCATGATTTTTTTAGTAATGAATATCATCTCAATCTTTATCTTCCATTCTCAACAAATATGTTATATCAAATTTTGCCCGAACAAAGATTAAAAAGGAACGATATATCATTAAATATTTTGCACAGTGCATTTATTAACTTGCACATTTGCCAGGAAAAAATACATTATCAAGAGCCCCGCTAGTTTGTGTTTATACAATACCAAATACCCTAACACCACAAATTCAAATTCACTTTTTTCAATCATTAAAAACAATCCAATATAGATAATACAAGTCATACATTATACAAATAGCAATACAAAATAAATGGTTTGGATTACCCTAAAATATAAGGCTTGATAAAATGGTATATCAGTAAACAGAATTATACCAAACAAAAAACAACAGAGAACATTACATAAAACATTACACACTAAACTACAAAAAGAAAAGGAAGAAGAAAAAAGAAAAGAACGAAACGGTGAAGGAGAGAGAGAGAGAGAGAGAGAAGAAGAGAGAGAGAGAGAGAGAGAGAGGGGGAGAGAGAGAGAGGGGATGCAAGATTAATTGCGTGTTTATTTAGTCGAAATATAGTCCAAGGTACAATTTTGGACAAAGATGTATTGAAATTAGCCTGATAGAGTATTGCAGTGGTGGATCCAGGGGAGGGGGGGGGGGGGGGGGGGGAGTAAAATGTTTGGCCAAAACCTATTCATGTTCTTAATTAAATATTTCAATTAGGAAAAATCTTCCGTCACGGGTATGAATACAATAATTAAAACAGTCGAAATACAAATAATAGAGAGTTTTAAATTTACTATTACCGGTTTTAATTTACATGTGTTTCGTGTGCTCAAGACTAGCAGTTAAACCCTTTTTGGGCCAAAACCTACTCATGTTTATTATTAAATATTTCAATTAGGAAAAATCTTCCGTCACGGGTATAAATACAATAATTAAAACAGTAGAAATACAAATACTAGAGAGTTTTAAATTTACTATTACCGGTTTTAATTTAAATGTGTTTCGTGTGCTCAAGAATAGCAGTTAAACCCTTTTCCCACAATGTGGCCTTCCAGACTTTTTGCGCATATTCATGACAATTGTGACGACATTTCCTACAATCACTCTATGGCACCATTATAATCTGTCAACACAGTAGGTCTACAAGCGCCACTTCGAGACCCAATATATAAGGTAGGCAAAATGTTACATGTTTGAAGACATTGTTGGTGATGTTTTAGCTGTTGTTGATGTTGTAGCAGTTGTTGATGTTGTAGTTGTTGTTATTATTGGTTTCGTACATTTTTTCGCCCTCACAACTATATTTTGTCTTATTGCTTCCTGCTTAGTTGCAACACGCGTAGTAGGATTATTATGCTCCGAGTGCAAGATATGAAACTGACTGCTACCGTATGCCTTTCTATACGTGTATGTATTTCAGCCTTGTCACTCGACCTTCCTTTTCGTTCAATTTCGTTATTAAACAGTATGTCGTGATTTTGTTTCCATACTTTCAAAAATAGGCTAACATATAAACATATTGAAATGTTAACATGTTCAGATGTTGCGCATTAACAAACAGCGACATTTCGAATAACATTTCTACACGCCTCCTTACAATTCTACGACCCGCATTGCACCTACGCACAATAGCCCCGAATTGAAAGGGCGCGATGCCCCGGTTGGGACAGCAATGTATACGGATAATATCTGTATATCTACAATGAAATACTCGTGTGAGTCACGTACCATCTGAAATAGTCCTAATTATTCATGAATATTCCAGAGTATCCTCAAGATCCAAATAGATTGAAGAAATACAGCGTGTTTGTCAAACTAAAAATAACCGGCAATAATAATGGCGGGCAACCAGGTGGCATTTGGCGCGAAGTAGTCACCAATCGGGTGCCTCTGCCACTGCACATTTGGCGCATTTTGGAATTATTTGGCGCGTAGTGGCGCAAACAAGGTGCGAAATCCTCATTGGCGCAACTTGGCGCGCGCCATTACATTCCAGTGGATTCCAATAGGCGGATTGTTTGCGCCAAAGGGCGATATGTTCGCGCCATTTGGTGTCACTTGGCGGACACTTGGCGCTGATTGCTCGATGCAAGTGGCGCGACGAAAATTTGAAACATTTTGAAATTTTCTTGCCGCCACATTCAATTTTTGTGCCGTCACGGGCCACCACGAGCCAGTTGGGAGGCAGTTTGAGCCACTACACGCCACTAGGCACCTTATTGGCGACACTAGGCGCCACAGTAAATTGCATTGGCGCAAACTGGCACCAACTGGCGCTGGCCCAATGGACTCCTAGCATAACCACTCGCATCCAGGCACCCCCACAAACAGCCACGCTCAACCCTAGCGTGAAGGAAGACTATTGTTCATTGAACAATACTGGGTTAACAACTATATTTAGACATGGATCTGCATACCATTTAATGTACAATAATATACACAGAACTAATTGTATGAATACATGTATGTGTGCATTACTGAATACTGATATTACTGTAAAGTTGTAAATGGGAAGTAGAAGTAAGCACATAAGTGCTAGTCGAGTCTAGTCCACTATATGGCAAGATATTTTTGTTAATTTACTTACATTAATCATAGTAATCCAGTTCCTAATTATTACCCTGTACGTAATCTGTACTCCCAAAGTTAGGCACAATTGTTTTTTTTTTACCAATACACTCGACCCCAAAAAGTTGACACTTTCTATAATTAAGATTATCAAACGAATATTTAATATAATCTATAATTTCATACATAACCATAAATTAATCCTCTTTAAGTTGATATGCGATTGAAATCATACCATTCACGCACGATTTAGCTTCGGTATTTCACAATAAATGAGTCTCTGAAAGAAAACTGCGAACGTTAATTTGACCTTTACAAAAAAGAAATGAAGAAGATCCTCCCCCCCCCTTCTAGCCCCCTATATTTGTATTATTTGTTTGCTCAAAGGGGGGGGGGGTGTTGATAAAAAAATGGAACTCCACCCCCCCCCCAAAAAAAAAAAAAACATTAGCTCACTACCCCCCCCCCTTTCCCCGCTTATTCGGCCGATCGGCTGACCAAAAAGAAATGGTACTCACTACCCCTTCCCCCTACCCCCCGCATATTCGGACAAGTGGTATTTCCTGCTCATTACCAATTTATATCTCATTGAACCTATGCAACGTCATGAACAAATCCGATACCATACTTTGTCATTAATAATTTATTGTGATAGTGCCACGCAATGATCGTCATGTATAGTATATCTCTTTTTAAAATGTAAACTCTTCAAAAAAAGTTCTTCAATCAAAGTTTGAGTGTCGATATGCATTTTTGCCCCCCCCCCCCAAAAAAAAAAAAAAACACAACAACAAACAAACAACAACGATCCTCCCCCCTAAAAAAAAAGCAGTAAAGGAGTAAAGATGGTTTATATTTTTAACCCAAAAGAACTTAACAATAATAAAAACCTGAATTAAATGACGTATGAAATTCCATTCAAAGAAAAGGGAGGGTTAACAGGAATTAAATGTCGTAAACATTGCGCATGCTACCTATATTTATAAATGGAGGTTTTTATAATAGCGATACGCGCATATCGTGGACATAATTATTGTGAGAGAAAGGGAGAAACGTGTCTGTTTTTTGTTATAGGGGTGAGAAGCTTATTTACAGTCGGGCGAAAAATATGCTTATTTAGAAGCATTTATGTTAGGGTCTGCAGAACGGCCGGGCTCGGGGACTCGTGCCACCTTACTTTTTGAAAAAGTTTGTTACAGAGAAAAAGAAAGAAAGAAAGAGAGAAAAAAATAAGTGACCTGCTACATGAACGTTTAGGACAAAGTAAAGTGGATATGTTTAAAAACATTTTTGTTGTTGTTGCTGTCATTGTTATTGTTGTTCTTGTCGTGTATCGTACATTTTTTGACATGACAACTATATTTTGTCGTATCGGTTCCTTCGCAACACGCGTGGTATGCTTATTATATTCCGAGTGCAAGATATAACACTGTCTGGTACTGTAGCTAGTCCTCTCTCCGTGTATGTATTTTGGCCGTAGACTGAGCACTTTTCCCGCTTAACTCTTATCCTGCCACAGGGCTAATCCCCCCAGTGCCAGATTTACAACGAGATAATCGGATTAACGCGATGGTACTACCAATAGCGCGTGCAAAACACTAGGCACAGTCCAATGGGCATGAACAATAACTGCTATTACGAATGCGTGCTAGCATGCAAGAAGCAGAGTAACAATAGCGTGCTATAGCAGCCTTATGGCAGGCTATGAGTTAATTTCGTTAACAGTTTGCCGTGATTTTGTTTCCATAGTTTCAAAAGTGGACTAAAATACAAATATTGACGATAAATAATTCCCATATGGATACAACATGTTGCACATAACAAACATCGTCATTTTGAAACGGACATTTACAAACGCCTCCGTACATTATTCTACGAATAGTGATATACATCCGCGCTGAACGCGATGTACCCTGGTTGGGACAGCAATATATACGGGGAATATCTACGATGAAATACCCGTATATGTATTGTACCGCGGCTACCACCCGAAACAGTCCTGATAATTGATGATTTTTCCAGAATATCCTCAAGATAGTCCAAATAGGTGAAAGAAATGCAGCGTGTTTGTCAGTGGCGGATTCAGGGGGGGGGGGGGGGGGGCGGCTCCCCTGAAAAAAGAAGAAGTTAATTTTACATATATTTGAAGACGGCCCCCTCCCCTGGTGCTCAAGGGGAAGGAGGGATTCGATTGCCAAATTTTCAGAGGCAAATGAAAAAATAAACAAATAAATAGTGCTCATTACTTACACAAGGGGCACTATTTAAAATAAATCTCTCAGAGTAGAAAAAGGGCTCTTATAAGAAGGCGAAATGACCCTTGTCATAAAAAAGAGGCATTGTGGGGTGCTTGAAGAAGTATTGGAGCATTGTTCCCCTTTGACATTATTTACATTTTACTCTAACTGAACATGCGTGCAAAAATTAAGCAATAAACGAGGTACTATTTGAAATGAATAAATAAACAATTTAAAAGGTCAAGTTTGTAATAACATCGGTAAGATGAATTCTTTGATGTGTGATTTTTCTATTTATTTAGCAGGAGTCAACTTTATATCGTTGCTCTAAGTCATAAATTGTCATTACAATGTATTTCAAAAATCAATAATATGAACTTCTGAAACTTATGAAATTTGCATACTCTCAAAACGTTTTCAAGAGGCAATCTTATTCATAACGAGTCACCCGTTGTTAATTTCAATGGTATTGTGATAACGCTGTTTTTGGGGGGTTTTATATAATGGGCCATTTTCGTAGTGTATTCGAGTTTATTGCATACAAATCATCTTTGTCAAGTGCCGGGTGCAAGGGCGGCGATTTCTTTGTACTATTACTGTCTTGACATCTTCATGTACCAGCTAAACAAAGTTGATTTACTCGGTGTCTATACTCCAATGTTCATACAAAACAATGCCGTCCACTCAAATCCCACCAGATAAATTGATTATTTTTACCTTTTCCGCGTCCGCACTGTATTTGCAGTATGATAGAATCCCCGTCGTTGAATTGTTCCAAGCGTAAGCTTAATAAACAGTCCTTTTTGAATTCATATGACCCACATTGTAATTAAAGTACATGATGATATTCTACATTGAACATCCCGGCCTTCTTCTCGGAGGGCCATCTGGCATGCGAACGTGCTCGCATAGATGTGACAGGTCCTTGTTTTCTTGCATGAATCAGTTGTTGCTAGGTCGGACATGCCATGTGGCTTGTCCGGCGTGACAACGGCTGCTGTTAACTAATTCATGCATGTGATACTGCGGGGAGACGTGGGGGCGTGGCGCAGGCGAATGTTTTTGCGTGCCTTAGGGCTCTCTGGGAGCAGACGTGAATAGATTTGAATGCATGTTGGAAACTGTTGATTGTGTCTGGGCTATGGCCTACATATTATTGTATATTACTGTATCATGATTGTTCATGTCTACTGCCTCGCTCGAGTTGACCTCGATCAATAGGGACTGTTAGATTTGCGTGGACTGATACGTGTGACATCCATTCAAGGCAGTGCATTAAAAGGACGTCGATCGTAGCAATCCACGTTGTCGTTGTGCAAATCTAAGGTCCCTATTGAGCTCGTTCAATGACCTCAATATTAAAGTGACCAACGTTACATTCCTTTGGTAAAAAAATGTTAATTTGTTTGCTGTATTTGCTATTTTTGCTTGTTTCACGTTGTATAATCATCTTATGTTAAGGCTTCTTGCCCACCTATTATTATTGTTACGTCCTTCACCATTGCAACCACTTCAATTAAATGTAAGTTTTATTCATGGGAACCTACAATCTGCAAGCTGAGATTTTCAATGGGTTCTTCACATTTCACCCTGTATAACCTACTATTCAATACAATTAATTTCGACGTCTTTTCAAAGAATTTATTATATAATGTGACACTTTTAGTATATTTTATATTATGTTCTAATTTTGTCAATTATGTGATTTCTCTTTTGTGAAATATGAAACAAACAAACTTGAAACTTGAAACTTGATATGGAAACGTATATCATCCGCTCTATCTGACTTACGTACATCGAACAAATAAGCATTTTGGAATAAAAAAAAGTGAAGTTTTCAAACAAGTGCGTTTCTTTTCAGCATTGGGATGCCCTGGAGGCACTAGGGTAACCAAGTAAGTCCTAGATATTTATACGACTGAACTACAAAGGATTTCCGTCAGTGGAGTAAACAGTAGTAACTAATTTAAGGGATCTAGTTATGTGTATTACTTTGCACTTAGATGAGTTCAGGACCATGTCATTGTCAATACACCACAGAAGTATATTATTCAAGTAAGTTTGCAACAAATTAGAGTCGTCGGTATAAACTGCACGATACAAAACTGGGTCATCAGCATATTGAGGGAGGGGAGATGAAACAGTGTCAGGTAAGTCGGCTGTAAAATAATTAAACAAGATCGGTCCAATAACGGAACCCTGTGGCGAACCGGAAGGAACTTGTTTCCAATCCGATTTTACTTCTTCAAACAAGACACACTGTTGTCGATCTTAGAGGAAAGAACGTATCCAACAAAGCAATTTGCCACAAACGCCATATTTGTGCAGTTTCTGAATAAGTTTGAAATGGTTTACCTTGTCAAAAGCTTTGGAACAGTCCAAGAAAATTGCACCAACTCTTGGCGGCTTGGACTGGTCCAAAGCTTTTGCCCAATTGGAAAAGAGGGTAACGGCTTGTGTTGTACATGACCGCTTCGGGAGGAAACCGTGTTGGGAATCAGGAATGATCTTGTAAATTTGTTAGGGTGCGTTCAATCGAATTTTCGAAGCTAGAATCACAAACATGAATCACAAATCAAAACGCCGTTACAAAAAACAAGGTCACTGCGGTTAGCGTTCAAGCGATTTTTCATCAACGCTGATTCTAGCTCATTTCGAGCCCAGCCACTGCGTATCACACTCGCAGTTTGACCCAGGAAGTATAGGTCAACTTCGGCGCGCGCTTTTTGGAATTGTTTACGGCCGACTGTCGACTGCTGTTTTGAGCATAGATCGCAATAATAAAACAAAGAATGAGAAGGTGATGGAAGAAAGAAACAAAAAATAACACAAGGAAAGACAAAAAGAGAAAGTGATAGAGTTATTAAAACAAAGAATAACGTAATAGAAGGTGATATAAGGAAGAAACAAAGAATAACATAGGGAAAGACAGAAAGAGAAAGTGATAGAATGATTAAAACAAAGAATAACATAAGAGAAAGTGATAGAATTCTAAAAACAAAGAATAACATAAGAGAAGGTGATAAAAGGAAGGAACAAAGAATAACATAAGGAAAGACAGAAAGAGAAAGTGATAGAATGCTTAAAACAAAGAATTACATAAAAAAAGCTGATAGAAGGGAAAAAACATAGATTAACATAAGAATAGAAAGAAGAAACAAAGAATAACAAAAGAGAAAGTGATAGAATTATAAAAACAAAGAATAACATAAGAGAAGGTGATATAGGGGAAAAAAAGAATAACATAAGAATAGAAGGAAGAAACACAGAATAACATAAGGAAAGACGGACAGAGAAAAAGATATAGAAAGAAAACAAGGTATAACATAACGGAACAGGCCACGATAAAGAGCATGGTATAGTAAACGCAAATTGCATGAAAAGCAGGCGCGCGGTTTTTGCCCAAACCGGAACAGGCTCCGTCATACAATCATGATTGAGAACTCCGTCCGTTCAATCGAATTTTAGCGACCGTGATTCTGCAGAATCATGATACAAAACGCATCTTTTTCAGCGTTTCATGTTTGTGTTTTCAAACACGTTTATTTTTACGACCGACGAAAAAAATCGCTTGAACGCATTGCGTTTGAAACTAAACGTCTTTAGAAACCGTGATTCTAGGGTGCAAAAGTGTCGATTAAACCACAATTAGGCGTCCAAGCATTTTACGAGGTATTGAGCAAAGCGATATTGGGCGATAATTTTCAATCCGTTTACGGTCACCGCTCTTGTGGAGCGGAGTCACGTAAGCTAGTCTCCAAGACCTGGGTACCGAACCAAGCTTCAGACTTAAATTGAAGATTTTTGTTAGGATTGGAGTAATATCAACGTCAGCAAGTTTGAGAAAGTTTGGGGATATGCCATCGGAACCGGGGGGCTTATTAACTTTCAATCTTACTATTTCCCTAAGAACATCTCCCTCACTTATCTCAAAACCTTTCAGAGGGGTCATTCCAAAATGGGACACACACGAATCATAAACGTCATTCCCTGTTTCTGACTGTAGTGCAGAAACATTTCCTACAAAATGATTGTTAAAAGCCTGCGCAATCATTGATACAGCTTCGACCTGTTCATCATTGTATGTAAAGGATGATACATTAGATTTCTTCCTTTGAGAGTTCACGAAAGACCAGAATCTTTTAGGATCACGAGCCAAATTCAAAGCCAAGGATTGCAGATAATCATTATAAGACTGATTATATCATAGATACAAACTTTACCAAAATATATGCCCCGATTGCGATCATAAATTTTGTCCGGAATCTTCCTGTAGTGTCCGTGACGGTGCCATTCCTGCTTTATGAAAATGTTTTCAAAGTTCTTATATAGTTTGCTTCGTGTAACTACCCCCGGGGACTAACTGTGGTATAATAATATTCAGCTAAGCATAACATTTTTTCCTTCAATTTAATAAATGGCATTTGTAGTGTCCGTAACGTATGTAGTGTCAGTAATACAAGTGTGTGATGGTGTAAATATACAGCTTGATAACTAAATACTACTAATTTGTAATTTAAATTTGATTTCATACAGTTGCTCTTTTCAATGAATTAAAACAAATCCCTTTCCCTGGAAGGTTTTCTTCTGGATATAATATTTCGCAAACAAATAAGCTATTTTTCATGAATTTAATTTAAAAGATACAAAACAAAAAAAAATTTACAAGTAATTAAATATTCTTATGTTTTTTCAACAATATAAGTTGTATAAAATGTAGTGTCCGTAGCATCCTAAAGGATTTTGACGTTGAGTTTTTTTGGACAACTTATGATATGAAACGAGCCTTCCTAGCAATTTGATTTGGTTTTATATGTATACAGATGGGACTAAAGTTTGGAATTTGTCTCATTTACCAATGTTTGGTTAGTTTCAGGTCTTGACAAAAGTGCATTTATCAGTTGTGTGTTACCTCTGTTGTGTATACTACATCTTGTCAAATGCTCAGTGACAGGCTATTGCATTCGCCTGTTGCGGTGGATGGTGTTTCGATGGCCGTAGTGTACATTGCATGCATTGCGTGTTGTTAGGTTTGGCAAGCAATAATCTGTCCGACCTATCATGATCAGGGGGCAGTGTGCGTTTTGCGTTCTGGCTATATTTCCATATTTGGATAGATTATGAGTTGGAGATATGATTTCATGTCTCATTTGACCCTCAATTAACTCATGACGTCATCGTAATAGCCTCCAAACTCAAATTTTTAAGTTGCATATTATGACGTCAGCATATTTTTTGAAAATTGATTGTATATCTGTAAATATTGGTCGATTTTCTTCTAGCTGAGACAATTCTCTACAAATGCATTTGCCACAATTTTTCATTTTGACAAAGGCACCATGGGGTATTTTTGCGATTAAAGGAGGCATGTCAATTTTTCACATTTTGCGTGTATTCTCTACGGGACATGACTTTTTCTCAAAACTGGATTGTACATTCCCGTCTTTCGCGAGCAATATCTCCTTCGTTTTAGCTTCGTTTTCGCTGAGCTTTGAGTATGTTGTAGCTGAGACAATAAGCTATCGCAAATGTGCCCTTTATTTTTCGATCAGATGCCGGGATCATGCTCATATTTCACTTGCAACGTGGGATTAGAGAATTCCATTTTCCGATTACGTGTAATCGCCATAGAAATGTTTTGTTGTATATCTTAAACGCACTTGACTTCCGACCTCGAGATCCCTGGTTCGAGTCCGGTCGTCTCTAACAATTTTGTTTTCACTTTTTTTTCTTATTTTTGACCTTTCCCTGTGCCATCTCCTTTGATTATTAAAACAGGTAGAATCTGCAATTAATTTAATAAACAACCCTTTTTACTTTATTATTACCCTATTTTCACTTGATATAATACGTTTTGCGTGTAATCTCTGTGGGAGATGACTTTTTCTCAAATCTGGATTCTACATTCCTGTCTTTTGCGAGCAATAACGCCGTTATTTCTGCTTGGTTTTTGTTGATTTTTAGGTATGTTGTAGCTGAGACTTAATCATCCCTCATTTTGTTCAATAACATGTCAGGATCACGCTCATGATCATGATCATCATCATTATCATCATGATCATCATCATTATCATCATGATGATAATCATCATCATCAACATCATCATGATCATCATGATCATCTTCATTATCATCATAATTATAATTATCACCGTCTTATCATCATCATCATCATCATCATCACCATGGCCATCATCATCATGACCATCAATTTCGTTCACATCATGAATCTACATGACCTTGTCTTTTTAGCAGTATCTTGCTTATTTTTGCTGTATTTTGTTTCAAATTTTAGTTGGAACAGCCCACCTATACTTGTTCCAAACAAGTATTACATGTCTTTTTATTTTTTAAACTTCCATTGTTGTTCCTTTCCCACATTGTTTCATACGCCATCACAAAAGAGGGGGGGGGGGGGGCGGCTGACAATGCCCCTCCTGGATCCGCCACTGATATATCCGTTATTTCAGTCTATTCTCGTTGAACGATGCTTTTCAACATGTTCTAACAACTAGTTTGTTTTTCTTCAACTGAACTACACATCAATGTAGGCATGTCAAAACAGGAAAAAACAAGTGCCCCCATGGAGAATGAAGGCAAGCAAATCCGCGGTTATATACTTTTACTCAAATACCTAAATAAGATGGAATATGATAACAAAAAGAGAAGAAAAGGCTAAGCAAAACAATAAGGACAAAAAATAAAAAACCAAGGAGAGGAAAAATGAGGAGAATAATAAAAACAACAATAATAACATTAATACAACCAAATAATGATAATTATAAAAATAATAAGAGCACAATTTCTCAAAACCTTAGATTACCTTCATCATAATTTTAATATCTCATCTTCTTACGAATTTGAAATAATAATGAACTATTAATTCATTCAGATTAGGTTTTGTGGTTATAGATGATTGAATATTCGTGAGTGTCAGTGTGATTTTATTAATAACTGAATGTTTGCATGCAATAAATTCTAATATATTTGTCCTATTACTTTTTTCAATGCTCTCATTCTTCGCTTATAGAACGTAAGTATACAACTTTATTCAATCATGTATTGTTATATAATAATTGTGGTCAACCGTATGTTATTTTGCGCCTCGTTTATAGCGCCTAAGTATCCATCTAAATTTAATAATAAGTTCATTATATATTCACTTTAAAGATTGTTTTAGTTCACTACGATTGTTTTTAAAACTCATTACGATATCATGATTGGGTGTTGTAGAAATACTACCAGCTATCCATGATGACTTTCGATCATCGGTTTTAAAGTTTTAATTTGTATAATTGTTTTAAATCACCAATTGTATTTCTATCTTAATTATTGAAATTACATTAATGAAACGGCATTTCAGTCTATCGGTTAGCAGGGACATTCGTGTACAATGATAAAGATATATTTACTAAAATATTGTAACGATAAATGGCACTTGAAAAAAAAGGCCAACAATCGTATATCTTGGACCTCAATTATTAAGTATCCATCTTAATTCAATAATATTAAAAAAATACATTCTGGTTATCTTTCTCAATGTATTCAATTGTAGTTTTTGTTTAGCTCACTACGACAGAACGTTTGGGTGTTGTGGAAGTGCTATCACCTATCAATGATTACTTTCAACCATCGGTTTCGAAAATTTAATTTCTTTATCTCTTTTAAAGTCAAGGAGTGTATGTTTATTTTATATATTTATTTAACTTTAAACTGGCGTTTTAGTAATTTGTTTTACTAACTCTAATAAACTGTTTTTCATTCCTTCAGTAAGCATGAATGTTCTTACACAATTATAGAGTTACGTTTCCTAATCCATTTTTAACATAAACATAAATGTCATATAAAAATAGAAGCAAGAAAATTGTCATTATCGCTTGCAACCGATCATTTCGTATTTTCCCACAAAAAACTGGAAGAAACTGGAAGGGAAGAGCATCATTTGTATATGACGTGTAATATACTTTTTATCTTTACCTTTTTCCCTCTAACCTTGGGTTTCGTTCATAGCGGGTAAGTATCCAACTTAATTCTCTCTCTCTCTTTTACTCTCGTTCTCCATCTTTCTATCTTTCCTGCTCTTTCTCTTTCTTCACTATATCTCTTAGTCTTTAATACTTTCTTTCTTTTTCCCCACTTTCCTTCCCTCTGTCATCCTTTACATCTCTCCTCTATCTCTCTCTCTCTCTCTCTCTCTCTCTATATATATATATATCTCTTTCACCTCTCTTTCTCTACATCTTTTCCTTCTCTCTTCCTCACTTTGAATTCATATTTTGTTGAGCTACATATTACCCTTTTCCTTCGTATTTTTGCTTTTGTTTTACATTTGGTACACAATTTAGGATAAACATGTGACATAATACGTGTACTTATAATTATGTAAACGATACTGTTTTAAAGTGTACTCTCGTTTTTTAAAATGCGATGTATATCCATGTGCAATTTAGTATATGTAACTGCGATGCATGGTTCAATAAATACCATACCATAATAACTCCTTTATATATTCTGGTCATCTTTCTGAATATTTGTCATTGTATTCACTCTTCAGGCCTTTTATTTTTAACTCACTACAATACAGTGCTTGGGTGTTGTAAAAAGGAAACCACCTATCCATGATAACTATATAACCGTCGCTTTTAAAATTATGAATGTATATCGTAATTATTGATCTGACTTTATTTAATGGCATTTCAATCTATCGGTAAGCAAGGATATTTGTACACAATGATAAATATATGTTTACTAAACTATTGTAACGATAGATATCACTTATAAAAATACTACTTTTGGTCACCCATCTGATATAGCAGGTAAGTATCAATTTAAATTCAATAAAGCGTCTTTATATATTCTGGCCGTCTTTCTGATCCTTTTTTTTTGTATGACATGTACATGTAAGTATATATTTTTTAAGCTATTAAACTACAATAGAAAACTTGGGTGTTGTAGAAATGCCACCACCTATCCATGATAACTGTCAACCGTCGGTTTCGAAATTGTAATTGTTCATCTTTTAAAAGTTAAGGAGCCACTTGAAAATAAAATCATTAAAATTGTATGTAATCGCATGCGACTGAGGAGTTTTTTCTTCCCCACGATGAAGGAGAAATGATAAGATGAACATCATATTCTTTTGTATATGAAGTGAAATCTAATATATTTCTTTATCTTTTTTTCCTCTACCCTTGGAATTCATTTGTAGATCGTAAGTATTCATATGAATTTAATTACAATTTCTTTATTTATTCCGTTCATCGTTCTTAATATTTTTCTCAATTATCGCTTTTAATGCTTTTTCTGTTTTGTTAATACCTAACCATGATACGATGCTTTGGCGACATTGAAATCCTACTACCTATTCATGATAACTTTCAACCATAGGTTTCAACTTTTTCATTTTTCATCTCGTATGAAGTAACGGATTCTAATTTTATGATATGTGTTTGACTTACTTTAATAAACTAGTATTGTAATCCTTTAGTAAGTTTGGATATTCATACGCCATCAAAAAGTTTTGTTTCCTAAGTCCTTGTTACCATAAATGTCGTTAAAGAATAAAAGCAAGACAATTAATATTAGCTTTTCAACTGATAATCTCCTACATCCCCTCAAAGAGAAAAAAATATGCCAATGATGAGCATCATTCGTATAATAAGTTTGTTATAATTACATTTGTTTATTCTTATACCTTTAACCCTGGGTTTCGAACAAAGCGCGTAACTATTCATCTCAATTCAATTATAACTTCTTCATATATTCTGGTAATCTTTCTTAATCTTTTACTTTGTACTCACTCAAAACATTTTTTAAATCTTAATTCCTCTACCTTTGGGATTCATTTGTAGCTCGTAAGTATTCATATACATATAATTACAATTTCCTTATTCATTCCGTTCATCGTTCTGCAAATCTTTCTCATTTATCACTTTTAAGGCTATTTTTTGGTATAGCTTACCACTATAGATTGCTTTGGTGACGTTGAAATCTTACCACCTATTTATGATAATTTTCAACCATAGCATTCAAAACTTTCATTTGTTTAATCTTCTATGAAGTCACGGATTTTATTTTTTATTATTGTGTTTGATTTACTTTAATAAACTGGAATTGTAGTCCTTCAGTTAGTAGGGATATTCGTACACCATCATAAATTTATTTTCCTAAACCCTTGTTAACATACGTTTCATAAAAAAGCAAGAACATTGTCATTTGTTATAATTACATTTGTTTATTCTTTTACCTTTAACCCTGGGTTTCGAACAAAGCGCGTAACTATTCATCTCAATTCAATTATAACTTCTTCATATATTCTGGTAATCTTTCTTAATTTTTTATTTTGTACTCACTCAAAACATTTTTTTATCCTAATTCCTCTACCTTTGGGATTCATTTGTAGCTCGTAAGTATTCATATACATATAATTACAATTTCCTTATTCATTCCGTTCATCGTTCTGCAAATCTTTCTCATTTATCACTTTTAAGGCTATTTTTTGGTATAGCTTACTACCATAGATTGCTTTGGTGACGTTGAAATCTTACCACCTATTTATGATAATTTTCAACCATAGCATTCAAAACTTTCATTTGTTTAATCTTCTATGAAGTCACGGATTCTTTTTTTTATTATATGTGTTTGATTTACTTTACTGAACTGGAATTGTAGTCCTTCAGTTAGTAGGGTTATTCGTACACCGTCATAAAGTTTATTTTCCTAAACCCTTGTTAACATACGTTTCATAAAAAAGCAAGAACATTGTCATTAAGTATTCCAACTTATAATCTCCTACTTTCCCACAAATAGAAAACATGCTAATGATGAGCATCATTTGTTTATTTGTATATTATAATATATGTTTTCGTTGTTTTACCCTTACCCTTGTGTTTCGTACATAGCACGTAAGTATCCATCTCACTTAAATCATAACCTCTACATATTTTCTTGTAATCTTTCTGATTTTTTTTTGGTAATCAATTTGAAGATCTTGTTTAGCTCACCACGATATAATGCTTGAGTGTTATACAATCGCTACCATCTATTTATTGTAACTTTCAACAATAGCTCTCGGAATTGTAATTGTTTATCTTTTATGCAGTCACGGTTTAAATGTTTATATTATGTGTTTTTGTACTTTAATGAACTGGTGTTGTCATTGTTCATTTAGCAGGGATATTCATGCACAATGGTAAAGAGTTTCCTAAACTATTGAGACCATTTATGTCACTTAAGAATAATGGCATAACGTTTTTCGTGAAGGCTTCTAACTGATGATATCATACCCCCCCCCCCTCCAAAAAAAAATAAAAATAATAATAATAATAATAATAAAATAAAATAAAATAAAAATAAAATGGAAAGGAAGAGGATCATTTTGTATATGAAGTGTATTCTACTATTTATCTTCATCTATTTTTTTTCTAATCTCGGGCTTCGGTCATAGGGCGTAAGTATTCATCAAAATTTAATTAAAATCCTATATATTGTGTGGTCATCTTTCTGATTTCCGATTAATTATTGATTTTACTTTTATTAACTGGCATTGTAGTTTATCGGTGAGCAGGGGTATTCGTCCAAGATGATAAAAGTATTTTAACTAAACTAAATACAAGATGAATTATAAATTTGGTCATTCATCTGCTTCGATCTATCCAAGATAACTTTCATCCATCAATTTTGAAATTTAAATTTTTCATCTATCTAAAGTCAAGGAGTGTATGTTTATCTAATGAATAAAGTCTGACTTAAGTGAACATGCGGTTAGTATGATAAAGATATGTTACCCAAACCAATGTAACCATGAATGTCACTTGAAAATGAATAATCAAAATTATATGTAAGGCTTGCAAACTGATGATCCTTTCTTCCCCATGATGAGAGAGAAATGAAAAGATATCATTTTTATTTGAAGTGTAATGGAATAAATATGTTGATCTTTTTTCCTCTACCCTTGGGATTTATTCGTAGTTCGTTAGTATTCATTTTCATTTATTACAATTTCTTTATTCATTATGTTCATCGTTTTGAATATTTTTTTCTCATTTATCACTTTTAAGGCTTTTAATTTTGTTTTTAAGCTAACCACACTAGAATGCTTGTGATAACTTTCAACCATATGATTCGAAATTTTCATTTTTTCATCTTGTATGAAGTAACGGATTCTATTTGTTATCATATGTGTTTTGCTGAGTTCAATAAACTGGAATTGTTATTCTTCAGTATGCAGGGATATTATAAAAAAATAAGGTGTGTTTTTTTAACCATTGTTACATAAACGTCACTTACAAAATAAAAGCGAGAAAATTGTCATTAAGTTTTCTAACTGATAATCTCATACTTCTTTACAAGGAGACAAGAAGAGCAAATGATCAGTATCATTTGCTCTTCTTGTCTATTCTAATTTTGTTATTCTTTTACCTTTACCCTTGGGTTTCGCACATAGCGTGTAAATATTCATCTCAATTTAACTGTAGCTTCTTCATTATTCTGGTCATCTTCATGAAACTTTCTCTGAATATTAGTCTTTTGCGTTTGTTTTTACTGACAATGACAATGACAATGATTTGTTATTTCTTTAACAGCCCCTTCTGGGGCATGGAAGAAATACAGTTGAATAGTACATATATAAGGTTCAACAATGATATTCATATAGAAAATATTTTTATTAAACACACACGGAAAATCTTTAAAAGCAAGAAAATCTTTGGCAGCGAGCAACAAAAAAATGAAGGCAAGCTTAAGGATATAGGTCTACTTAAAAAACAACAACATGATACCCTACATCTCAACTGGCAGTACTAACACTACTATGTACATGTATGTAAACTATGCTACTAAAAACGGCAACAACCAATTAAACAACAACTCTAAGGTATTAAAAAGGACAAAACAAATTATCCAAAATTAGACATAATGATCTTACACAATTTGGAAAGGTTCTTTAACTGCTTAACAAAATTTGCATTGAATAACTGATGAAATTTGATAACGTTAGGTCTACTGTAATAATATTTCTTAACATACTGCTTACGAAAGTCATTGAAAGCCGGGCCCACCAAAACATAATGAAATTCATCACCCTGCACCATAATATTACATAGGGAACATAACTCAAGAGGTTGATCAGATAAATAACGACATTTGGTAACTGGCAGCTTATTATTACCACAACGATACTTACAAAGAGGTATCCTATCACATACGTCCAATTTCAACAAATTGCTCTCCAAACCACCTTCCTGTTTAAAAAGCCTATAATTTAAGCATGAACGATTTCTATAAACTTCATTATTCCAATTTTGCAAATCATTATCGTTTAATCTAAGTTCCAAAGCTGACTTAACCCAACCAAGGTTCAAGAGGGTATCCTCAACCCACAAGTTTGACATTCCACTCTTGTCTAGGATACTTTTAACTTTCACAATCCACCTTGATTCGAAATCACAACTTTCATGTAGCTTACGTAACAGACTATAAATAATGTATGAAATCTTAGATTTTTTATCCTGACTAACCCTCGCCCAAAAATTGATTATACGTTTCTCCACTTTACTAGCTAAAGCAAATCTACCAACTTCGCCATAAACCATACAGTTTGCAGTTCCACGGTTGAGTTTAAGCAAGCTTTTAAGGAATTTTCTATGAAATATTTCAATACAGTCTAACTTCTGAAAACCCCAAACTTCACTACCATATAATAAAATCAGGACAACTAACTGATCAAAAAGTTCACATTGAATATCAAGAGGTAAGCACAACTTCCTTGCCTTGCAAGTTAAATTTAACATGGCTTGATTAACCTGTTTGTTTATAGCCTTATTGAAAGAACCATTATAATTGAAAGTGGTTCCAAGATAAGTATAATCATCAACAACATCAATTGTACTAGCACCAAAATTAAAAGCAGGGTATTTACGAACTTTCACTCGAGAAAAAAAAAAATCATTATTTTAGTTTTACTAGTATTAACAGACAATTTCCAGAGCTCACAATACCGATGTACGGCTGATAAGGCAGCTTGCAGCTCATCAGCCGACTCAGCCATAATCATTGTGTCGTCAGCATAAAGTAACACATAAAGTCTTAGAAAAACTTCAATATCGTCATCACTGAGGTTTTTCCTAATCTCGGAAGCACACATATCAAGACCCCTATTACTCCTGCTCACGAAATATTCAAAGTCATTTAAATACATGGCAAACAATAAAGGCGATGCATTTTCTCCTTGTCTAACTCCAATATTACACGCAAAAGAATTAGATAAATTGCGACCATGCTTAATACAGGACTTGGCATTTTTATACATGTTATAAATAACACGGAAGACATTACCATTGATCCCGTTCGAGATTAGTTTAGACCAAAGGCATCAATTAGGTCAAATGCTTTTTTGTAATCTATAAAATCACAATCAATTCTCTTTCGACGATGCAGATATAAATCAATTAGACCATGTAAAGTGAAAATATTATCAATTGTGCTATAATTTCCTCTAAATCCAGCTTGTTCCTCACCAATTATTCCTACATAATCCAAATATCCAGTTAGCCTTGCATTTATATAGGCAGTTGACAATTTTCCTACACATCTTATCCATCATATCTTTATGATGCATAAGCAAAGGTCATTCTTATTCATATCACATACACTTCAGGTTAAGGGTCAACAAGTCCTCTCATTAAAGGTCACATAAAGGTCATGACGCGCACGTACGCGTGCGTCAACATTTTAAAATGCTCAAAATCACTTAACTATTAAATGAGAGTACGAATCAGATCATTTTAAGCATTTCAACATTTTCCATCCGTACGTGTCCCCGCGCGCGTTGTGCGCGCTCACAGCACGCGGAAAAGGTCATTTTTTTTGTTTACATGATTTGGATTCCTCTTACCGTAATTGACAATTTACATTAATTTCAGTCACTCTTGACCTTTCATAAGGCCGTGAGCGCGCGTCAAAGTTCAAAATCCGCGCGTGCTGCCATGGGAAATATAATGCAAATTTGATCAAATACATGCCATTTTAAAAATCGAAATAGCTCTTTACATAGTCAATTGACCCCCAACTTTTATATCATGGTTGGAAAAAGCATGAGTTGGAAAAATGATTTCATGTATCATTTGACCCTTAAATAACTCATGACGTCATCATAATGGCCTCCGAACTCAAAATTTCAATTTGCATATTATGACGTCAGCAGATTTTTGGAAAATTGATCGTATCTCTGTAAATATTGATCAATTTTCTTTCAAATTTTGATATGTCCTACCTGAGAATATTCTCTACAAAAACAGTCTACACGATATTTCATTTTGACAATGGTATCATGGCGTATTTTCGCGACTAAAGGAGGCATGTCAATTTTTCACATTTTGCGTGCATTCTCTATGGGACATGACTTTTTCTCAAAACTGGATTCTACATTCTCGTCTTTCGCGAGCAATATCTCCGTCGTTTTATCTTTGTTTACGCTGAGCTTTGAGTATGTTGTAGCTGAGACAATAAGCTATCATTAATTTGGCCTTTATTTTTCGATCAGATGCCGGAATCATGCTCATATTTCACTTACAAAGTGGGATTTGAGAATTCCATTTTCCGTTTACGTGTAATCTCTATGGGAAATGTTTTGGTATATCGGTAACGCACTTGACTTCCGACCTCGAGGTCCCTGGTTCGAGTCCGGGCGTCTCCAACATTTGTTTGTCTTTTTGACCTTTCACTGTTCCATCTCCTTTGAATATTAAAACACGTAGAATGGCAAATAATGTATAAACAACCATATTTACTGTATTATTACCCTATTATCACTCGATCTATTACTTTTTGCGTGTAATCCCTAAGGGAGCAATATCGCCGTTATTTCGGCTTGATTTTTGTTGATTTTTGAGTATATTGTAGCTGAGACTATATGCTATCTAAATATCCCCTCACTTTTTTCAATCAGATGTCAGGATCACGCTCATGATCATCATCATCATCATCATGTTTATCATTATCGTCATCATGACAATCATGATCATGATCAATTAGTTCATTTCTCAATACCTTGTGTCATATTCATTAGGCCTACTTATTTGATATTTTTTTGCATTAATTTTGATCATGATCATCATGCATCATCATGATAATTTCTTAAAGGCACACTGTCCTACTTGAAGCTTCTTGCTCCCTCTATATAGAAAACTTCCCCAATCGGTGCCTGTTGGTCCCCCATGATCCTCTTTTTCCTATGTTAAATGAGAGCTGAGTTAATGAGATAGCCACCTGTCACAGTGCCCTCGCTGGCTCGCTATGTGGTCTAATCCCTTCTGCTGAAGAAGTAAAGTCTGCCTTTAATATTTCGTTCATCAGTTCAGCTCATCAGTTTAGTTCAGTTCATCAGTTTATCCGTTAGCTCATCAATTCAGTTCATTTCACATCAGTTCAATCTATCGGTTCATCAGTTCATCAGTACTTCATTCATCAATCCATATCTTAATACATCATTTTACATTAAAATCATTTTATTGGGTAATTGAATTGAAGATGACCATGATCATAAGAATTGAAGACAGACCACTTAATTCGTCCCCATGACGATTTAAATTTCTAGTTTATTTATTTTTCTTTATTTTTACTTATTTCTCCCCCTTTTTTGTTCCGAGGATAACTCAAGATCAGTATCGTAAATTTCTTTCAATTTTGGCACAATTATGGGTCATTGTCATGAGACGTGACAGGAACATTTTTAAGGTCATCAAGTCTTCATGACGTCATCCAGGCGCCATTTTGTGAAATCACATTATCCATCATATCTTCATGACGCGCCATCAAAGGTCATTCATAGTCATGTCACATATACTTCAGGTCAAGGGTCAACAGGTCATTTCAACAAAGGTCAAATAAAGGTCATGACGCGCGCCTATGCGCGCGTATTTTTTTTTAAATGATCAAAATCACTTAACTATTAAACGAGAGTACGAATCAGGTCATTTTAAGCATTTCGCGAAAAATGAGCACACGCGCATGCGCGCGCGTTTTCGCTCGTCCTAGCATTTTGCAACATAAAATCGCCGAATTTTCTCGATCATCATATTTGGCACATTTTTTCCAAGCATTTTAATACCTTGTTCACCTTTTTGTGAACATTAATAACGGAATGAGCGTCCGTTTAAGATACATGTACTTGCGTGTGAGCTCTTGTAATACATAGCATATATGGGCAAAAATATGCCTATACAAAATCCATTGTAGCTCTTTAAGGTGCCTGTTGACCCCTAACTTTCTTTTCATATTTAGATAGAGTATGAATCGTAGATATGATTTCATGACTCATTTGACCCTCAATGAACTCATGACGTCATCATAATGGTCTCAGAACTCAATTTTTTAATTTTCATATTTTTGGAAAAAAGATTGTATCTCTGTAAATATTGATCGATTTTCTTCCAAATGTTGATATGTTGTAGCTAAGAAAATTGTCTACAAATGTAGGCACCACAATTTTTCATTTTGACAAAAGCATCATGGCGTATTTTTGCGATTAAAGGAGGCATGTCAATTTTTCACATTGTACGTGTACTCTCTAGGGGACATGACTTTTTTTTCATCATGATCATCATTGTTTACATGTCTATATACATTCTCCCATTCTCAAATCTATCATAAGAAGTGAAGACAGACCACCTAATTCGTCCCCATGACGAATTAAATTTCTAGTTTTTACTTCTCCCCCTTTTTTGTTCCGATGATAACTCACGATCGATTGTTTTAATTTCTTTCAAATTTGGCATAATCATAGGTCATTGTCATGAAACGTGACAGGAACATTTTCATGGTCATCAAATCTTCATGACGTCATCCAGGCGGCATTTTGTGAAATCATATTATCCATCATATCTTCATGACGCGCCATCAAAGGTCATTCATAGTCATGTCACATATACTTCGGGTCAAGGGTCAACAGGTCATGTCATCAAAGGTCAAATAAAGGTCATGACATGCGCGTATACGCGCGTCAAAATTTAAAAATGCTCAAAATCAATTAACTATGAAACGAGAGTACGAATCAGGTCATTTTAAGCATTTCAAAATTTTCGGTCCGTATGTGTCCCCGCGCGCGTTGTGCGCGCTCACAGCACGCGGAAAAAGTCATTTTTTTTGTTTTACATGATTTGGATTCCTCTTACCGTAATTGACAATTTACATGAATATCAGTCACTCTTGACCTTTCATAAGGCCGTGAGCGCGCGTCAAAGTTCAAAATCCGCGCGTGCTGCTAAGGGCAATATAATGCATATTTGATCAAAAACATGCCATTTTAAAAATCAAAATATCTCTTCAGATAGTACATCGACCCCCAATTTTTATATCATGGTTGGGGAAAGCATGAGTTGGAGATATGATTTCATACCACCATGACTCGTACAAAGTGAAACGACGTCATCATATTGGCATCTAAACTCAAACAAATGTATTTTGTTGATGACGTCATTTTTGTCTTTTTTAAATTGATATTATCTCCCTTATCTGTGACCGATTTTCTCTCAGATTTTGATATGTTGTAGCTGAGATAATTCTCTATCAGAAACAAACCATTTATTTTTTATTTAAATGACGTCATGATAGTTAAATATTCGATTAAAGGCGACAATGCATAATTTGTCATATTTGCGTGTTATGTCTATGGGAGGTCACTTTTTTCAAAACATTAATCTGCATGACAATGTGTTTTGACCAGTATCTCGGTTGTTATTTAACAGTTTTCTCCCAAATTTAAGTATGTTGTAGCTAAGACTATATGTTATCTAAATCATTCCTCATTTTTCCGATAAGATGTCAGGATCATGTTCATGATCATCAATATCATTAACATTATCGTTATCATCATCATCTAACATTATCATTATCATCATCACCATAACTATCATGATCATCATCATGTCCATCGTGATCATCATTGTTTACATGTCTATATAACTTCTTCCATTCTCAAATCTATCATAAGAAGTGAAGACAGACTACCTAATCGTCCCCATGACGAATTAAATTTCTAGTTATACAATGGTTTTGTCATACCAATACACCACACGGAGGGCACTAAACCAGACGACAATACAATATTAAACACTTTAACAATATGTGAAACTAACATAACTGGACAGTTTTTCAAGTATTTATTAATAATGATGTCAACGCCACATGCCTTATTGTTACGCAGTTTCTTGATAATGTTTATAACTTCCTTTTCAGTAAATGCTCCATTAATATACTCATAAGTAGAAAGGTTTATAGTTGTAGGATCAAACTTGGCCTCAACTTCAATACTTTTATCTTTAGGCTTGGTGCTTAAGGTTTCAAAATGCCTCATGTACTCGTCAAGTGAAATATTACCAGACTTTTCAGCTGAATTAGATGCTTTATTCAGAATATTCCAATACTCCTTCTGATTGTTGCTTTTCAAATTACGCATAGATACATGTAAGTCTCTGTTAAAGTCTCTAAAAGCCTTTCTGATAAATTTCTTATACATATCAATTTCTTTCATAGCAAAAGCGCTCCTCACAATTTCTGTAAATTTGGCAGTTTAACGCTACGCGTACCGCCTTGACCGGACTGTGCGGTATCTGTGCAGTTCTGTGTGTAGAGAGGTCGGGCCGTATTCATTATTTCTTGTGGGTGCATACATTGCTCTAATTATACGTACGCTTGTAATGCACAATTTTTTGTGACGGCACTAAACCCATCCCACTTATTGTTCCCCTATTTTCATAATGGTACTGACCCAATGAAATGGCCGATGCTGCTTCATATTTAATTTTGTAGATTTCTCAATCTCAGATATAGTCTATACATTTTTTGTTTGTACAGTAAATGATCCCAAATCTCAATGGTATATGAAGTGATAATGTCATGAAGAGCATCACATATTTACATACTTTACTAAAATTAGCTTTACTTTGATTGCTAGAATCAAACTCTTCGAAGAAAATTCTAAAACAAAGACAAAGTCAAGAACACCAATTCGCTCTTTCTCCGTCCACATCTACAGTAAATTTGATATACATACTACGCTGTGCTGCTGCGCTGGTCGGGATTAGTCTGAACTTTTTAACAGGTTAGTACTACTCCATTTATCTTATTTTCCAATACTTTCAGGCAAAGCAAACGATAGGTCAAAATTAAAAAAATATTAATTTTTATGTAAACATATATTTGTAATATTTTCACTTACCAAAAAAGGGTCAAAATGCCCAGTCAAAAGGTTGCAGTAAAGACTCTCGAGTTCAGAAAAGTAAGATGTATAATGTAGTGCAGTGCGCTCGTACGCGCTGCGCTGCGTATGTAAATGTGCTGTACTTATGCATGCAAGAAGGATACGGGACTTGAACTGTCAGAGATAAAAGCAGCCATGCTGGACAGGAATGTGTGGATGGCCATCACAGCTCGGGCAGTTGACCCGACTTAAGTATGCATGTTCAGTTATATGTGTATGCATAGCATTACGTACATGTATGCATACACGGCTAGCTGGCACAAAACCCTGGGTCGGGCTTCTAAAATGGGACATGAAGCATGATTTGACATGAAAATTGACGGGGCTAAAAATGAACCAATCAAAATGAGTTCTATATGTATGAATATATATATACATATACATATGTTATATGTTTCATTTTTCATTTAGATGACGTCATCATAGTTAAATATTCGATTAAAGGCGACATGCATAATTTCTCATATTTGCGTGTTATGTCTACGGGAGGTCACTTTTTTCAAAACATGAATCTGCATGACAATGTGTTTTGACCAGTATCTCGGTTGTTATTTAACAGTTTTCTCCCAAATTTTAGTATGTTGTGGCTGAGACTATATGTTATCTAAACCATTCCTCATTTTTCCGATAAGATGTCGGAATCACGCTCATGATCGTGATCATCATCATTATCATAATGATGATAATCATCCTCATCAACATCATCATGATCATCATCATCACCATTACTATCATGATCATCATCATGTCCATCATGATCATCATTGTTTACATGTCTATATAACTTCTCCCATTCTCAAATCTATCATAAGAAGTGAAGACAGACTACCTAAATCGTCCCCATGACGAATTAAATTTGTAGTTATACAATGGTTTTATCATACCCATTCACCACACGGAGGGCACTAAACCAGACGACAATACAATATTAAACTCTTTAACAATAAGTGAAACTAACATAACTGGACAGTTTTTCAAGTATTTATTTATAATGTTGTCAACGCCACATGCCTTATTGTTACGCAGTTTCTTGATAATGTTTATAACTTCCTTTTCAGTAAATGCTCCATTAATATACTCATAAGTAGAAAGGTTTATAATTGTAGGTTCAAACTCGGCCTCAACTTCAATACTTGAATCTTTAGGCTTGGTGCTTAAGGTTTCAAAATGCCTCATGTACTCGTCAAGTGAAATATTACCAGACTTTTCAGCTGAATTAGATGCTTTATTCAGAATATTCCAATACTCCTTCTGATTGTTGCTTTTCAAATTACGCATAGATACATGTAAGTCTCTGTTAAAGTCTCTAAAAGCCTTTCTGATAAATTTCTTATACATATCAATTTCTTTCATAGCAAAAGCGCTCCTCACAATTTCTGTAAATTTGGCAGTTTAACGCTACGCGTACCGCCTTGACCGGACTGTGCGGTATCTGTGCAGTTCTGTGTGTAGAGAGGTCGGGCCGTATTCATTATTTCTTGGGGGTGCATACATTGCTCTAATTATACGTACGCGTGCAATGCGCAAGTTTATTGTGACGGCACTAAACCCATCCCACTTATTGTTCCCCTATTTTCATAATGGTACTGACCTAATGAAATGGCCGATGCTGCTTCATATTTAGTTTTGTAGATTTCTCAATCTCAGATATAGTATATACATTTTTGTTTGTACAGTAAATGATCCCAAATCTCATTGGTATATGAAGTGATAATGTCATGAAGAGCATCACATATTTACATACTTTACTAAAATTAGCTTAATTTCATTGCTAGAATCAAACTCTTCGAAGAAAAGATCTAAAACAAAGACAAAGTCAAGAACACCAATTCGCTCTTTCTCCGTCCACATCTACAGAAGATTTTATAAACATACTACGCTGTGCTGCTGCGCTGGTCGGGATTAAGCTGAACTATTTAACAGGTTGGTACTACTCCATTTATCTTATTTTCCAATACTTTCAGGCAAAGCAAATGATAGGTCAAAATTAAAAAAATATTAGTTTTTATGTAAACATATATTTGTAATATTTTCACTTACCAAAAAAGGGTCAAAATGCCCAGTCAAAAGGTTGCAGTAAAGACTCTCGAGTTCAGAAAAGTAAGATGTATAATTTAGTGCAGTGCGCTCGTACGCGCTGCGCTGGACGGGCTTCTAAAATGGGACATGAAGCATGATTTGACATGAAAATTGACGGGGCTAAAAATGAACCAATCAAAATGAGCTTTATATGTATGAAAAGCTTACGTATCGTGTGTCATTGTCTGGGATTGAGGATTTACAAATTTGACGCAAAACGCGTTGCTGCAAAGTTGAAGATTGGTATATTGAAAGGCAATCGAGCACAGTGCGACCGATCAATGGACATTATGTTTGAGAAAGTAAAAAAAGTTAAATGGATTGTAAAGTTTAACGTCAAAATGACGGAGGTTTTTTTATCAAGTAAGGGCATGGTTTTACACGGAATGTAAAGGAAATGTTTCCTTCTTCTCATTTCTCGATTGAGGATATTATACCCAATTTCGATTTTTAATGGTAAAGAAAAGGGTAAAAAGATGTCGAGAATTTTACAATATGTCATGTAATATAAAATGCGCGCGGGTCGGTTGATCTCCCAAAAGGAGCGCGAAGGAATTGATATGCTCCTTGGCTTTACCCCTCAATTCTGATTTTACTTCATCGGTATTCACTCTTTTCAGTTTACGCTTATCCTTTAAGTACCCTTTCCTCTTCAGGACACATGACTTATCGAACGAAGGTTTATTCTTTGAAGGACTGGAATTGTTGACATTACGAGACTTATGGATATTCATTACCTCTTTACACATACCAAGAGATTTGGCAGTATCAACGCATAAATTGTTTAAATCATCAACAATACTACCCAATTCACACTGAGTAACAGAATTACAGTCTAGGTCGCTAAGTTTTTCATCAATAGTCTCCATCCCATTAACATTGAACTCATTTTTATAAACAACTTTAAGGTCATTATTCCACATAGTTTTAAGAGATTTAAATGTGACATCAGATTGGTTTACCGGTTCATCACGTTGCGTATTATCAACAGGATCTATAGTGACCCGATTATTTGTGTTAAAACAAAATTGAACAGCGACATCACTGTGGGCATCAGACAAGCATTTATCCAACACATCTACATGAAAGCTAGTTATCTTGGGCATAAATATTGATGAAACAAGAACATAATCTACTACACTGGACCCTTTTGCGGTATGACAAGTATAGTTCCCAATACCATCATCACTTCGAAACCTTTCATTTACAATTTTTATATCAAGACTTTTACAAAGTTCTATTAAGCCGTAACCATTATTATTAGTACACTTATCCATGCTACAATGCTTAGCTTTAACATAAAGCTTTTCAAGGTCATATTTGATACTGAAAGAATTATCATTTGCCAACTCCAAACCGCCTTCAAAAGCAACTACATCTTCGAGATCAATAAAGTCATTCAAAATACCAGTTCTGGAATTAAAGTCCCCAAGTAAAACCACAGGAAAATCTAAGCTAACACTGAAGTTGATTAAGTCCTCAGACATATTGTCAAAAATGTCATTATGGAGATATAGTGACCCTTTACAAGGAAGATAAACCGCACCTAAAATAAAGGAATCGCAACTGACATTACCGTTAAATTTCAACCAAAACACAAATTCAGAACAAGAGTCACTGAGAAATTCTACATGATTCGCGAGAGCTGATCTCACATATACACAAATACCGTGTGCTCCACCAAACTTAAGAGGTACTATAATGTAATGTTGTAAAACACTTTGGCAAAAAAGAATATTCGTGCCCAATGATATAGATGTTTCGTAAAGGATTGTATCCGTAAATTCCAGTTCAAAATAAAGGCCTGAACATTTTTTGTAAAGCTTGCAACTAATGATATTCTTTTTCCCCATGAAGAAAGAGAAATGATATGGATAACGTTATTTGTATATGGAGTGTAATCTACTGTTTATCTTATTATCAAATTATTTTCCTTTACTCTCGGTCTTTGTTCATAGCGGGTAAGTATTCAACTAAATTCCCAACAAAATTGCAACAAAAGGTTTTTCAACGGTTTCTAGTAGTATTTGACCTGAGGAATAACATACTAAACGTATACCAAAATCGAAGGTTTAGAAAAAAGTTATTTTTAAGACGGCGTCCAAGATGGCCGCCGATACCTAGAAATGGCCATAAATCACTTATTATCTATCCTAGAGACATACCTTTGGTGTCTATCCCATGGTTTAGGGGGTAAGAGAATCCATTGAGACAAGTAAGAAGTGTTTGTTATTGTCTAGGAACCCCCAAAATCCAAGATGGCGTCCAAAATGGCCGCCATTACATAAAAATGGCCATAAGTCACTTATTATCTATCCGAGAGGCATAATTGGGGGTGTCTATGCTATGGTTTTCGTGGTCATAGTATCCATAAAGATTAGTTAGAATGTGAAGCAGTGGTTCAGGAAACCACGAAATATAATATGGCGTCCAAAGGGCCACAAAACCACTAAGATTTCCTAATAGAGGGCGCACTTTATATATAGGAAATGAACTTATAATGTTTCTCTCTCATCCTTATGGTGTCACCGACCCACCCCCCCCCGAAAAAAGGTCAATTTAACTATTGACAGATCATTGTCAACACTGAGGGAGTGGCCGATAGGGGGGGGGGGGGTGGTTACAAAGACAAAGTAACAACTTAATAATAATATATAGACACACATTCATAATACCTACCATACAATTACAAATGTTTAAAACCTCGTGTTGTTTATGTCATGTTATAGCGAATACACATGCAGATCTTCATGTTCCTTCATTTTGATGAGAAATGTACTTTATAAGGAAAAATAATCTTCTGCTTCACTAGAGTGACTTGTTCTATGGATTGTGGCATACATCAAGTTGGCAAGGTCCACACACACACACTGTTACATGGTATTCCATAACATCTGCATGTATAGCGAGGTGTCCTACAAGCAGTACAGAAGTCGCAATGAATAAACTTGGGAAGATTGCTAGGTGCAGCCTCCGTATTTGACATTAGTGGAACCAGATGATTGTCATCTAATTTCCAGCCCCAGTCTGTGACGTCCACGTCTTCTCACTCTTCATCCATTGTGAAAATTGAGAAAAGTGGGCTTTACTTCGAGAAAAATACCCTTTGAAATAGGTAGAGGTTTTAATCTAACCCCCCCCCCCCCCAACCAGGGCTTGGTAGTATGTACCGAGGGAATGCATTTGGTGGAGGCTGACGTAGGAGGGATTTGCATTGGCAATTTTCTTGACGAACAAGTTGTATTGTAATGATGCAACTGAGTCATTACAGCGGCCACCAAACATGACAGACATTGCTATGATACCCAGTTCCTCCAAGTTAGTTATTTTGGCTGACTTGGTAGAAGGAAAGTACTACCACATGATTCCAAAGTGAGGTTGCATTTCACAAGCTTCTGGAAGACTACTTTCTTTCCTATTCCGAATATCCGGGAAGTCGAATCGCAATCGGTGTAGGCATCCAGAAAAAGTAGCTGCGAGCACAGATCCCGTACCCAGGTCCACTTTTAACTGCTTACAGTTCTACACCTTCGTAGCCTAGGCTGCATTGTAATAGTGGACGTACAATTCCCTGCTATCTGTTCTAAGGATTTTGCGAAGGCCAGTTCCTTTTATCAGGGTACCGTTTGCTTCCAGCAAAATCATGAAGGTCTGGAAGCAACTTAATTGGAAGTCAATCCCTTCCAGTGGGCCATTCTGTGGTACATCGATGATTTGAATATTCATCTGGACAATCTGACTTCTCCAAACACTAAGAGGTTCAACGAATTACTCTCTAGCCATGGTCTTTTACAGGTTATTGGTGAACCTACCCATGAGAAGGGACATATTCTTGACGTATTAATAATTCGCAAGTTTGAGTGTCAGTTTTATTCCAATGTTCAAATCATACCTGGCATATCTGACCATTCTGCCATCACTTGCAACCTTCACCTGAATAAACCTCATCATAATAGCAGTTATAAGGTTGTGCGAAATATCAAAGTGATAGACCGGATTGGACTTGCTACTGATGTTCGTCAGGCATTTATGTTGTTCTCATCGTACATTGACATTGAAAGTGCTGTTGACAATTACAACTCTCAGCTATGTAACATTCTCGACACTGTCGCATCTGCTAAGAAACGCAGCAGGAGGAATCACTCTGTCAGCCCGTGGTACAACCATGAAATTGCTCTTGAGAAACGTAGTTGTCGACAAGCTGAACGGAAGTGGCGCTTCAAAGGCAAGCTGGAAATTGATCGGCAGCTGTACTGCAATCAAAGAAAGGTTGTCAATTCTCTTGTTCGCAAGGCCAAGCGTAATTATTACGTTAGTCTCATAGAAGACTGTGGAACGGACTCGAAACGACTTTTCAGTGTGGCTAATCATCTCCTTAATCGCAAGAAGTCGTCGCCTCTTCCAGCTCATGTGAATAGTCAATGTTTGGCACAGCTTTTCAGCCAGTTCTTTCAGTCAAAGATAAGTAACATTTGCAGTAATTTATCTACAGATGTCACTCATCCGCCGCCATTGCAAACCTCTGCATCTTTACTATCTTTTAGATCTACCACACCAGCTGAGATTGAGAGACTTCTTCGCAATACGCCACCCAAGTCCTGTGACTTGGATCCGATCCCTACCAACTTAGTGAAAGATTGTGCCCCGGTTTTTGCACCTATAATAGCCAGCATTGTCAACTTGAGTATTCAACAGGCATCAGTTCCAGGTTCACTGAAGTCAGCATACATCCGCCCCTTATTGAAAAAGCCATCTCTTTATCCAGATGCTCTTCAGAATTACCGGCCTGTGTCGAACCTTCCATTTCTGTCCAAGATCCTAGAGCGTGTTGTCTTCTCAAGACTATCAGAATATCTTCTAGATAATGATCTTCTGGACAATCGTCAGTCTGCATATCGGCCGCATCATGGTGTAGAGACTTTGCTCGTCAACCTATCAAATGATGTCTTAAGGGACATGGATGATGGGAGAATTACTGTTCTGTTACTACTTGATCTATCTTCCGCATTTGATACTGTCAATCATATAATTATGTTAGATACTTTGAAATCACTTGGTGTAGATGGAAAAGCTCTTAAATGGTTTAAGTCGTACTTATTTGAAAGGTCTCAAATTGTTTGTGTTAGTGATTCAAAGTCTGATCCTGCTGCGTTGGTTAGTGGTGTTCCGCAGGGATCTGTTGGAGGCCCAACACTTTTCTCAATTTACTTAAGTGGTCTGAAACAGATTTTACAATGTCACTCTTTTAATTACCATTGTTATGCAGACGATATCCAACTGTATACATCATTCCTACCTAACCAAACCAATGTCATGGATACCATCACAAAACTTGAAGCTTGTGTTCATGATATCAAGAAATGGATGAGCTCTAATTCCTTGAAATTAAATCAAGATAAATCAGAGCTGTTGTTTATCGGTTCTAAAACTCTACTAGACAGGGTCAGCCTCCCCTCTATTAAGGTTGATGATGATGTTATCACTCCATCTAAATCATGTAGAAATCTTGGAGTTTTATTTGATTCTACAATGTCCATGTCAGTTCAGATCCCGGCTGTTTGTAAATCTGTCAGGTATCAAATACGTAATTTAGGCATTATTGGCAAGTATTTAACCCGCTCGGCCACAGAAAAAATAGTTCATGCCCTCATATCGTCTCGACTGGACTTTGGTAATGCACTTTTGTTTCAGTTGCCACAATCTCAACTCTCACGGTTACAAAAATTACAAAATTCAGCAGCCCGTATTGTTACCCTTACCAGACGTACTTCTCACATTACTCCTGTTTTGTCTTCACTACATTGGTTACCTGTTGAATCCCGTATTGTATTTAAATTATTATTGCTTGTTTTTCACTGTATACATGGATCTGCCCCAGAGTACAATATTAATTTGTTAATGCCTTATAATCCTCCCAGACGCTTAAGATCTTCCGATTCTCAATTGCTTGTTGTTCCGAAAACTAAGAAATCATGGGGGGATCGGTCATTTGCACACGCTGGACCTTACCTATGGAACCAATTGCCACAACATATTCGTTATATTTCAAGTATAGATTGCTTTAAACATGCCCTTAAAACTCATTTGTTTAAAGCGGCTTTTCAGTAGATTTAGTTTTATTTTCACATTGTCGTTGTTCATTTTTGTGTGTATTTTTGTGTACTTATATCTTTTCTTCTCCATGCGCCTCGAACACATTATTCATGTGGAGTTGGCGCATTATAAATACTCTATATTATTATTATTATTATTATACCTCAGCGGCCTTCAGTTCCAATATGCTGTTTGAAAAGGCTCGTTCAAAAGGAAAGAAACAGCTACGACTCTGGGAGAGATTTCGAAAGTATATATTGTACCTGAAAAAACACAAATTCTGCTTTGCTTTGCTTTTTCAACAGTTCCTGGTAGTTTAAAAAAATAAGGGAAATTGAGGTAGCAGAGGTGATAAGCTTTGAGCTCAGTCCATTCCTACTTGCACTTTTCGAGGCTAGGAATGTCTTTTGGAAGGCTGAAAAGCATCAGCTAGCTCTTGTTATAACCGATCATGCAAGTAAAGTGTCGGGTGAAGCCATGGAAGAACACAGACCAGTATGTCCTTGATAGTGGTTCCTTGGTGCATCGGATACCATGGAAGACAGGAGACAGATTTGGCAGAATATCACGACCATATCCTGATTTTACAACCCCCCCCCCCCCCCCACTATATGGTTCCGCAAATGTAGTTTTTGACGGCTATGGTGGAGGGCCGTCAATTAATGATAATACACACCAGTGACGTACGCAGAATGCCCATCCAGCTGTCAGATTCAGTGCAGACACAGTATTCCCAGGCAAGAAGGATGAGTTTTTATCACGAGACTGCAACAAGCAGGGACTCATGAGTCTCATTAGTGAGGAACTGAGCAAGAGTAATTGCATCGTCATCAATATATCAGGGGATACAGATGTATTATTGCTAAAGCTGCAGTGAATTCTTCTCATCATCAGCCTACTACTCTGATTTGAGAAGGCACTGACCTATTGGTGTTAGTCTTGCATTACGTGGATGTAGATAGCAGGGAACTATACTTCCACTCTTACAATGCAGCCAAGGCTTCGAAGGTGTATAACATTATAAAGCAGTTGAAAGTGAACCTGGGTAAAGATCTATGCTCACAACTACTTTTTCGACATGCCTACACTGGTTGCGGAATCGGAAAGAAAGCAGTCTTCCAGAAGCTTGTGAAATGCAGCACCACTTAAGAATCCAGTACTAGTACTTTCCTTCTTCCAAGTCAGCCACAGGAACTAATAGAGGAACTTGGTATCAAAGCCATGTATTTCATGTTTGGTTGCTGCTGTAATGACTCAGTTGCATCATTACTATACAACTTGTTTGTCAAGAAAATTGCCAATGCGACTTCCTCCTACGCCAGCCTCCACCAAATTCCACTCCCTCAGAACATACTACCAAGTCATGGCATGGATGCAGAGTGAATTAGAAGACATGGACGTCACAGACTGGGGTTGGAAATTAGAAGTCAATGCTGTTGAATACGGAGGCTGTATCTAGTAATCTTCTTAAGTTGATTCATTGTAACTGCTGTACTGCTTGTAGCACACCTTGCTGTACCTGTAGATGTTACAGGCTACCATGTAACAGTGTGTGTGTGTGTGGACCTTACCAACTTGATGTATGCCACAATCCATAAAACGAGTCACTTGATAATGAAGCAGAAAATGATTTTCCTTACTAAAGTACATTCCTCATCAAAATAAAGGAACATAAAGATCTGCATGTGTATTCGCTATAGGATGACATGAACAACACGAGGTTTTAAATATTTTTCATTGTATGGTAGGTATTATGAATGTGTGTCTGGATATTGTTATTAAGTTGTTAATTTGTCTTTGTCCCCCCCCCCCCCCTCGGCCACTCCCTCAGTGTTGACAATGACATGTTAATAGCTGAATTAACCCCTTTTTTTTGGGGGGGGGGTCGGTGAAACCATAAGGGTGAGAGAGAAACATTATAAGTTCATTTCCTATATATAAAGTGCGCCCTCTATTGAGAAATCTTAGTGGTTTTGTGGCCCTTGGACGCCATATTGGATTTCATGGTTTCCTGAACCACTGCTTAACGTTCTTACCTATCCTAATGGATTCTATGACCCGGAGAACCACAGCATAGACACCCCCAATTATGTGTCTCGGATGTTTAATAAGTGACTTATGGCCGTTTTTTATGTTATTGCGGCCCTTTTGGACGCCATCTTTGATTTCGGGGTTTCCTTGACCCTAACAAATCATTCTTACTTGTCTCAATGGATTCTCTGACCCCCTAAACCATGGAATAGACACCAAAAGTATGTCTCTAGGATGGATAGTAAGTGACTTATGGTCATTTTTAGGTATCGGCGGCCATCTTCGTCGCCATCTTGAAAATAACAGCTTTCTGAACAATCGATTTCGGTATACTTTTAGTATGTTATTCCTGAGGTCAAATACTACTAGGAACCATTGAAAAACCTTTTGTTGCAATTTTTGTGGGGTCAAACCATATCTTGACCTGACTATATATATTTTCTTTATATTTTCTGGCCTTCTATCTAAATCTTTTTCTTCGTTTTCGCTTTAAAAATTTTGTAGCTCACAACGAAAGAATGCTAGGGTGTTCTGAGTTGCTACCACCTATCCATGATATATTGAAACAATCGATTTGATATTTAATTTGTAATCTTTCATGAAGTCAAGGAATGAATGTTAGTCTTTTTTGTTTGTTTTTACTATAATGTACTGTTGTAAAACACTTTGGCAAAAAAGAATATTCTTGCCCCCTGATATAGATATGTTTCGTAAAGGATTGTATCCGTAAATTCCAATTAAAGATAGGCTTGAACATTTCCTGTTAGGCTTGCAACTGATGATATCCTTCTACCCCATGAAGAAAGAGAAATGATATGGATAACTATTATTTGTATATGGAGTGTAATCTACTGTTTATCTTCAATTATTTTCCTTAACTCTCGATCTTTATTCATAGTGGGTAAGTATTGAGCTAAATTCCTATTTATTTTCTGTATGTTGTCTGGTCATCTATCTGAATTTTCTTTCTCGTTTTCGCCTAAAAGATTTGTTAAGCTCCCCCGGTAGAATTCTACGGTTTTGTAGAAATCCTACAACCTCTCCATGATAACTTCCAACCATCGCTTTTGAAGTTTTATTTTTAATCTTTCATGAAGTCACGGAATGGATGGTATTCTTTTGCGTTTGTTTTTAGTATAATGTACTGTTGTAAAATACTTTGGCAAAAACAAATGTTCATGCCTAATGATATAGATATGTTTCGTAAACGATTGTATCAATAATTACCAGTTAAAGATAAAGGCTTGAACATTTTCTGTTAGACTTGCAACTGATGATATCCTTCTTCTCCATGATTGTATATGAAGTGTATTCTAATATTGATTTGTTTATCTTTTTTCCACTATCCTTGGGTTTCATACATAGTGTTTAAGTATTAATTATGGTCGTCTTTTAAAATATTTTGTGTTGTATTCAATGTGTAGATTCGTGTAGCTCACCGTGATATATCGCCTGGGTGTTGAACAAATTATACCACCTCTCCATCAAAGCTTTGAACTATCGGTTGCGAAAATCGAAATTGTCATCTTTTTAAAGTCACTGATTGTATGTTTATCTTATGTGTTTATCTTAATAAGCTGGTGTTGTAATACTTCGGTAAAAAGGGATTTTCGTGCAAATTGATAAAGATATGTTTTCTAAACCATTTTAACCAAAAATGCCAGTTAAAAAAAATCTGAATAATTAATGTAAGGCTTGCAACTGATGATATCCTTCTTCCCCATGAAGAAAGAGAAATGAAATGGATAAGTATTATTTGTACGTCAAGTGTAATTTGCTGTTTATCTTCAACTATTTTCCTTTACCCTTGGTTTTTGTTCAAAGTTGGTAAGTATCTAACTAAATTCCTTTATATTTTCTTTATGTGTTCTGATCTTCTATCTGAATCTTTTCCCTCGTTTTCGCTTTAGATAATAACTTCAAACCATCGCTTTTGAAGTTTTATTTTTAATCTTTCATGAAGTCACGGAATGGATGTTAATCTTTTGCGTTTGTTTTTAGCATAATGTATTGTTGTAAAATACTTTGGCAAAAAAAAATGTTCATGCATAATGATAAAGACAAGTCTCGTAAGGGATTGTATCCATTATTTCCAGTTAAAGATGAAGGCTTGAACATTTTCTGCTAGGCTTGCAACTGATAATATCCTTCTTCCCCATAAAGAAAGAGAAATGATATGGATTAGTATTATTTGTATATGAATTGTAATCTGCTGTTTATCTTCAACTATTTTTCCTTTACCCTTGGTATTTGTTCAAAGTTGGTAAGTATCTAACTAAATTCCTTTATATTTTCTTTATATGTTCTGATCTTCTATCTGAATCTTTTTCCTCGTTTTCGCTTTAAATATTTTGTAGCTCACCACGATAGAATACTAGGATGTAGTGAGCTGCTACCACTTATCCATGATATATTCAAACCAGGGATTTCAGATTTAATTTTTAATCTGTCATGAAGTCACGGAATGGATGTTAGTCTTTTGTGTTTATTTTAATATAATGTACTGTTGTAAAATACTTTGGTAAACAGAATATTCGTGCCCAATGATATAGATATGTTTTGTAAAGGAATGTATCCATTAATACCAGTTAAAGATGAAGGCTCGAACATTTTCTGCTAGGCTTCCAACTGATGATATCCTTCGTCCCCATAAAGAAAGAGAAATGATATGGATTAGTATTTTTTGTATATGAATTGTAATCTACTGTTTATCTTCAACTATTTTTATTTACTCTTGGTGTTTGTTCAAAGCTGGTAAGTATCTAACTAAGTAATTATATGTTTTTTTTTCTGGTCTTTTTTAAAAATCTTTTTCTTCGTTTTCGCTTTAAATGTTTTGTAGCTCACCACGATAGAATGCTAGGGTGTTCTGAGTTGCTACCACCTATCCATGATATATTCAAACCATCGTTTTGAGATTTAATTTTTAATCTTTCATAAAGTCACGGAATGGATGTTAGTCTTTTGTGTTTATTTTATTATAATGTACTGTTTTAAAATACTTTGGTAAAACAGAATATTCGTGCCCAATGATATAGATATGTTTCGTAAAGGATTGTATCCATACATTCCAGTTAAAAGTAAAGGTTTGAACATTTTCTGTTAGACTTGCAACTGATGATATCCTTCTTCCCCATAAAGAAAGAGAAAATATATGGATTAGTATTATTTGTATATGATTTGTAATCTACTGTTTATTTTCCACTATTTTCCTTTACTCTTTGTATTTGTTCAAAGTTTTTAAGTATCTAACTAAATTCCCATATGTTTTCTTTATATTTTCTGGTCTCTTATCTGAATCTTTTTCTTCGTTTTCGCTTTAAATATTTTGTAGCTCACCGCGATAGAATGCTAGGGTGTTCTGAGCTGCTACCACCTATCTATGATATATTCAAACCATCGTTTTGAGATTTAATTTGTAATCTTTCATAAAGTCACGGAATGGATGTTAGTCTTTTGTGTTTATTTTATTATAATGTACTGTTGTAAAATACTTTGGTAAAACGGAATATTCGTGTCCAATGATATAGATATGTTTCGTAAATGATTGTATCCATTAATACCAGTTAAAAATAAAGGTTTGAACATTTTCTGTTAGGCTTGCATTTGATGATATCCTTCTTCCCCATAAAGAAAGAGAAAATATATGAATTAGTATTATTTGTATACGAATTGTAATCTACTGTTTACCTTCAACTATTTTCCTTTACTCTTTGTATTTGTTCAAAGTTGGTAAGTATCTAACTAAATTCCTTTATGTTTTCTTTATATTTTCTCGTCTTCTATCTGAATTTTTTTCACCGTTTTTACTTTAAATATTTTGTAGCTCAGCACGATAGAATGCTAGGGTGTTCAGAGCTGCTACCACCTATCGATGTTATATTCAAACCATCAATTTGAGATTTAATTTTTAATCTTTCATGAAGTCAGGGAATGGATGTTCGTCTTTTGTGTTTGTTTTTACTATAATGTACTGTTGTTAAATACTTTGTTAAAACAGAATATTCGTGCCCAATGATATAGATATGTTTCGTAAAGAATTGTATCCGTAAATTCCAGTTAAAAATAAAGGCTTGAACATTTTCTGTTAGGCTTGCAACTAATGATATCCTTCTTCCCCATGAAGAAAGAGAAAAAATATGGATTAGTATTATTTGTTTATGAATTGTAATCTACTGTTTATCTTCAACTATTTTCCTTTACTCTTTGTATTTGTTCAAAGTTGGTAAGTATCTAACTAAATTCCTATATATTTTCTTTATATTTTCTGGTCTTCTATCTGAATCTTTGTCTTTGTTTTCGGTTTAAATATTTTGTAGCTCACCAAGAAATAGAATGTTAGGGTGTTGTGAGCTGCTACCTCCTATCCATGATATATTTAAAACCATCGATTTGAGATTAAACTTAAAATCTTTTATAAAGTCAAGGAATGAATTTATTAGTCTTTTGTGTTTGTTTTGACTATAATGTACTGTTGTAAAACACTTTGGCAAAAAAGAATTTTCGTGCCCAATGATATAGATATGTTTCGTAAAGGATTGTATCCGTAAATTCCAGTTAAAAATAAAGGCTTGAACATTTTCTGTTAGGCTTGCAACTGATGATATCTTTCTTCCCCATGAAGAAAGAGAAAAGATATGAGTTAGTATTATTTGTATATGAATTGTAATCTACTGTTTATCTTCAACTTTTTTCCTTTACTCTTGGTCTTTGTTCATAGCGGGTAAGTATTCAAATAAATTCCTATATATTTTCTTTATATGTTCTAATCTTCTATCTGAATCTTTTTCCTCGTTTTCGCTTTAAATATTCTGTAGTTCACAACGATATAATGAAAAGGTGTTGTGAGCTGCTACCACCCATCCATGATATATTCAAACCATGGATTTAAGATTTAATTTTTAATCTTTCATGAAGTCACGGAATGGATGTAAATCTTTTGTGTTTATTTTACTATAATGTTACTGTTGTAAAATACTTAGGCAAAAAGGAATATTCGTGCATAATGATATAGACAAGTCTCGTAAGGGATTGTATCCATTATTTCTAGTTAAAAATGAAAGCTTGAACATTTTCTGCTAGGCTTGCAACTGATAATATCCTTCTTCCCCATAAAGAAAGCGAAATTATATGGATTAGTATTATTTGTATATGAATTGTTATCTACTGTTTATCTTCAACTATTTTCATTTACTCTTGGTCTTTGTTCATAGCACGTAAGTATTCAACTAAATTCCTATATATTTTCTTTATATTTTCTGGTCATCTATCTGAATCTTTTTCCTCGTTTTCGCTTTAAAGATTTGTTAAGCTCCCCCGGTAGAACTCTACGGTTCTGTAGAAATACTACCACCTATACTTGATAAATTCCAACCATCGGTTTTGAAGTTTTGATGTCAGTCTTTTGTGTTTATTTTAATATAATGTACTGTTGTAAAATACTTTGGTAAAACAAAATATTCGTGCCCAATGATATAGATGTGTTTCGTAAAGGAATGTATCCATTAATACCAGTTGAAGATGAAGGCTCGAACATTTTCTGCTAGGCTTCCAACTGATGATATCCTTCGTCCCCATAAAGAAAGAGAAATGACATGGATTAGTATTTTTTGTATATAAATTGTAATCCACTGTTTATCTTCAACTATTTTTATTTACTCTTGGTATTTGTTCAAAGCTGGTAAGTATCTAACTAAGTTATTATATATATTTTTTTTCTGGTCTCTTTTTTAAATCTTTTTCTTCGTTTTCGCTTTAAATATTTTGAAGCTCTACACAATAGAATCCTAGGGTGTTCTGAGTTGCTACCACCTATCCATGATATATTCAAACCATCGTTTTGAGATTTAATTTGTAATCTTTCATAAAGTCACGGAATGGATGTTAGTCTTTTGTGTTTATTTTATTATAATGTACTGTTGTAAAATACTTTGGTAAAACAGAATATTCGTGCCCAATGATATAGATATGTTTCGTAAAGGATTGTATCCATACATTCCAGTTAAAAGTAAAGGTTTGAACATTTTCTGTTAGACTTGCAACTGATGATATCCTTCTTCCCCATAAAGAAAGAGAAAATATATGGATTAGTATTATTTGTATATGAATTGTAATCTACTGTTTATCTTCAACTATTTTCCTTTACTCTTGGTATTTGTTCAAAGTTTGTAAGTATCTAACTAAATTCCTATATGTTTTCTTTATATTTTCTGGTCTCTTATCTGAATCTTTTTCTTCGTTTTCGCTTTAAATATTTTGTAGCTCACCACGATAGAATGCTATGGTGTTCTGAGCTGCTACCACCTATCCATGATATATTCAAACCATCGTTTTGAGATTTAATTTGTAATCTTTCATAAAGTCACGGAATGGATGTTAGTCTTTTGTGTTTATTTTATTATAATGTATTGTTGTAAAATATTTTGGTAAAACAGAATATTCGTGCCCAATGATATAGATATGTTTCGTAAAGGATTGTATCCATTAATACCAGTTAAAAATGAAGGTTTGATTATTTTTTGTTAGGCTTGCAACTGATGATATCCTTCTTCACCATAAAGAAAGAGAAAATATATGGATTAGTATTATTTGTATATGAATTGTAATCTACTGTTTATCTTTAATTATTTTCCTTTACCCTTGGTATTTGTTTAAAGTTGGTAAGTATCTAACTAAATTCCTTTATGTTTTCTTTATATTTTCTCGTCTTCTATCTGAATTTTTTTCACCGTTTTTACTTTAAATATTTTGTAGCTCAGCACGATAGAATGCTAGGGTGTTCAGAGCTGCTACCACCTATCGATGTTATATTCAAACCATCAATTTGAGATTTAATTTTTAATCTTTCATGAAGTCAGGGAATGGATGTTCGTCTTTTGTGTTTGTTTTTACTATAATGTACTGTTGTTAAATACTTTGTTAAAACAGAATATTCGTGCCCAATGATATAGATATGTTTCGTAAAGAATTGTATCCGTAAATTCCAGTTAAAAATAAAGGCTTGAACATTTTTCTGTTAAGCTTCCAACTGATGATATCTTTTTTCCCCATGAAGAAAGAGAAATTATATGAATTAGTATTATTTGTATATAAATTGTAATCTACTGTTTATCTTCAACTTTTTTCCTTTACTCTTGGTCTTTGTTCATAGCGAGTAAGTATTCAAATAAATTCCTTTATATTTTCTTTATATGTTCTGGTCATCTATCTGAATCTTTTTCCTCGTTTTCGCTTTAAATATTTTGTAGCTCACAACGATAGAATGCTAGGGTGTTGTGAGCTGCTACCACCCATCCATGATATATTCGAACCATGGATTTGAGATTTAATTTTTAATCTTTCATGAAGTCACGGAATGGATATTAGTCTTTTGTGTTTATTTTACTATAATGTTACTGTTGTAAAATACTTATGCAAAAAGGAATATTCGTGCATAATGATATACACAAGTCTCGTAAGGGATTGTATCCATTATTTCCAGTTAAAGATGAAAGCTTGAACATTTTCTGCTAGGCTTGCAACTGATAATATCCTTCTTCCCCATAAAGAAAGAGAAATTATATGGATTAGTATTATTTGTATATGAATTGTTATCTACTGTTTATCTTCAACTATTTTCATTTACTCTTGGTCTTTGTTCATAGCACGTAAGTATTCAACTAAATTCCTATATATTTTCTTTATATTTTCTGGTCATCTTTCTGAATCCTTTTCCTCGTTTTCGCTTCAAAGATTTGTTAAGCTCCCCCGGTAGAATTCTACGGTTCTGTAGAAATCCTACTACCTATCCTTGATACATTCCAACCATCGCTTTTGAAGTTTACTTTTAATCTTTCATGAAGTTACGGAATGGATTTTAATCGTTTGCGTTTGTTTTTACTATAATAAATTGTTGTTGAAAATATTTCGGAAAAGGGTTATTCTTGCACAATGATGAAGATATGTTTCCTTACGCATTTAACCATGAATGCCATTAGAAATAGAGGCTTGAAAAGTGTAAGTAAGGATTGCAACTGATGATATTCTTCTCCCCTATGATTGTACATGAAGTGTAAACTACTTTTTATTTTCATCCATCTTTCACTACCTTGGGGTTTCATTCATAGTGGGTAAGTATTCATCTAACAATTCAATTATAACTTCTATATTTATTCTGGTCGTATTTTTAAAATATTTTTAGTTTTATTCAATGTCTAGGTTCTTTTAGCTCACCATGATATATCGCCTGGGTGTTGTACAAATTATACCACCTCTCCATTAAAGCTTTGAAGTATCCCTTTCGAAAATCAAAATTGTCATCTTTTTCAAGTCAATGATTCCATGTTTATCTAATCCATTGATCTTACTTTAATGAACAGGTTGTTTAGTCCACCGGTAAGCCGCGATACTTTTGCACAATGATAAGGATATGTTCCCTAATCCATTGACACTATAAATGCCACTTGAAAATAAATTCATTAAAATTGTCTGTAAGGCTAGTAACTGATGATTTTCTTCTTTCCCATGATGAACGAGAACTGAAGATTAGCATTCTATATGAAGTGTAATCTAATTTATATCTTCATCTTTTTTCTTCTACCCTTGGGATTCGTTCGTAGTTTGTAAGTAATCCCCATATTACATTACAACTTCTTTTATGTATTCTGCTCATCGTTCTGAATAATTGTCTGTGTATTCACCTGTTTTGCTTATGTGTTATACAAATACTTAAATATTTCCATTATAATTTCCAAACGTCCGTTTTTAAATTTGTTTTTTATCATCTTTTTTGATGTCACAAATTGTTTTTTTGTAATATTTGTTTTACGTGTTTGTCCTAGTAGGAAGGTAAGAAGGAATATTCATTCAAAGTGTTAAAGATATGCTTCCCATTGTAACTATCACATTTCACCTAAAAAGGCATTACATTAGTATGTAAGGCCTCCAACTTATATATATATATATATTTTTTTTTTTCTTCATTTCTTGGACCCTCCAACAGGCCATTTATTGAAAATCAATCTCAAGATAACATAACACATGTTCCAATGAGTATCATATAATATTTCATAATAAGATATACATAACGAATATCAACCATAATACTGTATATACAGAACATACATGTAGATTAGGGAAATAAAAACAAAAATTAAATAATAATGCAACATCATGACTGAAAATGATGTGGGAAATTCAATATACTCCTATTAAAGGATCAAAATCCTCTCAAAATGTATCCATTTTTTATCGAATTTGTCAGTTTTGTTAGCAAATATACTAACTTGCCTCTCATTTGTGTAACTATTCTTGATATATTGTTGTATTGTCCGAAAAGACGGTACAGACTTTTGTATTCGAGAAAAATATAATTGTTGTTTAGTCCAAATTATTATACAGTTTAAAGCATCATTTCTTTTTTCAATGAAACCTAACAAAACATGTATTAAGGACAGTTTTATTCTACAGCGTGTTACAATAGTTAACCAGTCAGTCAAACAACTCCAAATCAATTTGGTCACGTTACAGGAGTAAAAAAAGTGTACCATATCTTCTTCTTCTCTTCCACAAAGGGAACAGTTCTTATTTAAAATTATGTTAATTTTCACAAGATCTTTATTCAAATATAGTATCTTATTCATAAGTCTGTACTGAAAGTACCGAACTGTTGTATGCGTTGTACAGCGAAACATAACCCTGAAATAATATTGCATATATTTATCATCAAATAATACACCATCTGCATGCCATCTATTACATAATTTATTCAAATGTTCATCCTTTTCTTTTAACATAATTTGATAAATATGTCTACATCCTTTTTCATCTTTCAACAAGCATGAAATATATGCAAGGCACAATGGTCCATTTACCTTCATATTACAACTTTTCAATTGGGACTTGTATTTGCATTTAATTATTTGACAGAGTGCATAATAATGAAGAAACTGTATTTTGATTGAAAACTTTTTGTCACACTCTTCTCTTGTTAAGATGTGTCCTTGATCATCTAATTAATCGTTTAAAAATCGAATACCTTTATCACACCATTTTTTAAAAAATATACCCTTTCCTCCAATTTTAATCTCAGAATTATACCAAATAGAAATAGCTTTCCAAAAAGGAGTAGTAGTACATTGAACCTGGCGGACAAAATAAGCTAGTATTTGGAAAAGTTCTTTCCAAAAACAGTTTCTTAGCATAAATGATAATTTAGTGAAATATATATCACCTTTACCCCATTCCAATGGTGATAGTGGACGTAAGAAAGCGTACATGAAATGGGTAACGTCTTCACATGAGTTCAACATTATTCTTCTAATCCAGGTCAGTTTCAAAGCTCTAGAAAATTGTACAACATCAACCATTTTCAATCCACCATTTTCGTAAGAACAAACCATCTGTTTTTTGCTAATCTTATCAGGTTTCCCTTTCCAAATGAATTTAAAAAAGAGACATTTATTGCTTTTAAAAGATGTTCAGAAGGGTTAGGAATGGACATAAATAAATGGTTAAATTGTGAAACTAGCATTGGTTTCACAAAGAACACACGACCAAAAACAGAAATGTTACGTTTCGACCAAGATATACTTTGCCCTTTTAGTTTATCAAATATTCTGTCGTAGTTGAAATCCGGAAGCTTTTCTAAATCAATACCAAAGTCTATTCCCAAATACCTTTTGAATCCCCCGTTAACCAACGATATGTCAGTCCCATGAACCTGATGTAAATCAATATTTACAGTTTTTTTTCAAGGAACCGATACACAATATCTGTGTCTTATATATATTAAGATTTAAACCTGAATACTGAGAAAAAAACTCCAATAGCTCCAGAGCATAATGTAAACTTTCTGTACTATCGAGACACAACACTGTATCATCAGCGTATTGTAATATTCTATATTCCTTGTTTTCTATAACTAAACCTTGTATCTTGTGGGATTTTCTGACCAACATGCCTAAAATTTCTGCACATAATAGAAACAAATATGGAGAAAGCGGATCACCTTGTCGGCAACCCCGTTTAATATTAAAACGCGAGGTTAAACAACCGTTAATTAACACATTTGAAGCAGAATTTGAATATAGTAATTTGATCCATTGGATAATTTTATCCCCGTAATTAAAGAAATGTAATACATTCCATAGAAAATCATGTGAAACACAATCGAACGCCTTTTCAAAGTCAATAAAAAGTAATATCACAGGAATGTTTTTATGATCTGCATAAGCAATTATGTCATAAATTATTCTGATATTTTCTCCGATGTATCTACCGGACAGAAAGCCTTTCTGATCTTTATGTATGTTTTCGTCTAACATTGGTTTTATTCTGTTTACAATGCAACTAGAAAGAATCTTATATTGGACATTGAGCAAAGATATAGGACGCCAGTTTTTAAGTAGATTGCGAGGTTTGTTACCTTTAGGTAGTAGGGTTATAATTCCTAAATTTTGGAAATGTGAAAATCTTCCACAAACATATGCTGCGTTCAAACTCCTCATTTAATAAATCCCTATATCTTTAAGAAAAAACTTGAAAAACTCTGCAGTAAACCCATCCTGTCCGGGTGATTTACCAAGTTTTAAGTTACCAACAACTTTGCTAATTTCTTTAAGGCAAATTTCTCTACCCAACTCCTCTACTTTTTCATCTGAAATCTTATTATGATCTGTTTCTTCCAGATCATGTAATATATCTTGAAAATCTAATACCTCTCGAAATCCATAATGGTCTTCGTAAAATATTTCCACCTCGTTTTTAATTTCCTCTTCCGTATTCAATATTTTATCATTTTTATCAACAAGTTGAATAATTCTCTTTCCTACACGCCTTTGTTTCATAAGGTTATACAAATATTTGGAGGGTTTTTCACCATATTGTAATTCTTGTATATAGTAAAATACTTTCCTCCTTTCTTTTAAGCTTTTCCTTTTTTTTGTCTCCAAATCTTCTTTGAGGGATATCATTTGTTCTATGCTATCTTTATCACTAATGCCCAAATTCAACTTCAATTCCAACTGTTTGATCTTGTCCTCTAATTGTTTTTCTATTTTATCAATTTCTTTTTTCTTATTTACTCCATATATAATAGTACATGCTCTCAATTCCATCAAAAGAATTAAAAAAACAACTTGTTCATTGAGAATAAATTTACAACTGTTTTTGTCAATATCCTCAAACCTTGTATCATCTTGTTCTTTTTTTTTCTTCAATATAATCTAAAGTGATTTCTTTTATTTATAGTTTGTACATATTGCTCTTCCTTTAAGAGAGAATTGTCAAATTTCCAATAATTGTGTCTCTTTAGACCAGTACCGAACATAAGATCCAAAGTAATCCCTGCATGATCAGATCTATAGCTATTATTAATTTTACAATCTGATACTAACGAAAATAGCTGGTTTGATATCAAAAAGTAATCTAGTCGCCCTTGTTTTAAAGGACTAGGTTGTCTCCAGGTAAACTGTTTTATGTCTGGATAGGTACAGCGCCATGGATCAATTAAATGAAAACTGTTCTTCATTTCCAAAACTTTGCGCTGAGCCTTTTTATTATTTAATCTAACGTAATTACAAGAGTCCGAATCAAAATCTTGAAGTAGGTTCCAATCCCCACACATAATTACAAGAGGATCATTAAGATCTAATATAATATTCTCCAATTCTTGGAAAAAGATGGGACAGTCATCATTTGGGGCATAAAGTGCAATTAAAGAAAACTCCAACTGTCCCATACAAATGCTTAAAGCAATGAAATTACCATTTTTGTCACATATTTTTTTTTTTTAACTTCGCGTTGAATATTTACGTCAAAGAGTATCGCCACCCACGAGCGTTTGAGCATTTGTTTGCAAAAAACAAGTTCCATCCCATTCTTGCTTAACAACAGATTCTATCTCAGGCACAAAGTGGGTATCTTGCAAACAACAAATGCTAGCATGTTTTGAATTTAAATAGTTTAGTACATCTTTTCTTTTCTGAGAGTTTCCCAGACCTCTACAGTTCATAGAAATACTCTTCAACTTATTATACATCATGATAACCAATAACTACTTTATACATATAAGGCCATTGGAGGATTTTTTTAAAACATTTACAGTGTACGAGTAACAGTAAACGACAACGAGCAACACAGACAAACAAAGAAGCAAGACAGAGAAACAGACAAACATGCAAAGCGAGCAAAGACGCCTCTCACTAAGGACCACACCTCGTACCATCACGCCCAGGTCCCAAACACTTAACATACGATAGTTTGAGGCAAACATGAGAAATAGTTTAAGGAGCCTTGTGGGGCTTATCTGGCCACCACTAAAAAAAAGAATAAACGCAAGATTTTAATCTGGAGTTGTAATCCTTCGGTAAGAAAGGATATATTTGTGCACAGTGATACAGATATGTTTGCCACTGTACCTATTACATTTCACTTTTTCTTTTACCCTTGGGATTCATTCATAGTTCGTAAGTATTCATATACATTTAAATACAACGTCTTATGTAATGTTTTCATCGATCTTAATATTAGTCTGTGTATTCACCTTTATAGCTGTTTTGTTTTACCTCACCACGATAGAATGCTTGCGTGTTGAAGAAATGTTTAAACCTTTCCTTGATAACTTCCAACCATCTGTTTCGAAATTAACAATTATCCTTAATTGTTAAAGTCACTGATTGTATGTTTATTAATGTGTGTTTGTCTTTTGTTTAATGAACTGGAGTTGTAATCTTTCGGTAAGAAGGGATATTCGTGCACAGTGATACATATATGTTTGCCACTGTACCTATTACATTTCACTCAAAAATAAAGGCATTAAATTAGTATGTAAGGCCTCCTATTTATGATTTACTACTTTCCCACAAAGAAAACAAAATTAAGAAGAGGAGAATCATATAAATAAGAGATATTCATCTATATCCATCTACCCTCAGGTTTCGTTAATAACGAGTAACTATTGAAATAAATTCAATCATAACATCGTTATATATTCAGGTCAACTTTCAGAACATGTTTACTTGTACATGTTTTCAAATATTGTGCTTTCTTATATTTTATATATCTACGACAATATAATTCTTTAGTGATGTATAAATCCTACCACCTATCCATGATAACTTCAGACCATCGGTTTCGAAATTTTCATTTGTTATCTTCTATGAAGTCACAGTTTCTAATTTTACCATATGTGTTTGACCTACTTTAATGAACTGGTATTATAATCCTTCAGTAAACAGGGATAATCGTACATTCTTCAGTAAAACCATTGTTATCATAGATGTTACTTTAAAATACAAGCAAGACGATTATCATTCTGGCTTCAGAATGATGATGTCCTTTTCACCCATGAAGAAAGAAATTGCAAAGATGTGTATCATTAGTATATGAACATTAAACTACTATTTATGTTTATCTATTTTTCTCTACCCTTGGGCTTTAATCATAGCTGGTACGAATTCATACAAATTGAGTTATACTTTCTTCATAAATTCTGGTTATCTTTCTGCTATTGCTTGGGTGTTGTAGAATAACACCTTTCCATAATAAATTCACACTATACTTTCGAAATATTCATTTTTCATCTTCTTTAAAGTCACATTTTTTGTAAAAAGTCATATGTGTTTGACTTTCTTTAATACACTGGTATTCTATTTGTTCGGTAAGCAGGGATATTAGTATATAACCATAAAGGTATTTTCCTAAACCATTGTAAACATAAATTCCACTGAAAAATAAAAGCAATTACATTGTCATTAAGTTTTCCGACTAGAAATCTCCTCCATCCCCAGAAAGAGAACAAATTGAAAATGTATTTGTATACAAATTGTATTAAAACATTTTGTTTTAATAATTCTTTTACCACCACCCTTGTTAGCTTTACGTGAAGGTAAGTGTCAATCTAAATTCAATTATGACTACCTTATAAATTCTGGTCATATTTCTGAATAATTTATATTGCATTCACTTTAACGCTTTTTGTTTAAAGCTCACCACAATAGAATGCTTGGGTGTTCTACTTTCCACGATAATTCTTTCAAACATTGGTTTTGAAATTGAAATTTAAATGTTTGTATCAAGTCGCGAATGGAATGTTCACCTAACGTGTCTTTCTTAATACATAAAATGGTGTTTTAGTCCTTCGGTTAGCAGGAACATTCGTGCACGATGGTAAAGATATATTCGCTAAACAATTTTACATAAACAATCCAGATAAAAATTAAGGCATGCACATTGTCTGTTAGGCTTTAAACTGATGATCTCCTTCTTCCCCATTAACTCATAGCCTACAATGAGGCTACATGCACGCTATCGTTATACTGCTTTGTCCATGCGAGAAGGCTATCGCTTGAGTGCCATGTGCGTGCAATGCAGCATTCGTGATAGCAGTTATTGTTAATGCTCATTGGACTGTGATGTGTATTTTGCACTCGCTATTCATAGAACCCTCGCGTTAATTAGATTGTCTCCACAACAACCTGGCACGGGGGGGGGGGGGGGGGGTTGAGGCCGGGCACAATGGGGATTAGCCCTGTGGCATGATAAGAGTTAAGAAAGATAAATGAAACAGAAGAATATCACTCGTATATCAATCGTAATCTTATATTCATCATTATCTATTTTCTTCTACCATTGGGCTATGTTCATAGTGGGTAATTCAATTCAATTCAATTACATTTTTTTCCTTCATATTTTGGTTGTTTTTCTGAATATTTGTCATTGTATTATCTTTAAGGCCATTTATTAGCTCACCAAGATAGAATGGTTGGGTGTTGTACAAATGCGACCACCTGTCCACGATAACTTCCAACCATAAGTTTCGAAATGTTCATGTTTCATTTTCTATGAAGTCATGAATTGCATTTAACTTGTGTGTTTGTTTTACTTGAATGGTCTGGTGTTGTAATCCTTCGTATAGCAGAGAAATGCGTGAGCAATGGTAAAAATATGTTTCATAAACAATTGTAAACATTGTCTGTAAACCTTCCTACTGATGACCTTCTTTTTTACTATGGAGAAAGAGAAATTATAATCTTAAGTATCATTTAGAAACGAAGTGTAATCTTCTATTTATTTTTTATTTATTTTCCTCTACCCTTGGGCTTCGTTCATAGCGGGTAAGGATCCGTTTTAATTTATTTACAAGTTCTTCGACAATTCTGGTCATCTCTCTAAATATTTGTCTATGTTTTCACTTCTTAGGCTTTTGGATTAAGCTCACTATGCTAGAATGAACCTTGGACGTTGAAGAATTACTCTTCCAAAAGCGTGAACGCTGTCCCGGATAGGGCTGTGCTGTGTTGCGTGCTGTTTGTGAAGTGCTGTTGGTGAAGTAATGGTGGTTGTTCTCCGTGCACTATATATATAATGTGCAGGGTTCAGAGTGCAGGTGGTGCAGGTGTGTCTGGCGGGTCTGTATGGCGGGTAGTGCCGCTCCCCTAAAGCCAAAAATTGTATTTGCAGTGACAGCGTTGCTTGGCAGAGTGTTCCAGACACGGACTGCTCTGGGAAACATGCTGTACATGTAGCAGTTAACTCGGCAAAATGGTTGGGTGAATCTGAAGTTGTGGCTTTGATGTTGTGCTCGTTACGGTCTGGTGATGCCTGAGATGCTTGGGTGTTTTAGTATTGCTACCACGAAATCATGTTAACTTCAATCAGTACGCTTCGAAATGTTCCTTTTTAAAATCTTTTATGAAATCATGAAATGTATCTTTATTTATTTGTTTGTTTTACTTTAATAAAATTATATTTTATTCTTTCGGTTAGAAGGGATATTCATGCAGACTGGCAATGATATGTTTCCTAAGCCCACGTTATAATCAATGTCACTTAAATAAGGGCATGGCCAACACCATGAAGGCTTCCAACTGATGATCTCACACTTCCCCCACAAAGAAAAATACATTGAAAGGATAAGCATAATTTAATTTGATGTAGCCTATCCTAAAATCATCTTTCTTCCCACCTTCACTTGGTCTTTGTTTATAGTGGGTAAGTATTAATTTTAACTCAAATATAACTTTTTTAAAATATATTCTGGTCATATTTATGAATCTTGTACTTTGTATTCACTTAAGGGCTTTAAAAAACTCTCACCATGATAGAATGCTTGGGTGTTGTAAAAGTGCTACCATGCAACTTCCAACCATAGGTTTTAAAATCTGGATTCACATTTCGCTATGAAGTCATCACGCATTGGATGTTTATATAACGTGTTTTTCTTAATTTAATGAACTGGTGTTTTAGTCCTTCGTTTGGCAAGGATATTTGTGCAAAATGGTAAAGATATGTACTTTTTTTTACCCCCTACTCTTGGTCTTTCTTCATAGCGGGTAAGTATTTATCTAAACTCAATTATAACCCCCAAATATATTATGTTCATAACATTCATAAATCTTACCTACTATGACGAATTCCAAACATAGGATTTTGAAATTTTCATTTTGCATCTTCTATGAAGTCACGGAGTTTCCAATATAATATGTTTGACTTACTTTATTAATCTATTACTGTAATCCTTTGGTATTTAGGGTTAATCGTAAATAATCATGAAGGTATGTTTTCCTAGCCAGTTTTAACATAAATTGAACTTAAATATGAAAACAGGAACAATGTGATTACATTTTTCCAACTGACAATCTCCTACTTCCCCACAAAGAGAAAAATTGAAAATAATTAGCATCATTTGAAAAAAAAAATGTATTCTAATACCAATTTAATTATTTTACTTCTACCCTTGGCCTTTCTTAATAGAGGGTAAGTATTCATTAAAATTCAATTATAACTTATTTATATATTCTGGTCAACTTTTTAAATATTTTTTGTATTGCATCAACTTTAAGGCCATCGTTTTTAGCTCACCAAGAAAAAATGGTTGGGTGTTGTAGAAATTTTACTACCTGTCCACGATAACTTCCAACCATCGTTTTTTAATTTACCATTACATTTGTGTATCAAGTCACGCTTTGCACGTTTATCTAACGTGTTTCTTTTTTACCTAATGAACTGGTTTGGGGGTTCCTTAATTCACAATGGTAAAAATATGTTCAATAAACAATTGTGAAGAAACAATCAAGATAGAATTAAGGCCTGTACATTGTCTTTCAACTGATTTTCCTACTTCCCCACTAAGAAAGAAAAATAAAACAGATGAGTTTAATTTTATTTAAAGTTTTCTGAAACCTTTTGGCTTCGTTCATAGTGGATTAGTTTTCATCGAAATTTGATAAAACTGATTTTGATGTTCTGGTTTTCTTTCTGCAAATTTGTCATTGTGTTCACTTTTAAAGCCTTTTTGTTTTAGATCATTACGACAGAATGCCTAGGAGTTGTTAAAATGCGTTTACTTATTCATGATGAATACCAAATATCGGTTTTGACCCTTTACAAAAAATATTTTTCATCTTTTACATTCAACAATTGTATACATTTGTGTTTGTTTCACTTAATCCAAATCTGGTGTTTTTATTTTTCGTTTAGCAGGGAATTTATTGTCTGTAAGGCTTCTGACTAATGACCTCTCTTTTATCAATGGAGAAAGAGAAATGAATCTTGAGTATCATTTTTAAATGAAGTGTAATTTTCTTTTGTTGTTCATTTATTTTCCTCTACCCTTGTGCTCGTCCATAGCGCGTAAGTATCCATTTTAATTCATTAACAACATCTTCCAAAATTATCGGTCTTTATTTTCAATATTTGTCCATGTGTTTACCTGATAGGCTTTTTGTTGTAGGTCACTATGATATATAATGCTTATTTGTGGTAAAATTACTACCACCTATTCATGGAAATTTCTAACCATAAGTTTCGAAATATACATTTCTCATCTCTTCAAAATCACGGATTGTCGGTTTATTTTATTTGTTTGTTTTGTTTAAACTGGTTTTTAATTTTTCGGTTAGAAGGGATATTTGTGCACAATGGCAAAGTTATGTTTCTTCAACCATTGTAACCATCAATGTCACTTAAAAACAAAGGCATGGAAATAATCATGAAGGCTTTCAACTGATGATCTCTCACACTCTCCCTCAAAGAAAAGAAATGGAAAGGATTAATATCATTTGTATATGTATTTTGATATATATATATATATTTTTGTTTACCCCCTTCACTTGTTTGTTATGTTGTAGTGGGTAAGTATGTTTTCCAAACTGAACCGTAATTGTCACGTAAATATAATGGCATACAAATTGTCTCTAATGCTTCCAACTGATGATCTCCTTCTTTCCTACGAACAAAACGAGAACAAAATGAGTATCATTAAAATTTGAACTTATTGTAATGAATATTTTTGTTGACATTCTTTCGGTTAGAAGGAATATTCGTGCAGAATGGCAAAGTTATGTTTCTTCAACCATTGTAACCATCAATGCCACTTAAATACAAAGGCTTGAAAATAATCATGAAGGTTTCCCTCAATAAAAAGTAATGGAAAGGATTAGCATCTGTTGTATATGTAGTGTATTATAATATCATCTTATTTTTCCCCCTACTCTTGGTCTTTGTTCATAGCGAGTAAGTATTTATTTAAACTCAATTATAACCCCCAAATATATTATGTTCATCTATATTAATCGTTTCCATTGTTTACACTTTAATTTATTGTAAATCTTATTAAGATAGAATTCTAGGGTGTTGTACACTTGCTACCACCAATTCATGAAAATTCAAGACCATACGTTTCGAAATTATAATTTTTCATCTTTTACGAAGTCATGGATGTTTTTTAATTTTAATTGTTTGCTGTTTTGACTGAACTGGTGTTGTAAGTGTTTATTTGGCAGTGATATTTGTGCCAGTAGTAAAGATATATGTTCTTAATTATTGTAACAAAAATATCACATACAAATAAAAATAATAAACAACTTTCTCGAATGATTCCATCCGATGATCTCCTGCATCACCATGAATAAAACAAAAAAAGGAAATTGCTTTCATTTTATTTTAAAGTGTATCATAATGTTAATTTTGCGTCTTCTCTCCTCAACCCTTGGGCTTCATTTATTGCAAGAATCAATTTAAATTCAAATCAATTGTTTTCATGTATTCTAGTATTCTTTCTAAACATTTTCGATGTACATGTATTCACTTATTTGGCTCAAATAGCTTACCACAATAGAATGTTCTAATGTTGTATAAATCTTACCTTCTATTCAATTAATTCAAATTCACATTTATTCGGCAACAGATAAAAACATCAAAATGAAATCATTACAAATGAAATCATAATAAATACCGGGATTGCTAAAATAAGTTAAAAACTTGTAAACAAGCAACCCCAAACATAAAAACATACAGATACTATACAATACAATACGATGAAATACGATACGATACAATACAATACAATAATAATGTTACATGCTAACAAAATATATGAATCAATTATGTATTTCAATATATCAATAAGTGGCAAGTATTATTCTTTTCAGTTAAGTTTAAATGCGTTGTGGTTCTTAATACCCTTTAAATAACTTGACATGGAGTTCCATTTGTGAGGAACTTGATATCTAATTGATTTATTTTGCAAAAATGAGTTAGTGAATTTTGGTAGATGGAAGTCTTTTGTTTTTCTTGTATTAAAGGAGTGGACATCCGAGTTCAAATAAAAACTGTCAAAAAACGTTACTGGTAGCAAATCATTTTGGAGTTTGTACATAAATAATAAAGTCCTTTGAGAAAGAATATCTGGAAGTTTGAGTAAATTTAAGGATTTAAATAATGAAGAGGTGTGCGCCCTGAAGGAAGCGTTGCAGCACAACCGAACAGCCCGCTTTTGAAGTATGATAAGGGGCTTTAATAAATTATTAGACGTTCTCGCCCACACTAAATTACAGTACGTTAGGTAAGGATATATGAGGGTATAGTATAGCGAAAGCATGGTAGAGGATGGTAGAAATTTTTTGAGCTTATTCATTACACCGACTTGGGACCGAATCTTCCTGGAAATGAATTCAATGTGTTTTGCCCATGTAAGTTTGTTGTCAATGGCAACTCCTAAAAAAATTGCAAATTGTACCTGATCAATACAGTTACCATCTATTGTCAGATTAACATTTTTAAATTAAAGTATCATTCTTTTTGCCAAAGTTAAATATCATGAACTTTGTTTTGGTCTGATTAATTTTTAGTTTATTTGCTGAAAACCAGCTAGCAACCTTTTGAAGTTCAACATTGGCTTCGAAAATTTAGTCTTTCAAATTTTTACCAGCATAGAAGATGTTTGTGTCATCAGCATACAGTACATAATGTAATTTCCTTGAAGACTCAACAATGTCATTTATGAAGAGCAAAAATAATAACGGGCCCAAGATACTACCTTGAGGAACACCTTGCTTCATTAATAGCAATTCAGAGTCAGATTCATTATAGTTTACATATTGTGTTCTATTAGACAGATAACTATGGAACCATTCCAATGGAATGCCTCTAATTCTATACAAACTTAATTTTCTTAATAAGATTTTGTGATCCAAACAATCGAATGCCTTGCTAAGGTCTACATACACTCCTAAAGCTATCTCTTTCTTTTCATAAAATTTGTACAAAAGTTCGGATGCAAAAAGTAAAGCTGACTCTGTTGAATAACATTTTCGAAACCCAAACTGTTCCGAAAAAATAATTGAATGCATATGAAGGAAAGTAGATAATCGATTGTACATTAGTCTTTCTAAAATCTTGGAAAAATACGAAAGCAAATCGAATTCAAACCATAGGATTTTGAAATTTTTAGTTTGCATCTTCTATGAAGTCACGGATTTTTTAATATAATATGTTTGACTTACTTTATTAATCTATTATTGTAATCCTTTGGTATTTAGGGTTAATCGTAAATAATCATGGAGGTATGTTTTCCTAGCCAGTTGTAACATAAATTGAACTTAAATATGAAAACATGAACAATGTAAACACATTTTTTCCAATTGACAATCTCCCACTTCCCCCCAAAAGAGAAAAATTGCAAATTATTAGCATCATTTGAAAAAGAAGTGTATTCTAATATCATTTTAATGATTAACCCACTACTCTTGGTATTTGTTCATAGTCGGCAAGTATTTATCTATATTCAATTATAACCCCTGAATATATTATGTTCATCTTTTTGAATATTTTGTTTATTGCATCAACTTCAAGGCCATTTTTTAGCTCACCAAAATAGAATGGTTGGGTGTTGTAGAAATACTACGACCTATCCACGATAACTTCCAACCATCAGTTTTTAAATTGACAATTACATTTTTGTATCAAGTCACGCATTGCACGTTTATCTAACGTGTTTCTTTTTTATCTAATGAATTGCTTTGGGGGTTCCTTAATTCACAATTGTAAAAATATGTTCGATAAACAATTGTGAAAACACAATCAAGATAGAATTAAGGCCTATACATTGTCTTTAAACTGATTTTCCTACTTCCCCACTAAGAAAGATAAATTAAACAGATGAGTATAATTTTTATATCAAGTTTTCTAATGAACTTGTTTTTTAGACTTTTAATTCACAATGGTAAGAATATGTTCGAAAAACAATTGTGAAGTAACAATCGAGATACAATGTATACATAGACATTTTTGTTAAAACTGATATCCTTCTTCCCCACTAAGAAAGATGAATTGAACAGATGAGTATAATTTTATTTAAAGTTTTCTGAAACCTTTTGGCTTCGTTAATAGTGAAGTAGTTTTCATCGAAATGTAATAAAACTCATTTTGATGTTCTGGTTTTGTTTCTGCAAATTTGTCATCGTGTTCACATTTAAAGCCTTTTTGTTTTAGCTCATTACGACAGAATGCCTAGGAGTTGAACAAATGCGTTTACATATTCATGATGAATTCCAACTATCGGTTTTGACCTTTTTTATTTTTCATCTATCACATTCAACGATTGTATACATATGTGTTTGTTTCATTTAAAACAAATCTAGTGTTTTTATTTTTCGTTAAGCAGGGATTTTATTGTCTGTAAGGCTTCCGACTAATGACCTCTCTTTTGTTTATGGAGAAAGAGAAATGAATCTTGAGTATCATTTTTAAATGAATTGTAATTTTTTTTGTTGTTCATTTATTTTCCTCTACCCTTGTGCTCGTCTATAGCGGGTAAGTATCCATCTTAATTTATTAACAACATCACCCAAAATTTTCGTTCTTTATTTTTAATATTTGTCCATGTGTTTACTTGATAGGCATTCTGTTCTAGGTCACTATGATATAAAATGTTTATGTGTTGTAGAATTACTACCACCTATGCATACAAAGTTCTAACCATAAGCTTCGAAATATAAATTTCTCATCTCTTTCAAAATCACAGATTGTTTGTTTATTCTATTTTTTTTATTTTTTTAAACTGGTTTTGAATTTTTCAGTTAGAAGGGATATTTGGGCAAAATGGCAAAGTTATGTTTCTTCAACCATTGTAATGATTGATGTCACTTAAAAACAAAGGCATGGAAATAATCATGAATGCTTTTAACTGATGATCTTACACTCTCCCTCAAAGAAAAGAAATGGAAAGGATTAACATCATTTGAATATTAATACTGATATATTTTTTTCCCCTTTCACTTGTTTGTTTTGTTCGTAGTGGGTAAGTATTTAAAAAAAAAAATGATAACCTCGGAATATATTTGGTGATGCTTTTGAATCTTTTTGTTTCTATTAACTTTTTTTTATGGATAACCACGATATAAAGCTTGGGTTTTCTTAAATTGCTTTAATGAATTTCGTTTTTTTTTTCTTCATTAAGCATGGATATCTGTGCACAATGGTAAACATATGTTTTCCAAACTGAACCATAATTGTCATGTAAAAATATATAATTGGCATACAAATTGTCTCTAATGCTTCCAACTGATGATCTCCTTCTTTCCTACAAACAAAACGAGAACAAAATGAGTATCATTAAAATTTGAACTTATTGTAATTAATATATTTTGTTTATTTTTTTGGTTAGAAGGGATATTCGTGCAGAATGGCAAAGTTATGTTTCTTCAACCATTGTAACCATCAATGTCACTAAAACACAAAGGCATGACAATAATCATGACGGCTTCCAACTGATGATCTCACACTTCCCCTCAATACAAAAAATTGGAAAGGATTAACATATTTTGTATATGTAGTGTATTCTAATATCATCTTATTTTTTCCCCTACTTTTGGTCTTTGTTCATAGTCTGTAAGTATTTATCTAAATTCGATTATTGCCCTTGAACATATTATTTTTATCTCTCTGAATCGTTTTCATTGTATTCACTTTAATTTATTGTAAATCTTATTAAGATAGAATTCTAGGGTGTTGTACACTTTCTACCACCAATTCATGATAATTTAAGACCATACGTTTCGAATTTATAATTTTTCATCTTTTACGAAGTCATGGATGTATGTATATTTTAATTGTTTGCTTTCCTTGACTGAACTGGTGTTGTGATTGTTCATTTTGCAGTGTTATGTGTGCCCAGTAGTAAAGATATGTGTCCTTAACAATTGTAACAAAACATATCACATAAAAATAAAAAAAAAGGATAACAACTGTTTCGAATGCTTCCATCTGTTGATTTCCTGCATCACCATGAACAAAACGAAAAAAGAAAATGGGTATCATTTTATTTTAAAGTGTATCATACTATTAATTTTGCGCCTTCTCTTCCCAACCCTTGGGCTTCATTCATTGCGAGTATAAATTTAAATTCAATTTAATTGTTTTCATGTATTCTGGTATTCTTCATTTGGCATTTAGGTTAGAGGGCATATTTGTGCAGCATGGCAAAGTTATGTTTCTTCAACCATTGTAACTATCAATGTCACTAAAATACAAAGGCTTGAAAATAATCATGAAGCCTTTCAACTGATGATCTCACACTTCCCCTCAATAAAAAGAAACGGAAAGGATTAGCATCTTTTGTATATGTAGTGTATTCTAATATCATCTTTTTTTTTTACCCCCTACTCTTGGTCTTTGTTCATAGTCGGTAAGTATTTATCTAAATTCAATTATAGCCCCTGGACATATTATTTTTATCTTTCTGAATCGTTTTCATTGTATTCACTTTAATTTATTGTAAATCTTATTACGATAAAATTCTAGGGTGTTGTACACTTTCTACCACCAATTCATGATAATTTAAGACCATACGTTTCGAAATTATAATTGTTCACCTTTTACGAAGTCATGGATGTATGTATATTTTAATTGTTTGCTTTCCTTGACTGAACTGGTGTTGTAATTCTTTATTTGGCAGTAATATTTGTGCCCATTAGTAAAGATATGTGTCCTTAACAATTGTAACAAAACATATTACATAAAAATAACAAGCATAACATTTGTCTCGAAAGCTTCCATCTGTTGATTTCCTGTATCACCATGAACAAAACGAAAACAAGGAAATGGGTATCATTTTATTTTAAAGTGTATCATGATATTAAATGTGCGCCTTCTCTCCTCAACCCTTCGGCTTCATTCATTGCGAGTATCAATTTAAATTCAATTGAATTGTTTTCATGTATTCTGGTATTTTTTCTAAACATTTTCGATGTACATGTATTCACTTATCTGGCTTAAAAGCTTACCACGATAGAATGCTCTAATGTTGAATAAATCTTACCTACTATGACGAATTAAAACCATAGGATTTTGAAATTTTGATTTTGCATCTTCTATGAAGTCACGAATTTGTTAAAATAATATGTTTGACTTACTTTATTAATCTATTACTGTAATCCTTCGGTAATTAGGGTTAATCGTAAATAATCATGAAGGTATGTTTTCCTAGCCAGTTTTAACATAAATTGAACTTAAATATGAACAAATGAACAATGTAAATACATTTTTTCCAATTGACAATCTCCCACTTCCCCCCAAAAGAGAAAAATTGCAAATTATTAGCATCATTTGAAAAAGAAGTGTATTCTAATATCATTTTAATGATTAACCCACTACTCTTGGTATTTGTTCATAGTCGGCAAGTATTTATCTATATTCAATTATAACCCCTGAATATATTATGTTCATCTTTTTGAATATTTTGTTTATTGCATCAACTTCAAGGCCATTTTTTAGCTCACCAAGATAGAATGGTTGGGTGTTGTAGAAATACTACGACCTATCCACGATAACTTCCAACCATCAGTTTTTAAATTGAAAATTACATTTTTGTATCAAGTCACGCATTGCACGTTTATCTAACGTGTTTCTTTTTTATCTAATGAACTGGTTTGGGGTCCCTTAATTCACAATTCTAAAAATATGTTCGATAAACAATTGTGAAAACACAATCAAGATAGAATTAAGGCCTATACATTGTCTTTAAACTGATTTTCCTACTTCCCCACTAAGAAAGATAAATTAAACAGATGAGTATAATTTTTATATCAAGTTTTCTAATGAACTTGTTTTTTAGACTTTTAATTCACAATGGTAAGAATATGTTCGAAAAACAATTGTGAAGTAACAATCGAGATACAATGTATACATAGACATTTTTTGTTAAAACTGATATCCTTCTTCCCCACTAAGAAAGATGAATTGAACAGATGAGTATAATTTTATTTAAAGTTTTCTGAAACCTTTTGGCTTCGTTCATAGTGAAGTAGTTTTCATCGAAATGTAATAAAACTCATTTTGATGTTCTGGTTTTGTTTCTGCAAATTTGTCATCGTGTTCACATTTAAAGCCTTTTTGTTTTAGCTCATTACGACAGAATGCCTAGGAGTTGAACAAATGCGTTTACATATTCATGATGAATTCCAACTATCGGTTTTGACCTTTTTTATTTTTCATCTATCACATTCAACGATTGTATACATATGTGTTTGTTTCATTTAAAAAAAATCTAGTGTTTTTATTTTTCGTTAAGCAGGGATTTTATTGTCTGTAAGGCTTCCGACTAATGACCTCTCTTTTGTTTATGGAGAAAGAGAAATGAATCTTGAGTATCATTTTTAAATGAATTGTAATTTTTTTTGTTGTTCATTTATTTTCCTCTACCCTTGTGCTCGTCTATAGCGGGTAAGTATCCATCTTAATTTATTAACAACATCACCCAAAATTTTCGTTCTTTATTTTTAATATTTGTCCATGTGTTTACTTGATAGGCATTCTGTTCTAGGTCACTATGATATAAAATGTTTATGTGTTGTAGAATTACTACTACCTATGCATACAAAGTTCTAACCACAAGTTTCGAAATATAAATTTCTCATCTCTTTCAAAATCACGGATTGTTTGTTTATTCTATTTGTTTGTTTTGTTTAAACTGGTTTTGAATTTTTCGGTTAGAATGGATATTTGGGCAGAATGGCAAAGTTATGTTTCTTCAACCATTGTAACCATCAATGTCACTTAAAAACAAAGGCATGGAAATAATCATGAAGGCTTTCAACTGATGATCTCTCACACTCTCCCTCAAAGAAAAGAAATGGAAAGGATTAACATCATTTGAATATTAATACTGATATATTTTTTTTTACCCCCTTCACTTGTTTGTTTTTTTCGTAGTGGGTAAGTATTTAAAAAAAAAAAAAATATAAACTCGGAATATATTTGGTGATGCTTTTGAATCTTTTTGTTTCTATTAACTTTTTTTTTATGGATAACCACGATATAAAGCTTGGGTTTTCTTAAATTGCTTTAATGAATTTCGTTTTTTTTTCTTCATTTAGCATGGATATCTGTGCACAATGGTAAACATATGTTTTCCAAACTGAACCATAATTGTTACGTAAATATAATGGCATACAAATTGTCTTTAATGCTTCCAACTGATGATCTCCTTCTTTCCTACGAACAAAACGAGAACAAAATGAGTATCATTATCATTTGAACTTATTTTAATGAATATTTTTGTTTTGATATTTTTCGGTTAGAAGGGATATTCGTGCAGAATGGCAAAGTTATGTTTCTTCAACCATTGTAACCATCAATGCCACTAAAATACAAAGGCATGACAATAATCATGACGGCTTCCAACTGATGATCTCACACTTCCCCTCAATACAAAAAATTGGAAAGGATTAGCATATTTTGTATATGTAGTGTATTCTAATATCATCTTATTTTTTTCCCCTACTTTTGGTCTTTGTTCATAGTCTGTAAGTATTTATCTAAATTCGATTATTGCCCTTGAACATATTATTTTTATCTTTCTGAATCGTTTTCATTGTATTCACTTTAATTTATTGTAAATCTTATTAAGATAGAATTCTAGGGTGTTGTACACTTTCTACCACCAGTTCATGATAATTTAAGACCATACGTTTTGAAATTATAATTGTTCATCTTTTACGAAGTCATGGATGAATGTATATTTTAATTGTTTGCTTTCCTTGACTGAACTGGTGTTGTAATTGTTCATTTGGCAGTGATATTTGTGCCCAGTAGTAAAGATATGTGTCCTTAACCATTGTAACAAAACATATCACATAAAAATAAAAAAAAGGATAACAACTGTTTCGAATGCTTCCATCTTTTGATTTCCTGCATCACCATGAACAAAACGAAAAAAGAAAATGGGTATCATTTTATTTTAAAGTGTATCATAATATTAATTTTGCGCCTTCTCTTCCTAACCCTTGGGATTTATTCATTGCGAGTACGAATTTAAATTCAATTTAATTGTTTTCATGTATTCTGGTATTCTTCATTTGGCATTTAGGTTAGAGGGGATATTTGTGCAGCATGGCAAAGTTATGTTTCTTCAACCATTGTAACCATCAATGTCACTAAAATACAAAGGCTTGGAAATAATCATGAAGCCTTTCAACTGATGATCTCACACTTCCCCTCAATAAATAGAAACGGAAAGGATTAGCATCTTTTGTATATGTAGTGTATTCTAATATCATCTTCTTTTTTTTACCACCTACTCTTGGTCTTTGTTCATAGTCGGTAAGTATTTATCTAAATTCAATTATAGCCCCTGAACATATTATTTTTATTTTTCTGAATCGTTTTCATTGTATCCACTTTAATGTATTTTAAATCTTATTACGATAAAATTCTAGGGTGTTGTACACTTTCTACCACCAATTCATGATAATTTAAGACCATACGTTTCGAAATTATAATTGTTCACCTTTTACGAAGTCATGGATGTATGTATATTTTAATTGTTTGCTTTCCTTGACTGAACTGGTGTTGTAATTCTTCATTTGGCAGTAATATTTGTGCCCAGTAGTAAAGATATGTGTCCTTAACAATTTAAAGAAAACATATTACCTAAAAATAACAAGCATTACATTTGTCTCGAAAGCTTCCATCTGTTGATTTCCTGTATCACCATGAACAAAACGAAAACAAGGAAATGGGTATCATTTTATTTTAAAGTGTATCATGATATTAATGTTGCGTCTTCTCTCCTCAACCCTTCGGCTTCATTCATTGCGAGTATCAATTTAAATTCAATTTAATTGTTTTCATGTATTCTGGTATTCTTTCTAAACATTTTCGATAAACATGTATTTACTTATCTGGCTTAAATAGCTTACCACGATAGAATGCTCTAATGTTGTATAAATCTTACCTACTATGAAAATCATAGGATTTTGAAATTTTGATTTTGCATCTTCTATGAAGCCACGGATTTTTTAATATCAAATTTTTGACTTACTTTATTAATCTGTTACTGTAAAACTTCGGTAATTAAGGTCGTAAATAATCATGAAGGTATGTTTCCCTTGCCAGTTTTAACTTAAATTGAACTTAAATATGAAAACATGAAAAATGTTATCACATTTTTTCCAACTGACAATCTCCTACTTCCCCACAAAGAGAAAAATTGCAAATAATTAGCATCATTTGAAAAAGAACTGTTTTCTAATACCATTTTAATTATTTTACTTCTCCCATTGGTCTTTCTTAATAGTATTCATAAAAATTCAATTGTAACTTATTTATATATTCTGGTCATCTTTTTTAATATTGTTTCTATTGTATCAACTTTAAGGACACTTGTTTTAGCTCACCAAGATAGAATGGTTGGGTGTTGTAGAAATACTACGACCTATCCACGATAACTTCCAACCATCGGTTTTTAAATTTACAATTACATTTTTGGATCAAGTCACGCATTGCACGTTTATCTAACGTGGTTCTTTTTTTCTAATGAACTGGTTTTTGGGGTCACAATTGTAAAAATATGTTCGATAAACAATCGTGAAGAAACAATCAACATAGAATTAAGGCCTGTACATTGTCTTTTAACTGATTTTCTACTTCCCCACTAAGAAAGATAAATTAAACAGATGAGCATAATTTTTATATCAAGTTTTCTAATAAACTGGTTTTTTAGTCCTTTAATTTACGATGGTAAAAATATGTTCGATAAACAATTGTGAAGAAACAATTGAGATAGAATGTATGCATAGACATTGTTTTTGAAGTGATTTCCTTTTTCCCCACTAAGATGAATTACACATATGAGTATAATTTTATTTAAAGTGTTCCCATACCTTTTGGCTTCGTTCATAGTGGATTAGTTTTCATCAAAATTTAATAAAACTTATTTTGTTGTTCTAGTTTTCTTTCTGCATGTTTTTCATTGTGTTCACTTTTAAAGCTTTTTTGTTTAGATCATTACGACAGAATGCCTAGGAGTTGTTAAAATGCGTTTATTTATTCATGATGAATTCCAACTATCGGTTTTGACCTTTTTTATATAACATCTTTTACATTCAACGATTGTATACATATGTTTTTGTTTCACCTAAACCAAATCTGGTGTCTTTATTTTTCGTTTAGAAGGAAATTTATTGTCTGTAAGGCTTCCGACTAATGACCTCTCTTTTGTCTATGGAGAAAGGGAAATTGAACTTGACTATCATTTTTAAATGAAGTGTAATTTTCTTTTGTTGTTCATCTATTTTCCTCTACCCTTTTGCTCCGTTCATAGCGCGTAAGTATCCATCTTAATTCATTAACAACATCTTCCAAAATTCTCGGTCTTTATTTTTAATATTTGTCCTTGCATTTCTTTGTTGGGCTTTCCGTTCTAGCTCACTTTGATATATAATGCTAACATTCACAGTAACAAAATGAAACGAAAAGCGTTTTTGCGAATATACTTGAGAATTAATAGAGGATGGAATCTTGTTACCCTGAATATCAACATCATGACAATAGCAACAACTACAACACAAACTTTCCCAACTGAATATAGCATACTTTTACTTTAAATGTTACAGTGCTCAAATCCGCCCAAGGGAAGGACCCAGGTATTACTTTCAAAATTCTTGATCAATGTATACAAGTATGTACACCTGAAAACACTGGATCATGGAGCCAGCTAAATAAAACCAGCTAAATAACACTTATTTGCGACCGAACAATGTCTACTTCCATCCTCTACCAAAACTTCAAGAATAATGAGGATACTCACGTTTACACCGTGGGAAACCAATACATCCCGGCTAATACAATTCCATATATAGATTCGGAACATACCGCGCACTATATCCGTTTATAGCTACGCGCACATGAAATATACCGCACTGATACAACGGGCATCGGCATGTTATTGTTTTCTCTCAGGATGCCGCAAAAGGTCATCGCAAAGAGACGCCGCCTAACAAGCGTGCTGTCACTGATGAATGTAAAACATTTATATCGCCCTACGTGCGATAACATTCCTTACGTGTTGTAGAATTACTACCACCTATTCATGATAACTTCTAACCATAAGAATCGTAATATAAATTGTTCATCTCTTTCAAAATTACGGATAGTATGTTTATTTTATTTGTTTGTTTTGTTTAAACTGGTATTGAAATTTTCGGTTAGAAGGGACAGTAGTGCAGAATGGCAAAGTTATGTTTCGTCAACCATTATGACCCTCAATGTCACTTAGGGTGCGTTTAATCGACACTTTTTCACCCTAGAATCACGGTTTCTAAAGACGTTTAGTTCAAAACGCAATGCGTTCAAGCGATTTTTTCGTCGGTCGTAAAAATAAACGTGTTTGAAAACACAAACATGAAACGCTGAAAAAGATGCGTTTTGTATCATGATTCAAAAGAATCACGGTCGCTAAAATTCGATTGAACGGACGGAGTTCTCAATCATGATTGTATGACGAAGCCTCTTCCGGTTTGGGAAAAACCGCGCGCCCGCTTTGCATGCAATTTGCGTTCACTATACCATCGTGGCCTGTTCCGTTATGTTATTCATTGTTTTTCCTTCTATCATTTTCTCTTTCTGTCTTTCCTTATGTTATTCTTTGTTTCTTCCTTCTATTCTTATGTTATTCTTTGTTGTTTTTTCCTTCTATCACCTTTTCTTATGTTATTCTTTGTTTTTATCATTCTATCATTTGTTCTTTCTGTCTTTCCTTATGTTATTCTTTTTTTCTTCCTTCTATACTTATGTTATTCTTTGTCTTTTCCTTCTATCACCTTTTCTTATGTAATTCTTTGTTTTAAGCATTCTATCAATTTCTCTTTCTGTCTTTCCTTATGTTATTCTTTGTTTCTTCCTTCTATCATCTTCTCTTATGTTATTCTTTGTTTTTATAATTCTATCACTTTCTCTTATGTTATTCTTTGTTTTAATCATTCTGTTACTTTCTCTTTCTATCTTTCCTTATGTTATTCTTTGATTCTTCCTTCTTTCACCTTCTCTTATGTTATTCTTTGTTTTAATCATTCTATCACTTTCTCTTTCTGTTCTTCCTTATGTCATTCTTTGTTCCTTCCCTTTTCACATTCTCTTTCTGTCTTTCCTTATGTTATTCTTTGTTTCTTCCTTCTATTTTTATGTTATTCTTTTTTTTCTCCCTTATATTACCTTCTCTTTTGTTATTCTTTGTTTCTTCCTTCTATTCTTATGTTATGCTTTGTTTTTTCCTTCTATCACCTTTTATGTAATTCTTTGTTTTAAGCATATTCTATCACTCTCTCTTTCTGTCTTTCTGTTATGCTATTCTTCGATTCTTCCTTCTTTCACCTTCTCTTATGTTATTCTTTGTTTTAATTATTCTATCGACTTTATCTTTCTGTCTTTCCTTATGTTATTCTTTGTTTCTTCCTTCTATCACCTTCTCATTCTTTGTCTTATTATTGCGATCTATGCTCAAAACAGCAGTCGACATGCAGTCGGCCGTAAACAATTCCAGAAAGCGCGCGCCGAAGTTCCTGGGCCATACTGCGCAGTGTGATGCGCAGTGGTTTGGCTCGCAATGAGCTAGAATCAGCGTTGATGAAAAATCGCTTGAACGCAAACCGCAGTGACCTTGCTTTTTGTAACGGCGTTTTGAATTGTGATTCATGTTTGTGATTCTAGCTTCGAAAATTCGATTGAACGCACCCTTAAAAACAAAGGCATGACAATAATCATGAAGGCTCCCAACTGATGATCTCACACTTCCACTCAAAGAAAAAAAATGGAAAGGATTAACATCATTTGTATATGTAGTGTATTCTGATATTATTTTTGTTTGTTACCCCCTTCACGTGTTGGTTTTGTTCGTAGTGGGTATGTATTCATCAAAATTAATTTTTACCTCGGAATATATTTGGTGATGCTTTTGAATATTTTTCTTTCTATTAACTTTTTTTTTCTTTTATAGATTACCACGATATTAAGTTTGGGTTTTCTTAAATTGCTTTAATGAATGTCGTGCTTTTTTTTTCTTCATTTAACATGGATATCTGTGCACAATGGTAAACATATTTTTTCCAAACTGAACCGTAATTGTCACGTAAATATAATGGCATAAAAATTGTATCTAATGCTTTCAACTGATGATCTCCTTCTTCCCTACGAACAAAAAGAGAACAAAATGTGAACTTATTGTAATGTATAACTTTTTTGATATTCTTTCGGTTAGAAGGGATATTCGTGCAGAATGGCAATTTTATGTTTCTTCAACCATTGTAACCATCAATTTCACTTAAAAAAACAAAGGCATGACAATAATCATTAGGGTTCCCAACTGATGATCTCACACTTCCACTCAAAGAAAAGAAATGGAAAGGATTAACATCATTTGTATATGTAGTGTATTCTGATATTATTTTTGTTTGTTACCCCCTTCACTTGGTCTTTTTTATAGTGGGTAAGTATTCATCTAAATTTACTTATCACTCATTTATATATTTTGGTCAACTTTATGAATCTTTTTCTTTGTATTAAATGTCTGTTGTTGCTCAGACTTGCTACAAACCATTTATGACAATCTAATACTATTGTATGTTAATTGTAAGTGTTTGTTTTATTTAAAGAACTGGTATTTTAATTCTTCATTTAGCAGTGATATTCGTGCACAATGATGAAGATACATTTCCTTAACCAATGTAAGCGTATATGCCAGTTAGAATAAAATGCTTTACATTTTCTTTAAGACTTCTAACTGATGATCTTCTTCTTCCCCATGAAGAAACAGAATTTATAAATATGAGTATTGGTATATGAAGTTTATTCTAATACGTATCTTTTTCTGTTTTCCTATACACTTGGGCTTTGTTCATAGCCCGTAAGTATCCAACGAAATCCAAGTTAAACTTTTGTTTAAATATTATATTCATCTTTTGGAGTCGTTTTCCTTTTATTCCCTTTCAGGATTTTTTTTAAAATCTCACCACTATAAAATACTTTTGTGTTGTAATAATGCTGCCCCCTACCCTCGATAATTTCGAACCATCGCTTTTAAAATTTTATCTTTAATAGAGTCTCGGTTTGAATTTAAAAACATTTGTATTGACATGTGTTTTTCTTACTTTAATGAACTATCGTTCTTATCCTTGAAAGGACAGGGGTGTTCGTGCACTATGATATACTCATGTTTCCCAAACCATAGTAACAGTAAATGCCAGTTAAAAATGAATGCTTGAACATTTTAAAATGTTATCTTTAATGGAGTCTCAGTTTGAATTTAAAAACATTGTATTGACATGTTTGTTTTTTACTTTAATGAACTATCGTTCTAATCCATGAAAGGGCAGGGATGTTCGTGCACAATGGTAAAGAAATGTTTGCTTAATAATAGTAAACAAAGGCTCTCACCTGATGATCTCCTTTTTTTATGGAGAAAGAGAAATGGAAATGATGAGCATACTTTTTATATAAAGTACTTATCTTCATATATTTTCTCCATCTTCGAGTATCCATATATTCGTGCACTATGATGTTTCCCAAACCATAGTAGCCAGTTAAAAATGAATGCTTGGAAATTGTCTGTAAGGCTTCCAACTGATGATCTCCTTCTCCATCATAAAAAAAGAGAATTGATAAAGATGAGTATCATATGTATATCCTTCTAACAATTTTCTTTATATGTTTTCCTTTACCCTTTTGCCTCATTTATAGCGAGTAAGTATCGAGCTAAATTCAAGTAAAACTTCTTATAAAGAAAGAGAAAGGAAAACTATATAATTGTATACAAAGTTTATCAACATATTTATTTTTCTGATTGTTTTTGTTAGTATTCAAATTTCATGATTTGTTTAAAAGTAATATTCATTTTTGGTATGGGGTCAAGAGTTTAGTTCAAATGAGTATATTGGAAGCATATGCGATTTTACAATATTTAATGATCATTGTTGCGGTTGAAATTGCGTCTAAAGTGATGGAATCGTAAATAATAAACTCGTTATATTGTATAGCGCCCTCTCATAGACTGATATTAATTTAGCTTTGAAACAATGTTTCTGGACTACAATCAACCGATTTGCTATTCCCGTTAGGAAATTATATAACAGAACTGCATTTTCTGATATTGTCATTGTCGCAGCTACCATGGAATGGCCCTAGGTGCTATTCGAAATATTTGACATTTACCTGAAGCACCGTTAAATTGTTTATTATTCAATTTCTCGAAAGCATAAGTGTTTTAGGGGCTAAATGTTCCAGGGCTTATAATACATCCACAGGGGCATCCATATATATCAACATTTTAAAGAATTACTATCCATCCGAATTTCAACATTTCCCGAAACTTTGCAATTCTTTTAAGAGTTAAAGGGATAGTTGAGTTCTGTTTCCAGATCGCAAATGCCTTCAAAGTGCATGGTTATTGCTCTTATACTTATCAATGACATTTAAAGTGCCCTTTTAGAACCTAAACTTGCTATGACATTAATTTTAGACCCCAAAATGTGTAAAATTTAGCCAAATATTAGAAATCGTTATATTTCAGCCGTCTCTGAACCGATTTTGATCAAAAAAAGATGATTTTGTCATTTAAATATTATGTTCTTTCAAATTTGCCCCTCAATTTTTCATTACCTCACAACAAACTTATTTTGTGTAGCGCCCTCTGCAACAGAGCTCAATTATCCCTTTTAAACGTGGTTACAGTTCATTAATATTGATTTAAACATATATATGAGCTAAGGTTTGTATAACTACGAAATATAAATTAACATGAACCAAATATTATCTTATTTGATTTATAATCTAGTGTTTATATTTGGTATTTACATCAATCTTCCAATGGGTGCTAATTATGTATATGAATTATATTATTCATTGACCTGTCTTGTGATTCTTTTATTTAATAGGTAATGAATGAATATAGTATGGAAATATGTGACATGTTAATTACTAGTTTCCTCAATCAAGTGAGGAGAAGTACGCTGAAAAGAAATGACTCGTTAAAACTTTGTTTAATATTTGTAATTCGTAATTTTCTTTATCTCTTTTCCGCGTCGCCCGATCTTCGTAAACAGAAAGTAAGTATGCACCTTAGATATTGTTATGTCCGATATGTTTCATGAATTTTGGGAATTCGTCTCCACTTTTTCATTTTAATTTCGTTTGATGTATTACTCACAACTTTTGTTTTTACTATGTAAACGTTCATAGATGTTTTCCAGCTAACCACGATGTAATGATTGGGTGTTGTTAAAATCCTACCACCTATGCTTGATAACTTTCAATCATTGATTTCTTAATTTAACATTAACATGTTTCATGCAGTCATGGGTTGTAGTTTTACCTCATGTATTGGTCTCAATGAACTCGTTTTGTAGTCTTTCGGTAAGCAGGCATAATCGTGCACAAGGGTAAAAGTTTGTTTACTGAACATGTGTAAACATACATGCCAGATAAAACATAAAGGCATGGTAATTATCTTTAAGGCTTCTAACCATGTTATAATTCATGAATATATTCATGAACAGAAAGATTTTAAGACCAAAAATTAATACATCATATTTGGCTTGTAATCTGGTGTTTACAGTTGGTATTTACAGCTATCTTGCTATGAGTGATCCTTGTGTATAAGATTGTTTTATTCTAAAAAAAAATCCTCTGGACGGCCATGCATTATGGCTCAGGGCATGGGCACAGAGATTTTTTTTAGGTTAGGCACCGGGGTTAAATGCGTACAGTCATGGTTCATTGACAAAGCAATGGCCTCGAAACTGTGAGGCCTCAGGATCGAAACCGTGTCGATGTGCTATATTAATGCTCTTTTGTGGGGCATTAATCCTCATTACTGTCATTTATGACTTAAGGGATATGTCACTTAGTTGATAAGCATAGTAGCATTCACATGCTTTAGCAGTCACGCAAAAACACATTGGCAAATTATTATTCAATACAATTTGAGAATGTATACTATTATCTAGATCTATTATTTTTAAATTATTTTTAAAATAATTCCATAAATTGGAATTAAAAAAAAAATATTCCACCTTTATGAGTGACAGTGTACATGAATATGGTCTGGAAACAGGTAATGCTTATTACTACTGAAGTTATCAAAGGAAAACAAAATATCATGAATAGAAACGACTCATTGCTGCACAAAACTTTAAAATAGGTGTAGAAACACCTTTCCTGAGTTCCTGAAACATTAAAAACGTATTTTCTCTGGCCAAGTTCTGCCGTTGCTTTTCAAAATAATAGTTTATCAGTAATGTCAGGCCTTCTATAAGGTACTTCAAATTAAGGTGACATTTTAGTTCTTTTTCTCAGAAAAATAATGAGAAATAAATAGTACTGCCGTGAAATTCATTCAGATACATTTAATGTAAATGCGCTGTATAATAGGGCACTATTATTAAACACGATTTTGAAAGAAAGAGCCTTAACATATTAGTAACAGGAAAATTACCACATTACATAAAATTGAGCACCAACAAACCAAAGAGGCTAATTTCAACGTAAGTGGCAGGTTTTGGAGTTATTGTTTAGTAAAAGAGCAGAGAGGGAGGGCAAATTTCCTTTTTGAGGGTCAAAGGTTATTGACTCTGCACTCGGACACTATAAATTGTTCTCAGCAACAAAATATGGCAAGCCTATATAGATGATCTTTGTGCCAAAATGCACAGGATTTCGAAAGAACATGACATCGTCGCTGTTTTCACGAAGTGACGGTAGTGAAAAAAAAAATTGCATTCACTTTGCGTTACGATTTTCCTCACTACCGTCACTTCGTGAAAACAAGGACGTTATAATAAATTCATTACCTCCGAAAATGAGGTCAAAGGTAAACAAAATAGACGTTTTATCACTAAAATGTCAAATGAATAACAGGAAAATTACCATATTATTTAAAAATGAGCCCAAACAAATCGAATAGATTAATTTCAACCAATTGTGGCGGATATGGGGTTATTATTTATTCAGAAAGCAGAGAGGGAGGTAATTTTCCTGTTACTAATAAGACATTTTAGTGATAATACGTATATTTTGACCTTTGACCTCATTTTCGGAGGTCAGGATTTTATTTTAAGGGTCAGTAGTTATTCTATGTCATCTTTTTTTTTAATCCTGTACATTTCCACACCAAGACCATCTTTATACCATATTTTTTAGCTGAAATATTTGTGTGTGTGATTTAGGCAGGGGTCAATGACCTTTGACCTCTAATAAAACATTCTTCCCAACCTTTTTTACCTCTTTCATTTTTTCTTGTTAGTTGACCATTCACATACCTACCCAAATCAGTTGATATTAGCTTCTTTAAAAACAATTCACGGATAAACCTTAAGTTAGGAATATTGTTCATGTATTAGTAAATTGAGGACCTGTTTGGTTTGTTTACATCGAGTTTTAAAGATAACTTTAAAGGGGCTTGGTAACATTGTTAAGATGAGAGAAAATGGTGCTAATCATAGTAACTGAAATGCTCGATGTATAAGTAACCATAATCTGAAACGTTAGTGAACAAACCATTATGAGTGAACTAAATTTGGAAAAAACTGATAAGATCAATTCCATCATTATCCCAACTATGTTATTACATTTTGATTACATTTTGGGTTTATACAAATCGTCTCAAAGAAATGAATTGGCTCTACATACCATCCAGACATTTATTTGTTGTAAGAGTTATATTGTATTGTATGAAGCAGAAACATGGACATTAAACAAGGCCATGGGAAATAGAATAACATCTTTTGAAATGTGAATCTACAGAATAATGATGAAAATATCCTGGAAACGAATGAAAACCAATAAAGAGATATTGCAAATGGCAGGGCGTAAACAAATTGCACTAGTAGGATTAGTTAAGGAGAGAAAAATCAAATAATTTGGTCATGTTAAAAGGCACCAAAGCCTCTTAAAGGATGTATTCGAAGGAAGAGTGGAAGGAAGTAGACCTAGAGGGAGACCAAGAATCAACTGGGAAAAGAATGTCAAGAACTGGAGTGGACTAAAACTGCAAGAGTGCACCAGAATGGCAGAAGATAGGGTGAAATGGAGAGATGTTGCAATTAACCTCCGAACCGGGAGAAGGTACTCAGATAAATATAAAGTGTTATAAATTGAAGCTTGTTTTATGTCTTCTTTTTATTTAAAAACGAATGGGAAAATTCAAAAAAGGTTTGGGAGAATTTACAGTTTAAACTACTACATAATTGTCTTCTTATACGTGTAAGTAAAGGGAAGATATTCGGTATTAAAGGCAGGATTGTGTATTTAGGTAATTCCATTACATTTTAAACCGATAGGTCCAGCCCTAAGTTAGTTCTTACAGTCTGCACTTGTGTTGAATTCACACTAAATGTTGTTTAGGTTAGCGTTAAAGCCTTTCGACATATATACAGTGCGTCCCAGAAAAAAACGAAACCAAGAATTATCGATGTTTTATCATTACTTAATCACAATTATATTTAATAAATGATTTAAACCGAATTCGTTTTCACTGGCTGTCTGTCCTATCAACAAACGAAATAAAAAAACGACTTAACTCCGTTTCGTTGACAATCAGCCGTAGACGAAAGACTTCATGCATGGCTGACTGTCAACGAAACGGAGTTAAGACTTTTGTCAATTCTGCTTTTTGCTACGGCAGGTAGCCAGTGAAAACGAATTTCTTTGCTAAAATTATGAAAATGTAAGGGCTACTTTAAACAAAAAGAACTTTGTCATTCTTTGCTCATTTTTTCACCATTGAGGTGTCATATGAAAGGGCGGAAACCCAACTTTCTAGAAATATGATTTTCTCTTTGAAATTCAGATACCGCCCGCCAAATTATGTTTTGGTTTCCTCTCTTCAAATTGATTTTAATCACTCATGCGAGAAATATGCATCATATGAGTTGTATCAAATGAAGGAGGAGGATCTAAGCTTTCCACATATGTGTCATTTATTGATTATAAATGTGATTAATATACAGTAGTCTTGCGGGTGCACCATGTGTTACGAGTGGTTTCCTCTACCCGTTGTCCCCAGGTACTTTGTTCCACAACAACAGATTACACAACACAAAGTGGTTAGATTTCAAGGGCTGATCTTCATTTTGAGCTTCGTTCCTCAACTCCAAAACTAGACTAACTCGTCCTCAGGACGGTCCGTACACTGTATCTAGATTCGGTCGATACACCCATCACACATGTGTGTGAGAGAGAGAGAGAGAGAGAGAGGGGGGAGAGGGCTGAGGAGTCGTGAAAAGGACTCTGACTCTACCCGATAGAACCCCCCTGACACCGGATGAAATACATGACCTCATGTACTTCTGCCTCAACTCGACTTCCTTCAAATGGCGAGACAATTACTACCAGCAACGTCAAGGCGCAGCCATGGGATCGCCTCTTTCACCTGTTATAGCCAACATTTTCATGGAGCACTTCGAAAAAACGGCACTCCAGACTCTCTCACAACACCCCTCTCTCTGGCTCCGATATGTCGACGACACATTCGTCATCTAGCCAAATAGCAGACCTGACTTAGACCACTTTCTCGCCCACATCAACCAGCATCACCCAGGCAGAAAATTCACCATGGAGACCGAGCAAAACAACAGCATCCCCTTCCTAGACGTTCTCATTACCAAATCACTGTCCGGCAAGCCCGCTCATCAAGTCTACAGGAAACCCACACACACCGATAGATATCTTCACTACAGAAAGAATGGGTTGCGCAAGCGCGTGGGTGAAGACCAGCTCTCAACACCGCTGTGATCTTCCTCATCAAAATACACTTTTCTGGTCTAGAATTCTATCCATAGACCATTAAATCTTATGTTCTTAAGTCTCTGGATCAACTTGAAGTAAAATTAAAGTCGATATTACTGTGAATATTGGTGCAATTTGCCCCTTCAATTTTTGGAAGGGTGAGAGCCGGAGTTGGACTCGTGGATGCCATCTTAACACGTGTATTTTCTATGACCGCGTCACACTCCGTAATGGAGGGCTAGCATGTATCAAGCCGGCGTGGTAGGATCGGCACTGGTGGGTGTTGAGTGTTTCCCCGTCGGTTGCGTGCTTTATATAGACCCATCATGTTTCCTTCAGGTACTGTGAGTATGCTATTACTTGTTATCTGTTTCTGCTCAATAGTGGATTCCAGCCAACTCCAATTTCAAGATGACTGGAATCGGGCGCAGTACCAAAATATCCTGACCCATCCCTACCTACAGGGCAAGTGTTTGTACCATGTTACATGTCTGATTTGACTGACCAAACCAGCAAACTCGGAGTATCATTTAGTAGTCATTGCTGCCAACATGGGTCTGTCCTGCCATATCTTTCGATAAATAATATAAATCTAGATCTAGATTTAAATGTCGATACAGTAGATTCAATACTAATAAACGTAACAATAACAGATCATTAATATGATGCTGTAGTGACCAAACTCGTTTTTACCATTTCAAAACTTGGTTTTTTATTTAAGAACACCGTACAGCATATTGGGTGTGTCTAATTTAAAACATACGTGTCAGACCCGAAACCTCATTTCTTGAATGGTCACGTGGGTCTGTGTACTTACGTTAAGGACAAAGTAGTCCCTTGATTATTTATCTATAAATTGTTTGTAGGTAAAGTTAAATGGACCGTAATGAAATTATGATATTTTGTCATGTATGTTTTATTGTTCTATCCTAAACTTGATTATTATACTTAGTTCAGAAGGATGTGCATTCATGCTCGAAAAGTAGTCCTTACGAATGCGCGCTATGTCAGGCAAGGCCCTGATGGGCATTTTATACAACGGACATTCGTTCACTTGCTTTAAGCGATGCTGGTCTGTTTCCATTTACTCCTTCCGACACGCTTAAGCTTTGCCGTCAATGTAGCCTGTTTGTGTTGCATCATTTAAACAGCCGCTGAGGCGTAAGTTGAGGTTACTGAGGTTACAAACCACGCTACAAAGCTACAATTGACGATGACGTATGATTTTTCTTACCCGTGTGACATTTAGTCTAGGGGGTTTCCGTTTTCCGTTTTTATTTATAAACGAAATAAACTTCATTTGCACTTCACCATGGCGTCTCAACTTCTTCATTTTTGTTGGCTATGATTTGAACTGAACCGTGGACCACGCGTCCCACAATGCCACTAGCCAAAAATCTGAGTGGAACATCATGGTGGAAACTTCCTACCTGGACCTAGATCTAGATCCACAGAATGTCACAAAAATAAAGACATCGATAGTACAGATTGTATAGAGTTCCTACAATACCTATTTTGGAACCTTATTACTAGCATAGATCTTGAACCAGGTATGCAAATACCCTTCAAGCACAGATACTTACCCATATCTGTAGTTCTGTCATGCCAGAAAAAACAAAATCATACAACATCCTGGCAAACAGGCTACTATGTACTTGTGCTTATTATTAATAATGTAATCTGGGGACTGTGAAGCGAACCCTGGTCCCTCAAACAACGACTAGCACAATTTTTCCGTGTATCTTATGCGGCGACCCATGCACTTGGTCGCAGAGAGCAGTTCAATGCGACGAGTGTAACGGTTGGTATCATGCTCAATGTATGGATATGAATAGCAGTATGTACGAGGCATTGGGCGGGTCCAATGTTTCTTGGATTTGTTGTAACTGTGGTTTGCCCAACGTCAGCACATCCTTTCTCTCTCAATGGTCCATAAATTTGTCATACTCTTTCGCTAGTCTGGAAACACTGGATAGTGACAACGTGGCCTTAAGTCCGCCTATCACTTCTTCATCACCTAAAGCTGCTACCGGCAGGTCAAAGAAATGCTCCAAAAAAAAAAAAAAAAAAATCAAAGGAAGGAATCCCACCAAACCTAAGTTTAGCAGACCTTTAAAGGTACTGGTAATCAATTTTGGTAGTATCATGAACAAAGTTGATGATCTCGCAGCTTGTCTGGAATTCAATAATCCAAATATAGTATTAGGATCTGAGACATGGTTAAACCCCTCGATTAGAAATGAAGAATTTTTTCCTAACAAATACACAGTCGTCAGAAAAGACAGAATAGACTCACACGAGGGTGTACTTGTTGCCTTTAAGAGCGACTTAGTAGGAACCCATATAATGGACCTCGACACAGATTGCGAGGTTGTTTGGGTCCAGATTCAGCTGGTAGGATGTAAGTCATTACTGATAGGTGCCTTTTACAGACCACAAGATAAAAGGGATCATCAGTATCTGAATGAGTTGCAAACTTCCCTGTCTAGAATTAAAGGTAAACACAATGACAACATCTGGATTGGTGGTGACTTCAACCTAGGTAATATGTACAATGGGACTCCCAAAATGTACGTCCTAACCCACAGGTTACGAAAGTATGTCATCAAATGATTGACTTGGCAAATGATCATAACTTACAACAAATAGTTACTGATCCTACAAGACAATCAAACATACTCGATCTTTTCTTCACCAACAATCCTACCCTAGTCGAAAAATCTACCATCTTACCTGGGATAAGTGATCATGACGGGATTTTCATGCTTGTTATAAACACTATAAACACAGCATTTATGGAATGTCTTCAAGAGTCGACTGAAGAACATTATGGATAATTTCATTCCTACTAAGGTTATCAGTAAACAGAACAAAACCCCTTTGATAACCCCCAAAATCAAGCGAATGGATAGACGCAAACAACGGGCCTATAGCAAGGCCAGAAATTCAGGAAACGATTGTGACTGGGAGAGTTTCAGGGAAATAAGAAAAACAGACCCATAAGTTGACCAGATCTGCTTACAGAAAACACGTTAGAGATTTTTGCTTGGAATAAAAAACACAGTTCTGGTCTTTCGTCAAAAGCCTCAGGAAGGTCTCCTCTGGAGTACCCGAGAAAAAAAAATGGTGTCCTCACATCAGAGGATAGGCAGAAGGTTGAAATACTCAATGAATAATTCCGTTCAGTCTTCTCTACAGAAAACCTAAAAACCCTTCCTAATTTTCCTCAATCTAATATCTTTAGTATAAATAATATAAACATTCATACTCCAGGGATCGAGAAACTCTTGAAGAACTTAGATCCGAAAAAAGCTTCCGGGGTCGACGGGATTTCCCCCGTATACTAAAAGAGTTTTCTCAAGAATTAGCGCCACTTCTTTCCAAAATCTTCCAAGCATCTCTTGATACAGGCAATTTGCCTGAAGACTGGCGTAAAGCCAACATCACACCTATCCACAAAAAGGGTGATAAAACTAAACCAGAAAACTACAGACCAATATCTCTCACTTCTGTATGGTGTAAACTATTAGAACATGTTGTACACTCTCATATAATGAACCATCTTGAGTCGTACAACGTACTCAGTAAATACCAACACGGATTTAGGAAAGGTCATTCCTGTGAATCACAGCTAATCCAAACCATGCACGACCTTACCCTTTCTCTCGACAAACGGACCCAATCATCGTCTCATCCTTAAACTTAATCGGTACGGTATCAATGGGAAAACCAACAGGTGGATGTCATCTTTCTTACAAGGCAGGCACCAACTGGTAGTATTGGGGGGAGAACATTCACAGTGCGTTAGGGTTAAGTCGGGCGTTCCTCAAGGGACAGTGCTCGGACCTTTACTCTTTCTAATCTACGTTAACGACATACCTGACGAGTTATCCTCGCCTGTACGACTATACGCTAACGACTGTATCTTATACTCTGGCATCAAAACTCAATGTCATGTTCTTAGATTTAACGCTTCTAGATCCCCTGTAATAACCAAGTACACCATTGGAGGTACCGTATTACAGGAAACCCCTTCTCACTCGTACCTTGGGGTAGAGATCTCTAATGATCTAAAGTGGGATAAACACATTTCTCACATAACATCATCTGCAAATAAGGTCAATGGATTCATCCGTAGAAACCTTATATCACGTACTAAACAAACTAAATCCTTAGCTTACACAACCCTAGTCCGTCCAATTGTAGAATATAGTTCTATTGTCTGGGACCCATATACCAAAGAACATACGCAGGAAATTGGCAAGGTTCAAAGAAGGGCAGCCTTAATAGTATGCAATGACTACATGCAAACTACCAGCGCGACAAAACTAATGGTGGGGTTAGGACGGGACTTGCTTTCTATTCGAAGGAAAGTTTCGAGGGTCTGTATATTGCACAAAGCCTTGGGGGGGGGGGGCACTTGGCCCTGCCGGTGTCGGACTACCTGAGTCCAGCTACACGAGCCACCAGACGTACCTCAGGAAACTTCTTCATCCAATACTCCACCCGCACCAATTGTTTTAAACACTCCTACATTCCACGTACCATCGAGGACTGGAACTCACTACCCTCCGACATCCAAAGGACCACGAACATTGACACCTTCAAACTCCAAGCAACCAACTTTTTCCGCAACCAAGACTCAAGAAATAAGAACTAAACAAGCACAGTGCGCACCCCCTCATCCTCCTCGCTTGGTTCCTTACGGAACGTTGAGGAGTATCCCGGAAGAAGAAGAAGAAGATCCTTCCACCATCCATTCGTACTACAATCAGTCCCCAACGCTCTCATCTGCCGAGCTCATCAACTCCGCGATGCAGACCATCTAGACCAGGTAATCCAGCATTTCACCACAGCCCTAGCTAGCATCAACAAATACCCAAGACATAAGATTAAATCAAATACTCCCGCCAACAAGCCCGCAGCCAACACCACCCCTGAAGAAGATCAACCCGCAGCTACGCCACCGAAGCAAACTATTGTTCTTCCCTATATCGGTCAAGCCTCTCACAAGATTCAACGTATCCTTCAAGCAGCAGACATCCAAGTTCAACACAGTTCCTCCAACAAACTCCATTCGATACTCCACTCCCACAAAGACACGCATCCAAATCACGAGAAAGCTGGAGTCTACAAAATACCATGCAAATGTGAAAAAGTCTACATTGGTGAAACGGGGTGAAATCTGGAGACAAGCCTCAAGGAACACAGATACAGCCTCAGACTCAGCGATTGGGATAAGTCCGCAATCGTCAATCACGCCCAGCAACACGAACACACCATCGAATTGGATAACAGATATCTCATATCCATAATGAAGCACTGGCATACACGCCGAATCCGAGAAGCAATCGAAATTCACCGCCACAACACCGTGCCCCAAGACTCAGGATTATACACCAACGACATCTGGAAACCCCTCATCAACAAGTACCCGGTCACTCCTCCTCCACCACCGCCTCCACCACCGCCCTCACCATCCCGACAGACACCCGTACATCAACCATCGCCACCCGCCGAACCCTCAAAGCAGCCGCAAGCCTCACAGCTACAATAGGGACTTTTAGATTCGCATGGAGACAATGGGGATTGCTACGGTCGACGTCCATTTAACGCATTGCCTTGAATGAACGTCACACGTATCAGTTCACGCAAATCTAAAAGTCCCATTGCACAGCAGACGACAACAGACTACAATGCCGCCTACGTCGGGGACACACACATCGTCTCGCCAACAACACCCCACTCATGGATTGGAAACTCTCAACTCGGAGGCGACTCCGGCCAAGACGGACAGTCAGACGAACGAACCGACCATCCATGTCCATCCCCCGATGACTCAAGCCCACCCGGTCACATATTTCCTCCCACGTCCGCACACCGGTGACTTAAGCTCACGCACGCCAGCTATTCCCCACTCCTGACGACGGTTAGTCAACCTGTTCGAAAAGTCGAGCCACTGATCCTCTCCAAGCGCTATAGTTCTCCTTAGAACTATAAGCTAAGAAAGGTAACGAACAGTCCATTTCAGGACTACACACCCCCAAGAAAGATTACCGAGTCAGAGTCCTTTTCAGGACTCCCCAGCCCCCCCCCCCCCCCCCCCCCCCTCTCTCTCTCTCTCTCTCTCACTCACATGTTACACCTGCAAGCCTACTGTATATCTACATCACCATGCAAGCCGATACTTACAAGCAGCATCTAAATGTGATTAAGTTATGATAAAACATCGATAATTCTCGGTTTCGTTTTTTTCTGGGAGGCACTGTATAACTCGACATCTCATTTCTTTAGAGCAGTGAAACGTAGACAAAAGGAGGGAGAATCAGTGACTGTTACGTGATTACGAAGCATGGATGATTGATTGCTCGAGGGATGATCAATTGGTTGATGATGTGCATAAGAAGGGTGTAGATTTCCACACAGGGTGTGGAATCGATCATAAAGGGTATACAATTCAACCCTACGGATGTAAATTTGAACCCATTTTTAATGAAGATGGAAGCAAATTCAGCACCATTGGGTGCAAATTTCACTCCTAATAGGAGTACAATCATAAGCTTGGGGTGCAAATTTACACCTTCTTATACAAAATAAAAAAAATTACTCCCTACATTGGGGCGTAAATTTACTCCCTGAGGGGTGCCACTTATGCGACAAGCAGTTACTTCCTATAGGGAGTCAATTTACACCTATTTTTCTCTGTGTGTAATGAGGCCATTGCTTAGCCACTGAATCATGACTGTACGCAGCGGGGGCGAAGGTACGTCGTCGCCCCCACAAATACAAACAAAGAAGAAAAGAAAATGCAATGAATTATCAATAATTCATTGCATTTTCCCCCGGTCCCCAACAGAAAAATATCTTATAATGCTTATTTAAATTATAAGCTCGCGTTTACAATTGAAATTAACATCTATCTCCAAATCTTCAAATAGGGCGTGGTAGGTGGGGGCGTCGTTCCGGAGCCCCCAAATAAAAATTAGGCGAAATAACATTGATTTGTTGTTGGAAAATGCAATTTTTGGTATAGGGCTTCCTTAGAACTTACTGAACAATATTAAACCCCCTGTAAACATTTCATGTTAGGCTGTGGTGGACGGGGGCGTCGTCCCAGAGCCCCCAAATAAGAAAACAGGTAATATCATTAATTGGTTGTTGTACAAACGCAATTTCCTGGGAACAGGGCTGCCTTTTGGGATTTTTGAACGATGTGGAGGTAGGAGCCCCGGCATAATATTCATATATGTGTGAAGGGGGTGGGGCGTAATGCCAGAGATTAGTATCTTTTTTATATGAAGTGTTATATATTATTATACTTTTATACTACCTACCACCATCCATGACAACTATCGGTTTTAAAGTTTTAATTTTAATCTTTCATGAAATCACGGAATGGATGTTTATCTTTTGTGTTCGTTTTTACTATAATAAATTGTTTAAAATATTTCGGAAAAAGAGGTTATTCGTGCACAATGATGACGATATGTTTCCTATACGCATTTAACCACGAATGCCATTTAAAAAAAGAGGCTTGAAAACTCTACGCAAGGATTTCAACTGATGATATTCTTCTTCCTCATGATTGTATATGAAGCGTAATCTACTATCTTTTTAACAATCTATTTTCCACTACACTTGGGTTTCATACATAGTGTGTAAGTATTCATCTAACAATTCAATTATAACTTCTTTATTAACTCTAGTCGTCTTTCTGAATATTTGTTGTTGTATTCAATGTATTGATTCTTTTAGCTCCCCAAGATATATCGCCTGGGTGTTGTACAAATTCTACCAAAATTATTTTTGAAGTCACTGACGCTATGTCTATCTTATGTGTTTATGTCAATAAACTGTTGTTGTAGTACTTCGGTACAAGGGGATTTTCTTGCACATTGATAAAGATATGTTTCCTAAAGCATTTTAACCAAAAATGCCAGTTAAAAATAAAGGCTTAAATATGGACTGTAAGGCTTGCAACTGATGATATCCTTCTTTCCAATGAAGAAAAAAAAAGTGATATGGACAAGTATTATTTGTATATTAATGGTAATCTTTTGTTTGTCTTCAACTATTTTCCTTTACTCTTGGTCTTTGTTCATAGCAAGTAAGTTTTCAACTAAATTCCTATATATTTTTTAAAAATATTTTTCTGGTCATCTATCTGAATCTTTTTTGCGTTTTCGCTTTAAATATTTTGTAGCTCACAACGATAGAATAATTTTAACAAACGAAATCAATCAATGAACGAAATTAACAAAAGACTTAACTCCGTTTCGTTGACAATCAGCCGTAGACGAAAGTCTTCATGCATGGCTGATTGTCAACGAAATGGAGTCAAGTCTTTTGTCAAACCTGCTTTTTGCTACGGCAGGCACCCAGTGAAAACGAATTCGTTTAATAAAATTATGGAAATGCAAGCACTACTTTAAACAAACAGAACTTTGCCATTCCTCGCTCAATTTTCCTGATTGAGGTGTCATATGAAAGGGCAAAAACTCAACTTTCTAGAAATGTGAACTTTTTTTTCGAAATTCAGATACCGCCCGACAAATGTCTTGTTGGTTTTCTTCCTTGAAATTGCTTTTGATCACTCTTGCATGAAATATGCATCATCTGAGTAGCATCACATGAAATAAGAGACTCTAAGCTTTCCAAATATGTATCATTCATTAATTATAGTTGTGATTAAGTTATGATAGAACATCGATACTTCTCGGTTTCGTTTTTTCTGGGACGCACCGTACTGTAATGTTGTAAAATACTTTGGAAAAAAGGGTTATTCGTGCACAATGATATAGATATGTTTCGTAAAAGATGTTATCCTTAAATTCCAGTTAAAGATAAGGCTTGAACATTTTATGTCAGGCTTGCAACTGATGATATCCTTCTTTTCCGTGAAGAAAGAGAAATGATATGGATAACTATTATTTGTATATGAAGTGTAATCTACTAATTATCTTCAATTATTTTCCTTTACTCTCGATCTTTATTCATAGCGTGTAAGTATTGAACTAAATTCCTATATATTTTCTGTATGTTTTCTGGTCATCTATCTGAATTTTCTTCCTCGTTTTCGCTTTAAAGATTTGTTAAGCTCCCCTGATAAAATTCTACGGTTTTGTAGAAATCCTACCACCTCTTCATGATAACTTTCAACCATCGGTTTTGAAATTTTTACTTTTAATCTTTCATGAAGTCAAGGAATGAATATTAGTCTTTTGCGTTTGTTTTTACTATAATGTACTGGTGTAAAACACTTTGGCAAAAAAGAATATTCGTGCCCAATGATATAGATATGTTTCGTAAAGGATTGTATCCGTAAATTCCAGTTAAAAATAAAGGCTTGAAAATTTTATGTCAGGCTTGCAACCGATTATGTCCTTCTTCCCCATGAAGAAAGAGAAATGATATGGATAACTATTATTTGTATATGGAGTGTAATCTACTGTTTATCTTCAATTATTTTCCTTTACTCTCGATCTTTATTCATAGTGGGTGAGTATTGAACTAAATTCCTATATAATTTCTGTATGTTTTCTGGTCATCTATCTGAATTTTCTTCCTCGTTTTCGCTTTAAAGATTTGTTAAGCTCCCCTGATAAAATTCTACGGTTTTGTAGAAATCCTACCACCTCTCCATGATAACTTCTAACCATCGGTTTTGATTTTTTACTTTTAATCTTTCATGAAGTCACGGGATGGATATTAGTCTTTTGCGTTTGTTTTTACTATAATGTACTGGTGTAAAACACTTTGGCAAAAAAGAATATTCGTGCCCAATGATATAGATATGTTTCGTAAAGGATTGTATCCGTAAATTCCAGTTAAAAATAAAGGCTTGAACATTTTTTGTTAGGCTTGCAACTGATGATATCCTTCTTCCCCATGAAGAAAGAGAAATGATATGGATAACTTTTATTTGTATATGGAGTGTAATCTACTGTTTATCTTCAATTATTTTCCTTTACTCTCGATCTTTATTCATAGCGGGTAAGTATTGAAATAAATTCCTATATATTTTCTGTATGTTTTCTGATCATCTATCTTAATTTTATTCCACGCTTTCGCTTTAAAGATTTGTTAAGCTCCCCTGATAAAATTCTACGGTTTTGTAGAAATCCTACCACCTCTCCATAATAACTTCCAACCATCGGTTTTGAAGTTTTACTTTTAATCTTTCATGAAGTCACGGAATGAATATTAGTCTTTTGCGTTTGTTTTTTACTATAATGTACTGGTGTAAAACACTTTGGCAAAAAAGGGATATTCGTGCCCAATGATATAGATATGTTTCGTAAAGGATTGTATCCGTAAATTCCAGTTAAAAATAAAGGCTTGAACATTTTTTGTTAGGCTTGCAACTGATGATATCCTTCTTCCCCATGAAGAAAGAGAAATGATATGGATAACTTTTATTTGTATATGGAGTGTAATCTACTGTTTATCTTATTATCAAATTATTTTCCTTTACTCTCGGTCTTTGTTCATAGCGGGTAAGTATTCTACTAAATTCCTATTAGTCAGGTTAATATACAGTAACAAACACCCCAAACCCAACCAAATTGCAACAAAAGGTTTTTTAACGGTGTCTAGTAGTATTCGACCTCAGAAATAACATACTAAACGTACACCAAAATCGAAGGTTCAGAAAGCTGTTATTTACAAGGTGGCGTCCAAGATGGCCGCCGATACCTAGAAATGGCCATAAATCACTTACTATCTATCCTAGAGACATACTTTTGGTGTCTATCCCATGGTTTAGGGGGTCAGAGAATCCATTGAGACAAGTAAGAATGGTTTGTTATTGTCTGGGAACCCCCAAAATTCAAGATGGCGTCCAAAATGGCCGCCATAACATAACAATGACCATAAGTCACTTATTATCCATCCGAGAGACATAATTGGGGTGTCTATGCTATGGTTTTCGTGGTCATAGTATCCATAAAGATTAGTTAGAATGTGAAGCAGTGGTTCAGGAAACCACGAAATATAATATGGCGTCCAAAGGGCCACAAAACCACTAAGATTTCCCAATAGAGGGCGCACTTTATATATAGGATATGAACTTATAATGTTTCTCTCTCACCCTTATGGTGTCACCGACCCCCCCCCCCGAATAAAAGTCAATTCAAATATTGACAGATCATTGTCAACACTGAGGGAGTGGCCGAGAGGGGGGGGGGGGGGGAGGGGGGGGGGGGGGGTGACAAATATAATGTAATAACTTAATAATAATATCTAGACACACATTTATAATACCTACCATATAATTAAAAATGTTTAAAACCTCGTGTTGTTTATGTCATCTTATAGCGAATACACATGCAGATTGTTATGTTCCTTCATTTTGATGAGAAATGTACTTTATAAGAAAAATCATCTTCTGCTTCACTATCAAGTGACTTGTTCTATGGATTGTGGCATACATCAAGCTGGCAAGGTCCACACACACACACACTGTTACATGGTATTCCATAACATCTGCATGTCTAGCGAGGTGTGCTACAAGCAGTACAGAAGTCGCACTGAATCAACTTAAGAAGATTACTAGGTGCAGCCTCCGTATTTGACATTAGTGGAACCAGATGATTGTCCTCTAATTTCCAGCCCCAGTCTGTGACGTCCATGTCTTCTCACTCTTCATCCATGCCATGACTTGGTAGCCCGGGAGGGGGGGGGGGGGGGGTACTCAAATATTACGACATACAGACGTGTGCCGCTCTAATGAGTCACCTTTTCTCACCAAGAATCCCTAAACATGGATCCCATATTTAACAAAAATATCCCTAAACATGGGTCCGTGTTTTCAAAATTTTCGGGTGTTTGCATTGTGAAAATTGGGAAAAGTGGGATTTACTTCGAGAAAAAGACCCTTTAAAATAGGTAGAGGTTTTTAATCTAACCCCCCCCCCCCCCCCCCCCCCCCAACCCGGGCTTGGTAGTATGCACTGAGGGAATGCATTTGATGGTGGCAGACGTAGGAGGGATTTGCATTGGCAATTTTCTTGACGAACAAGTTGTATCGTAATGATGCAACTGAGTCATTACAGCGGCCACCAAACATGACAGACATTGCTTTGATACCAAGTTCCTCTAAGTTAGTTATTTTGGCTGATTTGGTAGAAGGAAAGTACTAGCACATGATTCCAAAGTGAGGTTGCATTTCACAAGCTTCTGGAACACTACTTTCTTTCCTATTCCGAATATCCGGGAAGTCGAATCGCAATCGGTGTAGGCATCCAGAAAAAGTAGCTGTGAGCACAGATCCTGTACCCAGGTCCACTTTCAACTGCTTACAGTTCCACACCTTCGGAGCCTAGTAATAGTGGACATACAGTTCCCTGCTATCTGTTCTAAGGATTTTGCGAAGTCCAGTTTCTTTCATCAGGGAACCGATTGCTTCCAGCAAAATCATGAAGGTCTGGAAGCAACCTAACTGCAAGTCAATCCCTTCCAGTGGGCCATTCTGGGGTACATCGGTGATTATAGCTCAGCGGCCTTCCAATATGCTGTTTTAATAGACTTGTTCAAAAGGAAAGAAAAAGCTACGACTCTGGGAGAGATTTCGAAAGCATAAATTGTACCTGAAAACAACACAAATGCTGCTTTGCTTTGCTTTTTCAACAGTTTCTGGTAGTTTTAAAAAAATAAGGGAACTTGAGGTAGCAGAGGTGATAAGCTTTGAGCTCAGTCCGTTCCTACCTGCACTTTTCGAGGCTAGGGATGTCTTTTGGAAGGCTGAGAAGCATCAGCTAGCTCATGTTATAACCGATCATGTAAGTAAAGTGTCGGGTGAAGCCATGGAAGAACACGGACCAGTATGTCCTTGATAGTGGTTCCTTGGTGCATCGGATACCATGGGAGACAGGAAACAGATTTGGCAGAATATCACGACCATATCCTGATTTTACAACCCCCCCCTATATGGTTCCGCAAATGTAGTTTTTGACGGCTATGGTGGAGGACCGTCAATTAATGATAATACATACCAGTTACGTACGCAGAATTCCCATCCAGTTGTCAGATTCAATGCAAACACAGTATTCCCAGGCAAGAGGGATGAGTTTTTATCAAGAGACTGCAACAAGCAGGGACTCATGAATCTTATTAGTGAGGAACTGAGGAAGAGTAATTGCACCGTCATCAATATATCCGGGGATACAGATGTATTATTGCTAAAGCTGCAGTGAATTCTTCTCATCGTCAGCCTACAAGCCTACAAGCCTAAAATGCTCCAAATCATCCCAATTTTTTTTTGCATACGTTTCAGGCCATATAGAGCATTTGACAAAAAATCGCGCTCACGCGCATGCGCGCGCGTTTTTTGCGCGTACTAGCATTTTGCAACATAGAATCGCCGTATTTTCTCCGTCATCGTATTTTGTACATTTTTCCAAGCATTTTGATAATTTGTTCACCTTTTAATAACGCAATGAGCGTCCGTCAAAGTTGACAGCACGCGCGGATTTGCGTGATCTTTATCCACAATACATGGGCAAAAAATGCCTATACAAAATTCATTGTAACTCTTCAGAATAGATAGAAACTCCCAATATTCTTTCATATGTGGATAGATTATGAAATGGAAATATGATTTCATGACTCATTTGACTCTCAATTAACTCATAATGTCATCATAATGGCCTCCGAACTCGAAATTTAAATTTGCATATTATGACGGATGCATATTTTTGGAGAACTGATAGTATCTCTGTAAATATTAATTTTTTTTCTTCCAAATTTTGATATGTTCTAGCTGAGACAATTTTCTACAAATGCAGTGTACATAATTGTCCAGTTTGACAAAGGTATCATGGCGTATTTTTGCGATTAAAGGAGGCATGTCAATTTTTCACATTTTGCGTTTCTCAAAACTGCATTCTACATTTCCGTCTTTCGCGAGCAACATCTCCGTTTTTTTAACTTTGTTTTCCGTGAGCTTCGGATATGTTGTAGCTGAGACAATGAGCTATCTCCAATGTGTACTTCATTTTTCGATCATATGCCGGGATCATGCTCATATTTTACTTGCAAAGTGGGATTTTAGAATTCCATTTTCGTTTACGTGTAAACGCTATGGGAAATGTTTTGGTATATCGGTAACGCACTTGACTTCCGACCTTGAGATCCCGGGTTCGAGTCCGGGTGTCTCCAACAATTTTTTCTCCACTTTTTTTTTCCTTTTGACCTTTCACTGTACCATCTCCTTTGATTATTTAAACACGTAGAATCGCAAATAATGTAATAAACAACCCTATTTACTTTAGTGTTTCCCTATTTTCACTTAATCCATTACTTTTTGCGTGTAATCCCTGTGGGAGATAATTTTTTCTCAAATCTGGATTCTACATTCCTGTCTTTTGCGAGCAATTTCGCCGTTATTTCTGCTTGGATTTTGTTGATTTTTGAGTATGCTATAGCTAAGACTATGTGCTATCTAAATCACCCCTCATTTTTTCAATAAGATGTCAGGATCCCGCTCATGATCATGATCTTCATCATGATTATCATGATCATCATTATCATAATGATGATAATCATTTATCAATTACATTTTCATTTCTTTGAATAAGATAAAATCGTCAAAATGTGTTCTTCATGATATAAATTAGAATCAAAGGTGTAACTGGTTACTGCGCAGGGTCAATGGTCATATTTTTTTCAATCTATCTTCCCTAGATCCATAATGATCAAGGGGACACAATTTAAACTTGACATATGGATAGATCTTAATGGATGAAGCATTTCATAAAATAATATGATATCGTGTAATGCATTCTCTATTATGTAAACCATTAGCATACGTATCACCTAATTCGTCAAAGTGACGAATTAAAGTCTAGTTAAGTTGTTAATTTGTCTTTGTCCTCGGCCACTCCCTCAGTGTTGACAATGACATGTTAATAGTTGAATTTACCCTTTTTTTGGTGGGGGGGGGGGGGGGAGGGTCGGTGACACCATAGGGGTGAGAGAGAAATATTGTAAGTTTATTTCCTATATATAAAGTGCTCCTTCTATTGAGAAATCTTAGTGGTTTTGTGGCACTTGGACGCCATATTGAATTTCATGGTTACCTGAACCACTGCTTAACGTTCTTACCTATCCTAATGGATTCTATGACCCGGAGAACCACAGCATAGACACCCCCAATTATGTCTCTCGGATGTTTAATAAGTGACTTATGGCCATTTTTATGTTATGGCGGCCATTTTGGACGCCATCTTGGATTTCGGGGTTTCCTTGACCCTAACAAATCATTCTTACTTATCTCAAGGGATTCTCTGACCCCCTAAACCATGGGATAGACACGAAAAGTATGTCTCTAGGATGGATAATAAATGACTTATGGCCAGTTTTAGGTATTGGCGGCCATCTTGGACGCCACCTTGAAAATAACAGCTTTCTGAACCTTCGATTTTGGTGTACGTTTAGTATGTTATTTCTGAGGTCAAATACTACTAGGAACCATTGAAAAAAACCTTTTGTTGCAATTTTGTTCTGGCCTTCTATCTAAATCTTTTTCTTCGTTTTCGCTTAAAAAAAATTGTAGCTCACAACGAAAGAATGCTAGGGTGTTCTGAGTTGCTACCACCTATCCATGATATATTGAAACCATCGATTTGATATTTAATTTGTAATCTTTCATGAAGTCAAAAAATGAATGTTAGTCTTTTGTGTTTATTTTTACTAAAATGTACTGTTGTTAAACTCTTTGGCAAAAAAGAATATTCTTGCCCCCTGATATAGATATGTTTTGTAAAGGATTGTATCCGTAAATTCCAGTTAAAGAAAAAGGCTTGAACATTTTCTGCTAGGCTTGCAACTGATGATATCCTTCTTCCCCATGAAGAAAGAGAAATGATATGGATAACTTGTATTTGTATATGGAGTGTAATCTACTGTTTATCTTCAATTATTTTCCTTTACTCTCGATCTTTATTCATAGCGGGTAAGTATTGAAATAAATTCCTATATATTTTCTGTATGTTTTCTGGTCATCTATCTGAATTTTCTTCTCGTTTTCGCTTCGAAGATTTGTTAAGCTCCCCCGGTAGAAGTCTACGGTTTTGTAGAAATCCTACCACTCTCCATAATAACTATCAACCATCGCTTTTGACGTTATATTTTTAATCTTTCATTTCATTTCAAAGACTTTATTTTCTGCAATCAAACAAATCAATAATTATACAACAAATATGGATAATTATATAAAACATAAGGTATGCAAACAATATACAAAATATAGAAACAAATGTATAATACATGAGTAAGAGTAAATGTATACGTTGGGCCATTGCGTGTATAAAGAAAGAAAGCAGAAGGTCGCCGTTATAAGCAAAAGCTTGAGTAGACGGTCAACCGAGCTAAGAAAAAAATGAGTTGTGAAATATTGGCAAAGTAACAAGAAGAGGGGGGCCATGATACTCAAATGATATATATTACAATTAAATGTGAATATAAACAGTTGGATTCAATATAAATAATTATAGAATTAGCATATGAATCTCATCTTTATAAGGCTACTAATTATACGTTAATGATAGAAATAAGAGAGAAACTAAACAAAAACAAGGGTGCAAGTGGTGCGTGTGTGTGCAAGTGCAAGTGTCCTCATGCGCCAAAATGTTGAATCATCGGTATTACTATGTAAACGTCAGACCAAAATTTAATGTAGTTTCTAAAGTTTTAAAAAGAACGCTTTATATATATTTTTGTATTTTTATCTTTATACATTATATTGTGAAATAATGTGTTTTTTTAGTGTAGCTTTAAATGAATAGAGAGATGTACACTGTTTAATATGTCTAGGGAGTGCATTCCAAATGTCTGGTCCGTGATATCTTATGGACTTATGCGCTAACAAAGTTTTAGGATTGTGTAAATGAAAATCAGTACAATTACGCGTTGGGTATGAGTGAACATGGGAATTAGGAATAAATACGTCATGAAAAAGAGGAAGTGAATTTTGTGTGTATTTAAACATACAGATTGCTGTTTGATATAAGTGCAAATCACTCACTTTTAAAATGTTTAATCTATAAAATAACGGATTTGTATGAGCTAAGTAATTAGAATGAGTACAAATCCTAAGTGCTCTTTTTTGCAAAAGAAAAATTATATTAATCTTAGTTATACTACAGTTCCCCCAAACTGTATTACAGTATGTAAAATAAGGTAACACTAATGCATTATATAATGTATAAAGTATTTTCTCGGGTACAAGGTCCCTCATTTTACCAATTACCCCAACTGCCCTTGAAATTGATGTTGTAATATTATTTACATGATTATTCCAAGTAAGCTTTGAATCCAAAGTTATACCTACAAATTTTGTCGATTTCCTTTCAACTATAGAAATATTATCAATAACAATGTTTATAACCTGATCAAAGTGTGTTTGGGAAGCACAACAATTTATAAAACATGTTTTATCTAAATTAAGGGACAATTTATTGCATTTAAACCATGTTGAGATTTTAACTAATTCATTATTGAGAGTATTAATTAGAGTATTCAAGCATTTATGAGAACAAAATATGTTAGTGTCATCTGCGAAAAGCACGTAAGTAAGAAGTGGTGATGACTTTACTATGTCATTAATATAAATTAGAAAAAGAAGGGGGCCTAAAATTGATCCTTGTGGAACACCACATAACACATTTAAGCTGGGGGAATTTACTGACTGAAATGAAACAAATTGCTTTCGATTAACTAAATAATTATTAAACCATTTTAAGGCTGTGCCTCGTATACCATAATGAGTAAGTTTTTGCAACAAAATGTTATGATTCATGGTGTCAAAAGCTTTTGACAGGTCCATAAATACCCCAATTATATGTTCTTTATTATTAAGTGTTTGAGTTATTTTATCACAAGATTGTATCAAAGCATAATCAGTAGAAAAACCTTTTCGAAATCCAAACTGATTGCAAATAAGAGTATTATTTTCTTGTAAAAAAGAATAAAGACGTTTATAAACAATTTTTTCTAAAATCTTGGATGAAGTCACGGAATGGATGGTATGAAGTCATCTTCATGAAGTCACGGAATGGATGGTATTCTTTTGCGTTTGTTTTTAGTATAATGTACTGTTGTAAAATACTTTGGCAAAAACAAAATGTTCATGCCCAATGATATAAATATGTTTCGTAAACGATTGTATCAATAATTGCCAGTTAAAGATAAAGGCTTGAACATTTTCTGTTAGGCTTGTAACTGATGATATACTGATGAAAATGTGAAATTGTCATCTTTTTAAAGTCACTGATTGTATGTTTATCTAATGTGTTTATCTTAATAAGCTGGAGTGGTAACACTTCGGTAAAAAGTGATTTTTGTGCAAATTGATAACGATATGTTTCCTAAACCATTTTAACCAAAATGCCAGTAAAAAAAGAACTGAATATTTGTTGTAAGGCTTGCAACTGATGATATCCTTCTTCCCCATGAAGAAAGAGAAAATATATGGATAAGTATTATTTGTACGTAAAGTATAATCTGCTGTTTATCTTCAACTTTTTTCCTTTACTCTTGGTATTTGTTCAAAGTTGGTAAGTATCTAACTAAATTCCTTTATATTTTCTTTATATGTTCTGATCTTCTATCTGAATCTTTTTCTTCGTTTTCGCTTTAAATATTTTGTAGCTCACCACAATAGAATGCTAGGATGTTGTGAGCTGCTACCACCCATCCATGATATATTCAAATCATGGATTTGAGATTTAATTTTTAATCTTTCATGAAGTCACGGAATGGATGTTAGTTTTTTGTGTTTATTTTAATATAATGTATTGTTGTAAAATACTTTGGTAAAACAGAATATTCGTGCCCAATGATATAGATATGTTTCGTAAAGGATTGTATCCATTAATACCAGTTAAAGATGAAGGCTCGAACATTTTCTGCTAAGCTTGCAACTGATGATATCCTCCGTCTTCATAAAGAACGAGAAATGATATGGATTAGAATTATTTGTATATGAATTGTATTCTACTGTTTATCTTCAACTATTTTTTTATTTACTCTTGGTATTTGTTCAAAGCTGGTAAGTATCTAACTAAGTTATTATATTTTTTTTTCTGGTCTCTTATCTGAATCTTTTTCTTCGTTTTCGCTTTAAATATTTTGTAGCTCACCACGATAGAATGCTAGGGTGTTATGAGCTGCTACCACCTATCCATGATATATTCAAACCATTAATTTGAGATTTCGTTTTTAATCTTTCATGAAGTCACGGAATGGATGTTAGTCTTTTGTGTTTATTTTACTATAATGTACTGTTGTAAAATACTTAGGCAAAACAGAATATTCGTGCCCGATTATATAGACATGTTTCGTAAAGGATTGTATCCATTAATACCAGTTAAAGATGAAGGCTTGAACATTTTCTGCTAGGCTTGCAACTGATGATATCCTTCGTCTTCATAAAGAACGAGAAATGATATGGATTAGAATTTTTTGTATATGAATTGTAATCTACTGTTTATCTTCAACTATTTTGTATTTACTCTTGGTATTTGTTCAAAGCTCGTAAGTATCTAACTAAGTTATTATATTTTTTTTCTGGTCTCTTATCTGAATCTTTTTCTTCGTTTTCGCTTTTAATATTTTGTAGCTCACCACGATAGAATGCTAGGGTGTTCTGAGCTGCTACCACCTATCCATGATATATTCAAACCATTAATTTGAGATTTAATTTTTAATCTTTCATGAAGTCACGGAATGGATGTTAGTCTTTTGTGTTTATTTTACTATAATGTACTGTTGTAATATACTATACTATATACTAATATAGACATGTCTCGTAAGGGATTGAATCCATTCATTTCAGTTAAAAATGAAGGCTTGAACATTTTATGATAGGCTTGCAATGATGATATCCTTCTTCCCCATAAAGATAGAGAAATGATATGGATTAGTATTATTTGTATATGAATTATTATCTACTGTTTATCTTCAACTATTTTCATTTACTCTTGGTCTTTGGTCATAGGACGTAAGTATTCAACTAAATTCCTATATTTTTTTCTTTATATGTTCTAGTGATCTATCTGAATCCTTTTCCTCGTTTTCGCTTTAAAGATTTGTTAAGCTCCCCCGGTAGAATTCTACGGTTCTGTAGAAATCCTACCACCTATCCATGATAAATTCCAACCATCGGTTTTGAAGTTTTACTTTTAATCTTTCATGAAGTTACGGAATGGATTTTAATCTTTTGCGTTTGTTTTTACTATAATAAATTGTTGTTGAAAATATTTCGGAAAATGGTTATTCGTGTACAATGATGAAGATATGTTTCCTTACGCATTTAACCATGAATGCCATTAAAAATAGAGGCTTAAAAAGTGTAAGTAAGGATTGCAACTGATGATATTCTTCTTCCCTATGATTGTATATGAAGTGTAATCTACAATTTATTTTTCATCTATTTTCCTCTACCTTTGGGTTTCATTCATAGTGGGTATGTATTCATCTAACAATTCAATTATAACTTCTTTATTCATTCTGGTCGTCTTTTAAAAATATTTTTAGTTTTATTCAATGTCTAGGTTCTTTTAGCTCACCATGATATATCGCCTGGGTGTTGTACAAATTATACCACCTCTCCATTAAAGCTTTGAAGTATCCGTTCCGAAAATCAAAATTGTCATTTTGTTCAAGTCAATGATTCCATGTTTATCTAATCCATTGATCTTACTTTAATGAACAGGTTGTTTAGTCCACCGGTAAGCCGTGATACTTTTGCACAATGATAAGGATATGTTCCCTTATCCATTGAAACTATAAATGCCACTCGAAAATAAATTCATTAAAATTGTCTGTAAGGCTAGTAACTGATGATTTTCTTCTTTCCCATGATGAACGAGGACTGAAGATTAGCATTCTATATGAAGTGTAATCTAATCTATATCTTCATCTTTTTTCTTCTACCCTTGGGATTCGTTCGTAGTTCGTAAGTAATCCCATATTACATTACAACTTTCATGTATTCTGCTCATCGTTCTGAATAATTGTCTGTGTATTCACCTGTTTTGCTTATGTGTTATATAAATACTTAAATCTTTCCATTATAATTTCCAAACGTCCGTTTTGAAATTTGTTTTTTGTCATTTTTTTTTATGTCACAAATTGTTTTTTGTAATATTTGTTTTACGTGTTTGTCCTAGTAGGAAGGTAAGAAGGAATATTCATTCAAAGTGTTAAAGATATGCTTCCCATTGTAACTATCACATTTCACCTAAAAAGGCATTACATTAGTATGTAAGGCCTCCAACTTATATTAATAGTTCCCTACGAAGAAAAATAAATTAGGAAGAGGAGTATCATATAAATTGGATGTGTATTGTAATGTAAATCTTCATCTTTTTCTACTACCCTTGGGATTCATTCATAGTTCGTAAGTATTCATATACATTTAATTACAACGTCTTATGTAATCTTTTCATCGATCTTAATATTAGTCTGTGTATTCACCTTTAAGGCTGTTTTGTTTTACCTCACCACGATAGAATGCTTGCGTGTTGAAGAAATGCTTAAACATTTCCTTGATAACTTCCAACCATCTGTTTCGAAATTAACATTTATCATTTTTTGTTAAAGTCACTGATTGTATATTTATTCATGTGTGTTTGTCTTATTTTAATGAACTGGAGTTGTAATCCTTCGGTAAGAAGGGATATTCATGCACAGTGATACAGATATGTTTGCCATTGTACCTATTACATTTCACTTAAGAATAAAGGCATTACATTAGTATGTTAAGGCCCGGTCACACAGATGGGACGCATAGGGAACGCACGGCCAGCGCATTGGAAATTTGCCATTTTGGCCAGTGCGTTGTCGTCCTTCTTTCTTAGTAAGAAAGAGAAATAAAACAAAGATAAGTACCATTCGTATAGCAAGTGTAATCTACTCGTTATCGTTATTTATTTTCTTCTACTCTTGGGCTATGATCATAGACCGTAAGTATCCATCTAAATGCAATTAGTTTCCTCTCAAGGTCAAGATATTTATTAAGCTATAAAACAATGTTTTTTGACTAAAATCAACCGATTAGCTATTCCCGTTTGGAAATTATACATAAAAACTACATATTCTGAAATTCATGGTCGCAGCTACCATTGTACGGCCGTAGGCGCTATTTGAAATTTATCCAAATTTACCGGGAGCACCGGTACATTTTTATATTCAATTTTTCTCAAAAGCAGTAGTGTTTTAGAGGCTTAATTATCTAGTGCTTATAATACTTCCACAGGGGCATCCAAATATATCAAAATTGTAAAGAATCACTATCCACCCAATTTTCAAAATTACCCAAAACTTTGTATAACCTTTAACTTTTAAGGCCATTTTTTGTTTAGCTCACCAAGCTAGAATTATTGGATGTTGTAGAAAGCTACTATCTGTCTACGATAACTCCCAACATCGGTCTGGAATTTTTTTTCTTCATTTCTTATGAAATCCCGATTTTTTTTTAAAACTTATGTGTTTGCCTTACTTTAATAAACTGGTGTTTTAATTCTTCGTTTAGTAGGAAAATTTGTACACAATGGTAAAAATATGTTTTATACAAAATTGTAAACATTGCCCGTAAAGCTACCTACTGATAACATTCCTTTTTACTACGGAGAAAAAGAAATTAAAATCTTGAGTATACTTTTGAAATGAAGTGTAATCTTCTATTTATTTGTTTCTATTTTCCTCAACCCTTGGGCTTCGTTCATAGCGGGTAAGTATCCAACTTAATTCGTTAAGATCGTCTTCAAAAAATCTGGTCATCATTCTTAATACGTGTCCATGTGTTTACTGGTTAGGCTTTCTGTCACAATGTTATAATGCTTATGTGTTGTTGAATAACTACCACCTATTCATGATAACATCTAATCATAGGTTTTGACATTTTAATTGTTCATCTTATTTTAAACCACGCATTGTATGTTTATTTATTTGTTTGTTTTACTTCAATAAACTGGTGTTTGCATTTTTTTTTCGGTTAGAAGGGATTTTCGTTCAGAATGGCAAAGTTATGCTTCTTGAACCATTGTAAACATAAAATAGATAACAACAAAGGCATGACAATTATCACGAAGGCTTCCAACTAATAATCTCACACTTCCCCCACAAAGAAGACAAATGTAAAGGATTAGTATCGTCTGTATTATGTATTGTATTCTGATATCGTCTTAATTGTTTACCCCCTACTCTTGATCTTTGTTCATAGTCAGTAAGTATTCATCTACATTCAATTATAAAATCTGAATATATTCTGGTCATCTTTCTGAATCGTTTTCTTTGTACTAACTTTAATCTTTAAAAAAAAATCATTACAATAGAATTCTAGGGTGTTGTAGACTTGCTACCACCAATTTAAGACCAAACGTTTCGAAATTAAAATTGTTTATCTTTTACGAGGTCACGGTTGTTTGTTTATTTTAAGTGTGTGTTTTACTTGAATGAATTGGTTTTGTAGTTCTTCATTTCAGCAGCGATATTCGTGCACAGTAGTAAAGATATGTGTACTTAACAATTGTAACAAAAAATGTCACATAAAAATGAGGGCAATTTGTTCTTTCTGTAATGGTTCCATCTGATGATCTCCTTCATCACCATGAAGAAAAATAAAAAAAAGAGGAAATGAGTATCATATTAATTAAAATTGTAAAATAAAATTAATCTTCATTTTTTTCCCTTACCCTTGGGCTTCATTCATAGCGATGAATCGAGTATCAATTTAAATTTATTTCAATATTTTCATGTATTCTGGTCATATTTCTGAAAAATTTCCATGTACATGTATTCACTTATTGGGATTTTTGTAGAGCTTACCACGAAAGAATGCTTTAATATTTTAAAAATCCTTTAAACTATGACGAGTTCCAACCATAGGATTTTCCTCTTTTTTTTTGCATCTTCTATGAAGCATCCATTTTTTAAAATCATGTGTTTTACTTACTTTAATTTTCTGTAATTGTGATTCTCCGGTAATGAGGGTTATTCGTATATAATCATGAAGGTATGTTTCTCTAACCAGTTTTAAAATAAATTTTTACTTAAAAATTAAACGAAGAAAAATTTATTTAAATTTTTTCCAACTGACAATCTCCTACTTCCCCACAAAAAGAAAAGTCGCAAATTATTAGCATTTGAAAAAAGAAGTGTATTCTAATATCATTTTATTTTTTTACCCACTACTCTTGGTTTTTTTTCATAGTCCGTAAGTATTTATCTATATTCAATTACAACCCCTGAATATATGAACAGTTTCATTCCAAAAGGAGCTAAATCCACTTTTGGTACTTCTGAGTAAATCGACTTTGTTATTGCTCTACTTTCCCTTTAGCCATGGACCTTAATGTTGTTATATATTTTAAAGGTGTCACACTTGACCAATAATATATAATAGGAAAAATTCTACCAGTTTTTCCTGATTTTTACTAAGTTTTTAGAATTTTTGTTTTGAAAATTTCACATTTTCTCAATACAGTCACTGCAAGTTATTAAAATTTAGTAGCAAACCTTTCCTTTTAAATAATAATAATGAAATCACAACTAAAAAAACATTTTGAAACGAAAGCAGACAACATATCACATTTTCATTCTAAAAGGAGCTAAATCCGTTACATTCTAAAAGGAGCTAAATCCATGATGATCTCACACTCTCCCTCAAAGAAAAGAAATGGAAAGGATTAACATCATTTGTATGATTGTATTCTGATATATTTTTTGTTTACCCCCTTCACTTGTTTGTTTTGTTCGTAGTGGGTAAGTATTCCCCCCAAAAAAAATTATAACCTCGGAATATATTTGGTGATGCTTTTGATTTTTTTCTTTCGATTATTATTATTTTTGTTTAGATTACCACGATATAATGCTTGGGTTTTCTTAAATTGCTTTAATGAATTTCGTTTTATTTTTTTCTTCATTTAACATGGATATCGGTGCACAAGGGTAAACATATGTTTTCCAAACTGAACCGTCATTGTCACGTAAATATAATGGCATACAAATTGTCTCTAAAACTGCCAACTGATGATCTCCTTCTTTCGAACGAACAAAACGAGAACGTAATGAGTATCATTAAAACTTGAACTTATTGTAATGATTTTTTTGTGTGGATATTCTTTCGGTTAGAAGGAATATTCGTGCAGAATGGCAAAGTTATGTTTCTTCAACCATTTTAACTATCAATGTCACCTAAATACAAAGGCTTGAACATAATCATAAAGGCTTCCAACTGATGATCTCACACTTCCCCTCAATAAAAAAAATGGAAAGGATTAGCATCTTTTGTATATGTAATGTATTCTAATATCATCTTTATTTTTTACCCCCTACTCTTGGTCTTTGTTCATAGCGTGTAAGTATTTATCTAAACTCAATTATAACCCCAAATATATTATGTTCATCTATCTGAATCGTTTTCATTGTATGCACTTTAATTTATTGTAAATCTTACTAAGATAGAATTCTAGGGTGTTGTACACTTGCTACCACCAATTCATGAACATTCAAGACAATACGTTTCGAAATTATAATTTTTCATCTTTTACGAAGTCATGGATGTATGTATATTTTAAATGTTTGCTTGTTTGACTGAACTGGTGTTGTAATTGTTCATTTGGCAGTGATATTCACGCACAGTAGTAAAGATATGTGTCCTTAACAATTGTAACAAAAAATGTCACATACAAATAAAAGGCATAACAATTGTCTTGAATGCTTCCATCTGATGATCTCCTGCATCATCATGAACGAAACAAAAACAAGAAATGGGTATCATTTTATTTTGAAGTGTATCATAATATAAATTTAGTGTCTTCTTTCCTGAACCCTTGGGCTTCATTCATTGCGAGTATCAATTTAAATTCAATTCAATTGGTTCAATGAATTCTGGTATTCCTTTTAAACATTTTCCATGTACATGTATTTACTTAATTGGCCTAAATAGCTTACCACGATATAATGTTTTAACGTTGTATACATCTTACCTACTGAGACGAATTCCAACCATAGGATTTCGAAATTTAGATTTTGCATCATCTATGAAGTCACGGATTTTCCAATATAATATGTTTTACTTATTATAATAATCTGTTACTGTAATCCTTTAGTAATTAGGGTAAATCGTAAAAAATCATGAAGGTATGTTTCCCTAGCCAGTTTTAACATAAATTGAACTTAAATATGAAAACATGAAAATGTAATTACATTTTTCCCCACTGACAATCTCCTTCTTCCCCACAAAGAGAAAAATTGCAAATAATTAGCATTAGTTGAAAAGAAGTGTATTCTAATTTACTTTAATTATTTACCCAATACTCTTGGTCTTTGTTCATAGTCGGTAAGTATTTATCTATATTCAATTATAACCCCTGAATATATTATGTTCATCATTTTGAAAATTTTGTTTATTGCATCAACTTTAAGGCCATCGTTTTTAGCTCACCAAGCTAGAATGGTTGGGTGTTGTAGAAATACTACAACCTATCCACGATAACTTCCAACTATCGGTTTTTAAATTTACAATTACATTTTTGTATCAAGTCACGCATTGCACGTTTATCTAACGTGTTTTTTTTTATCTACTGAACTGGTTTGGCGGTCCTTTAATTCACAATGGTAAAAATATGTTCGATAAATAATTGTGAAAACACAATCAAGATATATTTAAGGTCTATACATTGTCTTTAAACTGATTTTCCTACTTCCCAACTAAAAAAAAAACAAACAAACAGAAGAGTAAAATTTTTATATCAAGTTTTCTAATAAACTGGTTTTTTAGACCTTTAATTCACAATGGTAAGCATATGTTCGAAAAACAATTTCGAAGAAACAATCGAAATAGAACCTATGCATAGAAATTTCTTTAAAACTGATATCCTTCTTCCCCACTAAGAAAGATGAATTAAACAGATGAGTATAATTTTATTTAAAGCTTTCTGAAACCTTTTGGTTTCGTTCATAGTGGATTAGTTTTCATCGAAATTTAATGAAACTCATTTTAATGTTCTGGTTTTGTTTCTGCAAATTTGTCATTGTGTTCACTTTTAAAGCTTTTTTGTGTTAGATCATTACGACAGAATGCCTAGAAGTTGTAAAAATGCGTTTACTTATTCATGATGAATGCCAACTATTGGTTTTGACCTTTTTTATTTTTCATCTTTTACATTCAACAATTGTATACATATGTGTTTGTTTCACTTAATCCAAATCTGGTGTTTTTATTTTTCATTTAGCAGGGAATTTATTGTCTGTAAGGCTTCTGACTAATGACCTCTCTTTTGTCTATGGAGAAAGAGAAATGAATCTTGAGTATCATTTTTAAATGAAGTGTAATTTTCATTTGTTGTTCATTTATTCTCCTCTACCCTTGTGCTCGTCCATAGTGCGTAAGTATACATTTTAATTCATGAACAAAATCTCTCAAAATTCTCGGTCTTTATATTTAATATTTGTCCATGTGTTTACCTGATAGGCTTTTTGTTCTAGGTCACTATGATATATATTGCTTATGTGTGGTAAAATTACTACCACCTATTCCTAACCACTTCTAACTATAAGTTTTGAAATACACATTTCTCATCTCTTTCAAAATCACGGATTGTCTGTTTATTTCATTTGTTTGTTTTGTTTAAACTGGTTTGAATTTTTCGGTTAGAATGAATATTTGTGCAGAATAGCAAAGTTATGTTTCTTCAACCATTGTAACCATCAATGTCACTTAAAAACAAAGGCATGGAAATAATCATGAAGGCTTTCAACTGATGATCTCTCACACTCTCCCTCAAAGAAAAGAAATGGAAAGGATTAATATCATTTGTATATGTATTTTGATATATATGTATATTTTTGTTTACCCCCTTCACTTGTTTGTTATGTTTGTAGTGGGTAAGTATTTCAACAAATAATTCATTATAACCTTGGAATATATTTGGTGTTGCTTTTTAATCTTTTCCTTCCTATTAACTTTTTTTTTTAAAGATTACCACGATAAAATGCCTGTGTTTTCTTAAATTGCTTTAATGAATTTCGTGTTGTTATTTTTCATTTAGCATGGATATATGTGCACAATGGTAAACATATGTTTTCCAAACTGAACCGCAATTGTCACGTTATATATATATATTTTTTTGTTTACCCCCTTCACTTGTTTGTTATGTTTGTAGTGGGTAAGTATTTCAACAAATAATTAATTATAACCTTGGAATATATTTGGTGTTGCTTTTTAATCTTTTCCTTCCTATTAATTTTTTTTTTTAAAGATTACCACGATAAAATGCTTGTGTTTTCTTAAATTGCTTTAATGAATTTCGTGTTGTTATATTTCATTTAGCATGGATATATGTGCACAATGGTAAACATATGTTTTCCAAACTAAACCGCAATTGTCACGTTAATATAATGGCATACAAATTGTGTCTAATACTTCCAACTGATGATCTCTTTCTTTCCTACGAACAAAACGAGAACATAATGAGTATCATTATTATTTGAACTTATTGTAATGAATATTTTTATTTTGATATTCTCTCGGTTAGATGGGATATTCGTGCAGAATGGCAAAGTTATGTTTCTTCAACCATTGTAAACATCAATGTCACTAAAATACAAAGGCTTGAAAATAATCGCAAAGGCTTCCAACTGATGATCTCACACTTCCCCCTCATTAAAAAGAAATGGAAAGGATTAGCATCTGTTTTGTATGTAGTGTATTATAATATCATCATCTTTTGTTTACCCCCTACTCTTGGTCTTTGTTCATAGTCTGTAAGTATTTATCCAAATTCAATTATAACCTATTTATATACTTCGGTCAACTTTTTGAACATTTTTTGTAATGCATTAACTTTAAGGCCATCTTTTTTTAGCTCACCAAGATAGAATGGTTGGGTGTTGTAGAAATTTTACTACCTATCCACAATAACTTCCGACCATCGTTTTTTAATATACCATTACATTTGTGTATCAAGTCAAGCATTGCACGTTTATCTAACGTGTTTCTTTTTTATCTAACGAACTGGTTATGAGGTCTTTTAATTTACAATGGTAAAAATATGTTCAATAAACAATTTTGAACAAACAATCGAAATAGAACCTATGCATAGACATTTTTTTAAAAACTGATATCCTTCTTCCCCACTAAGAAAGATGAATTAAACAGATGAGTATAATTTTATTTAAAGTTTTCTGAAACATTTTAGCTTCGTTCATAGTGGATTAGTTTTCATCAAAATTTAATAAAACTCATTTTGATGTTCTGGTTTTCTTTCTGCAAATTTGTCATTGTGTTCACTTTTAAAGCTTTTTTGTTTAGATCATTACGACAGAATGCCTAGAAGTTGTAAAAATGCGTTTACTTATTCATGATGAATGCCAACTATTAGTTTTGACCTTTTTTATTTTTCATCTTTTACATTCAACAATTGTATACATATATGTTTGTTTCACTTAATCCAAATCTGGTGTTTTTTTTTTCGTTTAGCAGGGAATTTATTGTCTGTAAGGCTTCTGACTAATGACCTCTCTTTTGTCTATGGAGAAAGAGAAATGAATCTTGAGTATCATTTTTAAATGAAGTGTAATTTTCTTTTGTTGTTCATTTATTTCCCTCTACCCTTGTGCTCGTCCATAGTGCGTAAGTATACATTTTAATTCATGAACAACATCTCTCAAAATTCTCGGTCTTTATATTTAATATTTGTCCTTGTGTTTACCTGATAGGCTTTTTGTTCTAGGTCACTATGATATATATTGCTTATGTGTGGTAAAATTACTACCACCTATTCCTAACCACTTCTAACTATAAGTTTTGAAATACACATTTCTCATCTCTTTCAAAATCACGGATTGTCTGATTATTTTATTTGTTTGTTTTGTTTAAACTGGTTTTGAATTTTTCGGTTAGAATGAATATTTGTGCAGAATAGCAAAGTTATGTTTCTTCAACCATTGTAACCATCAATGTCACTTAAAAACAAAGGCATGGAAATAATCATGAAGGCTTTCAACTGATGATCTCTCACACTCTCCCTCAAAGAAAAGAAATGGAAAGGATTAATATAATTTGTATATGTATTTTGATATATATATATATTTTTGTTTACCCCCTTCACTTGTTTGTTATGTTTGTAGTGGGTAAGTATTTCAACAAATAATTAATTATAACCTTGGAATATATTTGGTGTTGCTTTTTAATCTTTTCCTTCCTATTAACTTTTTTTTTTAAAGATTACCACGATAAAATGCTTGTGTTTTCTTAAATTGCTTTAATGAATTTCGTGTTGTTATTTTTCATTTAGCATGGATATATGTGCACAATGGTAAACATATGTTTTCCAAACTGAACCGCAATTGTCACGTTAATATAATGGCATACAAATTGTGTCTAATACTTCCAACTGATGATCTCTTTCTTTCCTACGAACAAAACGAGAACATAATGAGTATCATTATTATTTGAACTTATTGTAATGAATATTTTTATTTTGATATTCTCTCGGTTAGATGGGATATTCGTGCAGAATGGCAAAGTTATGTTTCTTCAACCATTGTAACCATCAATGTCACTAAAATACAAAGGCTTGAAAATAATCGCAAAGGCTTCCAACTGATGATCTCACACTTCCCCCTCATTAAAAAGAAATGGAAAGGATTAGCATCTGTTTTGTATGTAGTGTATTATAATATCATCATCTTTTGTTTACCCCCTACTCTTGGTCTTTGTTCATAGTCTGTAAGTATTTATCCAAATTCAATTATAACCTATTTATATACTTCGGTCAACTTTTTGAACATTTTTTGTAATGCATTAACTTTAAGGCCATCTTTTTTTAGCTCACCAAGATAGAATGGTTGGGTGTTGTAGAAATTTTACTACCTATCCACAATAACTTCCGACCATCGTTTTTTAATATACCATTACATTTGTGTATCAATTCAAGCATTGCACGTTTATCTAACGTGTTTCTTTTTTATCTAACGAACTGGTTTTGAGGTCTTTTAATTTACAATGGTAAAAATATGTTCAATAAACAATTTTGAACAAACAATCGAAATAGAACCTATGCATAGACATTTTTTTTTAAACTGATATCCTTCTTTCCCACTAAGAAAGATGAATTAAACAGATGAGTATAATTTTATTTAAAGTTTTCTGAAACATTTTAGCTTCGTTCATAGTGGATTAGTTTTCATCGAAATTTAATAAAACTCATTTTGATGTTCTGGTTTTCTTTCTGCAAATTTGTCATTGTGTTCACTTTTAAAGCTTTTTTGTTTAGATCATTACGACAGAATGCCTAGAAGTTGTAAAAATGCGTTTACTTATTCATGATGAATGCCAACTATTAGTTTTGACCTTTTTTATTTTTCATCTTTTACATTCAACAATTGTATACATATAGGTTTGTTTCACTTACTCCAAATCTGGTTGTTTTTTTTTCGTTTAGCAGGGAATTTATTGTCTGTAAGGCTTCTGACTAATGACCTCTCTTTTGTCTATGGAGAAAGAGAAATGAATCTTGAGTATCATTTTTAAATGAAGTGTAATTTTCTTTTGTTGTTCATTTATTTCCCTCTACCCTTGTGCTCGTCCATAGTGCGTAAGTATACATTTTAATTCATGAACAACATCTCTCAAAATTCTCGGTCTTTATTTGTAATATTTGTCCTTGTGTTTACCTGATAGGCTTTTTGTTCTAGGTCACTATGATATATATTGCTTATGTGTGGTAAAATTACTACCACCTATTCATAACCACTTCTAACTATAAGTCTTGAAATATACATTTCTCATCTCTTTCAAAATCACGGATTGTCTGTTTATTGTATTTGTTTGTTTTGTTTAAACTGGTTTTGAATTTTTCGGTTAGAATGGATATTTGTGCAGTATGGCAAAGTTATGTTTCTTCAACCATTGTAACCATCAATGTCACTTAAAAACAAAGGCATGGAAATAATCATGAAGGCTTTCAACTGATGATCTCACACTCTCCCTCAAAGAAAAGAAATGGAAAGGATTAACATCATTTGTATATGTATTTTGATATATATATTTTTTTTTTACCCCCTTCACTTGTTTGTTATGTTTGTAGTGGGTAAGTATTCCAACAAATAATTAATTATAACCTTGGAATATATTTGGTGTTGCTTTTTAATCTTTTTCTTTCTATTAACTTTTTTTTTGTAAAGATTACCATGGTAAATGCTTGTGTTTTCTTAAATTGCTTTAATGAATTTCGTGTTGTTATTTTTCATTTAGCATGGATATATGTGCACAATGGTAAACATATGTTTTCCAAACTGAATGCAATTGTCACGTTAATATAATGGCATACAAATTGTGTCTAATACTTCCAACTGATGATCTCTTTCTTTCCTACGAACAAACGAGAACAAAATGAGTATCATTATTATTTGAACTTATTGTAATGAATATTTTTATTTTGATATTCTTTCGGTTAGAAGGGTTATTCGTGCAGAATGGCAAAGTTATGTTTCTTCAACCATAGTAAACATCAATGTCACTAAAATACAAAGGCTTGGAAATAATCGCTAAGGCTTCCAACTGATGATCTCACACTTCCCCCTCATTAAAAAGAAATGGAAAGGATTAGCATCTGTTGTGTATGTAGTGCATTATAATATCATCATCTTTTTTTTACCCCCTACTCTTGGTCTTTGTTCATAGTCTGTAAGTATTTATCCAAATTCAATTATAACCTATTTATATACTTCGGTCAACTTTTTGAACATTTTTTGTAATCCATCAACTTTAAGGCCATCTTTTTTTTAGCTCACCAAGATAGAATTGTTGGGTGTTGTAGAAATTTTACTACCTATCCACAATAACTTCCGACCATCGTTTTTTGATTTACCATTACATTTGTGTATCAAGTCAAGCATTGCACGTTTATCTAACGTGTTTCTTTTTTATCTAACGAACTGGTTTTGAGGTCTTTTTATTTACAATGGTAAAAATATGTTCAATAAACAATTTTGAACAAACAATCGAAATAGAACCTATGCATAGACATTTTTTTTTAAACTGATATCCTTCTTTCCCACTAAGAAAGATGAATTAAACAGATGAGTATAATTTTATTTAAAGTTTTCTGAAACATTTTAGCTTCGTTCATAGTGGATTAGTTTTCATCGAAATTTAATAAAACTCATTTTGATGTTCTGGTTTTCTTTCTGCAAATTTGTCATTGTGTTCACTTTTAAAGCTTTTTTGTTTAGATCATTACGACAGAATGCCTAGAAGTTGTAAAAATGCGTTTACTTATTCATGATGAATGCCAACTATTAGTTTTGACCTTTTTTATTTTTCATCTTTTACATTCAACAATTGTATACATATAGGTTTGTTTCACTTACTCCAAATCTGGTTGTTTTTTTTTCGTTTAGCAGGGAATTTATTGTCTGTAAGGCTTCTGACTAATGACCTCTCTTTTGTCTATGGAGAAAGAGAAATGAATCTTGAGTATCATTTTTAAATGAAGTGTAATTTTCTTTTGTTGTTCATTTATTTCCCTCTACCCTTGTGCTCGTCCATAGTGCGTAAGTATACATTTTAATTCATGAACAACATCTCTCAAAATTCTCGGTCTTTATTTGTAATATTTGTCCTTGTGTTTACCTGATAGGCTTTTTGTTCTAGGTCACTATGATATATATTGCTTATGTGTGGTAAAATTACTACCACCTATTCATAACCACTTCTAACTATAAGTCTTGAAATATACATTTCTCATCTCTTTCAAAATCACGGATTGTCTGTTTATTGTATTTGTTTGTTTTGTTTAAACTGGTTTTGAATTTTTCGGTTAGAATGGATATTTGTGCAGTATGGCAAAGTTATGTTTCTTCAACCATTGTAACCATCAATGTCACTTAAAAACAAAGGCATGGAAATAATCATGAAGGCTTTCAACTGATGATCTCACACTCTCCCTCAAAGAAAAGAAATGGAAAGGATTAACATCATTTGTATATGTATTTTGATATATATATTTTTTTTTTACCCCCTTCACTTGTTTGTTATGTTTGTAGTGGGTAAGTATTCCAACAAATAATTAATTATAACCTTGGAATATATTTGGTGTTGCTTTTTAATCTTTTTCTTTCTATTAACTTTTTTTTTGTAAAGATTACCATGGTAAATGCTTGTGTTTTCTTAAATTGCTTTAATGAATTTCGTGTTGTTATTTTTCATTTAGCATGGATATATGTGCACAATGGTAAACATATGTTTTCCAAACTGAATGCAATTGTCACGTTAATATAATGGCATACAAATTGTGTCTAATACTTCCAACTGATGATCTCTTTCTTTCCTACGAACAAACGAGAACAAAATGAGTATCATTATTATTTGAACTTATTGTAATGAATATTTTTATTTTGATATTCTTTCGGTTAGAAGGGTTATTCGTGCAGAATGGCAAAGTTATGTTTCTTCAACCATAGTAAACATCAATGTCACTAAAATACAAAGGCTTGGAAATAATCGCTAAGGCTTCCAACTGATGATCTCACACTTCCCCCTCATTAAAAAGAAATGGAAAGGATTAGCATCTGTTGTGTATGTAGTGCATTATAATATCATCATCTTTTTTTTACCCCCTACTCTTGGTCTTTGTTCATAGTCTGTAAGTATTTATCCAAATTCAATTATAACCTATTTATATACTTCGGTCAACTTTTTGAACATTTTTTGTAATCCATCAACTTTAAGGCCATCTTTTTTTTAGCTCACCAAGATAGAATTGTTGGGTGTTGTAGAAATTTTACTACCTATCCACAATAACTTCCGACCATCGTTTTTTGATTTACCATTACATTTGTGTATCAAGTCAAGCATTGCACGTTTATCTAACGTGTTTCTTTTTTATCTAACGAACTGGTTTTGAGGTCTTTTTATTTACAATGGTAAAAATATGTTCAATAAACAATTTTGAACAAACAATCGAAATAGAACCTATGCATAGACATTTTTTTTAAAACTGATATCCTTCTTCCCCACTAAGAAAGATGAATTAAACAGATGAGTAAAATTTTATTTAAATTTTTCTGAAACCTTTTGGCTTCGTTCATAGTGGATTAGTTTTCATCAAAATTTAATAAAACTCATTTTGATGTTCTGGTTTCGTTTCTGCAAATTTGTCATTGCGTTCACTTTTAAAGCCTTTTTGTTTTAAATCATTACGACAGAAAGCAAATGAGTTGTAAAAATGCGTTTACTAATTCATGATAAATGCCAACTATCGGTTATGACCTTTTTTATTTTTCATCTTTTACATTCAACAATTGTATACATATATGTTTGTTTCACTTAATCCAAATCTGGTGTTTTTATTTTTCATTTAGCAGGGAATTTATTGTCTGTAAGGCTTCTGACTAATGACCTCTCTTTTGTCTATGGAGAAAGAGAAATGAATCTTGAGTATCATTTCTAAATGAAGTGTAATTTTCATTTGTTTTTCATTTATTTTCATCTACCCCTGTGCTCGTCCATAGCGCGTAAGTATCCATTTTAATTTATCAACAACATCTCTCTAAATTCTCGGTTTTTATTTTTAATATTCGTCCATGTGTTTACCTGATAGGCTTTTTGTTCTAGGTCACTATGATATATAATGCTTATTTGTGGTAGAATTACTACCACCTATTCATGACAACTTTTAACCATAAGTTTCGAAATATACATTTTTCATCTCTTTCAAAATCACGGATTGTCCGTTTATTTATTTGTTTGTTTTGTTTAAACTGGTTATGATTTTTTTTCTCGGTTAAAAGGGATATTTGTGCAGAATAGCAAAGTTATGTTTCTTCAACCATTGTAACCATCAATGTCACTTAAAAACAAAGGCATGGAAATAATCATTGAAGGCTTTCAACTGATGTTCTTACACTCTCCCTCACAGAAAAGAAATGGAAAGGATTAACATCATTTGTATATGTATTTTGATATATATTTTTGTTTACCCCCTTCACTTGTTTGTTATGTTCGTAGTGGGTAAGTATTCCAAAAAAAAAAAAATTATAACCTCGGAATATATTTGGTGATGCTTTTTAATCTTTTCCTTTCTATTAACTTTTTTGTTTAAAGGTTACTACGATAAAATGCTTGTGTTTTCTTAAATTGCTTTAATGAATTTCGTGTTGTTATTTTTTTCATTAAGCATGGATATATGTGCACAATGGTAAACGTATGTTTTCCAAACTGAACTGTAATTGTCACGTAAATATAATGGCATACAATTAGTCTCTAATGCTTCCAACTGATGATCTCATTCTTTCCTACCTACAAAACAAGAACAAAATGAGTTTCATTATTATTTGAACTTATTGTAATGAATACTTTTGTTTTGATATTCTTTTGGCTAGAAGGGATATTCGTGCAGAATGGCAAAGTTATGTTTCTTCAACCATTGTAACCATCAATGTCACTACAATACAAAGGCTTGAAAATAATCACACAGGCTTCCAACTGATGATCTCACTTTCTCTTCAATAAAAAGAAATGGAAAGGATTAGCATATGTTGTATATGTAGTATATTCTAATATCATCTTTATTTCTTACCCCCTACTCTTGGTCTTTGTTCATAGCGTGTAAGTATTTATCTAAACTCAATTATAACCCCTGAATATATTATTTTCATCTTTTTGAATCATTTTCATTGTGTTTATTTTAATTTATTATAAATCGTATCAAGATAGAATTCTAGGGTGTTGTACACTTGCTACCACCAATTCATGAAAATTCAAGACCATACGTTTCGAAATTATAATTTTTCATCTTTTACGAAGTCATGGATGTATGTATATTGTAATTGTTTGCTTTTTTGACTGAACTGGTGTTGTAATTGTTCATTTGGCAGTGATATTCGTGCACAGTAGTAAAGATATGTGTCCTTAATAATTGTAACAAAAAATATCACATACAAATAAAAGGCATGACAATTGTCTTGAATGCTTCCAGCTGATGATCTCCTGCATCATCATGAACAAAACTAAAAACAAGAAATGGGTATCATCTTATTTTGAAGTGTATCATAATATTAATTTAGTGTCTTCTATCCTGAACCCTTGGGCTTCATTCATTGCGAGTATTAATTTAAAATCAATCAATTGGTTTCATAAACATTTTCCATGTACATGTATTTACCTAATTGGCCTAAATAGCTTACCACGATATAATGCTTTAATGTTGTATACATCTTACCTACTATGACGAATTCCAACCATAGGATTTTGAAATTTAGATTTTGCATCTTCTATGAAGTCACGGAGTTTTCAATATAATATGTTTGACTTAGTATAATAATCTGTTACTGTAATCCTTTGGTTATTAGGATAAATCGTAAATAATCATGAAGGTATGTTTCCCTAGCCAGTTTTAACATAAATTGAACTTAAATATGAAAACATGAAAAATGTAATTACATTTTTTCCCACTGACAATCTCCTTCTTCCCTACAAAGAGAAAAATTGCAAATTATTAGCATCATTTAAAAAAAGAAGTGTATTCTAATATCATTTTAATTATTTACCCACTACTCTTGGTCTTTGTTCATAGTCAGTAAGTATTTATCTATATTCAATTATAACCCCTGAATATATTATGTTAATTTCTTTGAATATTTTGTTCATTGCATCAACTTTAAGGCCATCGTTTGTAGCTCACCAAGCTTAAATGGTTGGGTGTTGTAGAAATACTACCACCTATCCACGATAACTTCCAATCATCGGTGTTTAAATTTACAATTACATTTTTGTATCAAGTCACACATTGCACGTTTATATAACGTGTTTTTTTATCTACTGAAATGATTTGACGGTCCTTTAATTCACAATGGTAAAAATATGTTCGATAAACAATTGTTAAAACACAATCAAGATAGGATTAAGGCCTATATATTGTCTTAAAACTGATTTTCCTACTTTCCCACTAAGAAAGATAAATTAAACAGATGAGTATAATTTTTATATCAAGTTTTCTAATGAACTGGTTTTTTAGACCTTTAATTCAAAATGGTAAGAATATGTTCGAAAAACAATTTCGAAGAAGCATTCGAAATAGAACCTATGCATAGACATTTCTTTAAAACTGATATCCTTCTTTCCCACTGAGAAAGATGAATTAAACAGATGAGTATAATTTTTTTTAAAGTTTTCTGAAACCTTTTGGCTTCGTTCATAGTGGATTAGTTTTCATCGAAATTTAATAAAACTCATTTTGATGTTCTGGTTTTGTTTCTGCAAATTTGTCATTGTGTTCACTTTTAAAGCCTTTTTGGTTTAGATCATTACGACAGAATACCTAGGAGTTGTAAAAATGCGTATACCTTTTCATGATGAATGCCAACTATCGGTTTTGACCTTTTTTATTGTTCATCTTTTACATTCAACAAATGCATACATATGCGTTTGTTTTACTTAATCCAAATCTGGTGTTTTTATTTTTCATTTAGCAGGGAATTTATTGTCTGTAAGGCTTCAGACTAATGACCTCTCTTTTGTCTATGGAGAAAGAGAAATGAATCTTGAGTATCATTTTTAAATGAAGTGTAATTTTCTTTTGTTGTTCATTTATTCTCCTCTACCCTTGTGCTCGTCCATAGCGCGTAAGTATCCATTTTAATTCATTAACAACATCTCTCTAAATTCTCGGTTTTTATTTTTAATATTCGTCCATGTGTTTACCTGATAGGCTTTTTGTTCTAGGTCACTATGATATATAATGCTTATTTGTGGTAGAATTACTACCATCTATTCATGACAACTTCTAACCATAAGTTTCGAAATATACATTTCTCTTCTCTTTCAAAATCACGGATTGTCCTATTATTTTATTTGTTCGTTTTGTTTAAACTGGTTATGAATTTTTCGGTTAGAAGGGATATTTGTGCAGAATAGCAAAGTCATGTTTCTTCAACCATTGTAACCATCAATGTCACTTAAAAACAAAGGCATGGAAATAATCATTGAAGGCTTTCAACTGATGATCTCACACTCTCCCTCAAAGAAATAAAAAATGGAAAGGATTAACATCATTTGTATATGTATTTTGATATATATTTTTGTTTACCCCCTTTACTTGTTTGTTATGTTTGTAGTGGGTAAGTATTCCAACAAATAATTAATTATAACCTTGGAATATATTTGGTGTTGCTTTTTAATTTTTTTCTTTCTATTAACTTTTTTTTTTAAAGATTACCACGATAAAATGCTTGTTTTTTCTTAAATTGCTTTAATGAATTTCGTGTTGTTATTTTTCATTTAGCATGGATATATCGTCGCCGTTTTCACGAACCGGCACAGCCCAACGCGCAACGAAATAAGTACATTCTGAGAAAAACGCGTTTTACGTTTAGCCCGTTTTGAATTCGCCAGAAACATGCCTTATGTCAAATTTTATATCACAAAATACATATCAATGAAAGGAAAATATTCTGTATTTTCTATACATTCCATTTGTTAAGCATAATGACAATTACTATTAATATTACGAAGCTTTGGACTCTCGTGCCGGTTCGTGAAAATATTATTTTGCTGTTTACGTAGCAAAAATATTTTCACGAACCGGCACAAGCCACTGTGTCGTTTTTCCTATGTAACTTTACGCGCAAGTTAATGCGCTCGCGCTGTCTAGCGCGTATTTTATTTTCACGAACCGGCACAACCGCCTGTGTCGCGTCGTCTAGGTCTTGTAAGCGCAAAGATATTTTCACGAACCGGCACAGCCCATTGACTTATAACGGCGCGTGCCGGTTCGTGAAAATATGAATCGTGCTTTTTGGCTCGTGTGTCGTTTTTGTCATTTGTGTAACCATGGATATCTCAAAGACTAAAGCGTTTTGGATGCTGAAATTTGGTGAGATGAAAGATTGTTGATAACTTATGCTAAAAATGCAAAAAAAATAAAAACTACATTTTGAAGGGATTTCGGTGGCTTGTGCCGGTTCGTGAAAACGGCGACGATATGTGCACAATGGTAAACTTATGTTTTCCAAACTGAACCGCAATTGTCACGTTAATTTAATAGCATACAAATTGTGTCTAATACTTCCAACTGATGATCTCTTTCTTTCCTACGAACAAAACGAGATCAAAATGAGTATCATTATTATTTGAACTTATTGTAATGAATATTTTTATTTTGATGTTTTTTCGGTTAGAAGAGATATTCGTGCAGAATGGCAAAGTTATGTTTCTTCAACCATTGTAAACATCAATGTCACTAAAATACAAAGGCTTGAAAATAATCGCAAAGGCTTCCAACTGATGATCTCACACTTCCCCCTCAATTTAAAGAAATGGAAATGATTAACATCTGTTGTGTATGTAGTGTATTATAATATCATCATCTTTTTTTTACCCCCTACTCTTGGTCTTTGTTCATAGTCTGTAAGTATTTATCCAAATTCAATTATAACCTATTTATATACTTCGGTCAACTTTTTGAACACTTTTTGTAATGCATCAACTTTAAGGCCATCTTATTTTAGCTCACCAAGATAGAATGGTTGGGTGTTGTAGAAATTTTACTACCTATCCACAATAACTTCCGACCATCGTTTTTTTTTATTTTTACCATTACATTTGTATATCAAGGCAAGCATTGCACGTTTATCTAACGTGTTTCTTTTTTATCTAACGAACTGGCTTTGAGGTCTTTTAATTTACAATGGTAAAAATATGTTCATTAAACAATTTTGAAGAAACAATCGAAATAGAACCTATGCATAGACATTTTTTTATAAACTGATATCCTTCTTCCCCACTAAGAAAGATGAATTAAACAGATGAGTATGATTTTATTTAAAGTTTTCCTAAACCTTTTGGCTTCGTTCATAGTGGATTAGTTTTCATCGAAATTTAATAAAACTCATTTTGATGTTCTGGTTTTGTTTCTGCAAATTTGTCATTGTGTTCACTTTTAAAGCCTTTTTGGTTTAGATCATTACGACAGAATACCTAGGAGTTGTACAAATGCGTTTTACTTAATCATGATGAATGCCAACTATCGGTTTTGACCTTTTTTATTGATCATCTTTTACATTCAACAATTGCATACATATGTGTTTGTTTTACTTAATCCAAATCTGGTGTTTTTATTTTTCGTTTAGCAGGGAATTTATTGTCTGTAAGGCTTCCGACTAATGACCTCTCTTTTGTCATGTTTAAATTTGTATTACCTGAATTTACAATGTATTACATGTATGCTATGTAGGAATTGTGTATCATTATTGTTGTTTGTAATTAATTATTTTCATGTATCAGGCATAAATGTTCATTTCTATTCCGCCCTTTTCCTTCTTTTCCTTCTTTTCCTTCTTTTCTAAGCGCATAGGGACTTTCTTTGTGTGAGTGATATGCGCTATACAAATAACGTTCATTATTATTATGGAGAAAGAGAAATGAATCTTGAGTATCATTTTTAAATGAAGTGTAATTTTCTTTTGTTGTTCATTTATTCTCCTCTACCCTTGTGCTCGTCCATAGCGCGTAAGTATCCATTTCAATTCATTTACAACATCTCCCTAAATTCTCGGTTTTTATTTTTAACCCGTTCCTTCCGAAATTATTCAGCCTGATAGCCACCCCACAAACGAGATTAAAAATCGAAAACTCGACTCCTTCGCTGCCGTACCGTGCGACTGTTCAGCGCGCAGAACAATGCGTGTGCGTTGAAGCGACCTAAAGCCTGGCCAGTCGCTTCGACGAGCATGCGCAGATCATTTGGCAATCTGCCGTGCTCTAACCTCTAAATTCTTTCAGCTCTTCCGTACGGTAGGTTTTTTTTCTTCGTTATCTTTTTTTCCTCTTCTACCTACTTATTTTGTTCTTCTTCTTTCTCCTCTGTATCTTTTTTTTGTCCTTGTCACTCTTATTCCTCCTCCTTCTTCTTCTTCTTTTTCTTCTTCTTCCTATTCGTCTTATGTATCTCTTTTTATTTTGATACTCGATTTTATGAGAAAATACACAGTTTATAAAAAGTAAACTATTTCAATGTAAGTTTCTGTTGCATCAAATTTAATTGAAATAGTTGATCAGCCAAAATTGACTGTTATAATTTACGTCGGACATTATACTGTAGCGAAAATATATAAACATGATCAAATGAAACTCAAGAAGAATCCAGAACGGGGGGGGGGGGAGGGGGGGTGAAAGGAGAGCCACTGGAAACTGGAGCCCTGCTGTTGTACTGAGCGAGGCGGGAAGATTCGCCGGCAATTCGCTCGAAGATACTAATAAATACAGTACAATAACGATGCGCCCAACTTTCTCTCTCTCTCTCTCTCTCTCTCTCTCTCTTTCTCTCTGTCTGTCTGTCTCTCTATCTCTCGATAAAAACCGTTCATTATACTTCATCTCTCTCATACTGTTTTCTGTTCCGCGATTTCCGAAAGCACGTTTCGACATATAAATAAGAATTGTTAATCATATAACGCATAGCCAGAGTTTACCCTAAAATATTCATGCAAATATATTACAATCATGGAAATATAAAGGAATAAACAAGAGGATGTAATTAAATAAAATGTCACAGACAAAAAGATGATACGGGAAATGTTTGCTTCTCTCTCTCTTGATCGCTCGTTCTCTCAATGCCAGTTTCCGTCTTTCGTTGGTTTCTGTTCCGCTATTTGTTTTTATACCGAAATTGTTCCTTCCGATTTTGAGAAAAATTATTATACAATATTTTTAAAATGAAGAAGAAAAAACGGAACTGACGGCTGATATCGAAATGAGAAGAATATTACTGTACAATAATTAAAAAAGTAAGAGTTTGGATATAAAAAAATCTCTTTTGCAAAACAATAATACGAAACAATCTTTTTTGACAGAACTAATATACGTCGGACGAAGGAAATAACTCCTTGGTCGGACATTATACTTTAGCGAAAATGTATTTTTTTTTAAAGAACTAAAGAAACATTCTGAAGGGGGGGGGGGGGGTTGATCAGATAGACAACTAGCATAATAATAAATACAGTACAGGCTACGTCCAACTTTCTATCTCCCTCTCTCTCTCCCTCTCTCTCTCTCTCTCTCTATCTGTCAATGTTGTTCCGCCATTTGCTTGTATGCCGGCATCATTCCTTCTTTGAGATAAATTATGATAAGATATCCATGATGATGAAAACATACATTTTAAATACTAGGGAACAAAAATAGAGAACGAGCGGCTGATAATGTAAAAATGAATATTACTGTACGCAAATTATAGAAAGTAAAAGTTTTGATTTTGAATGTAAATCTCTGTTGCATCAAAATAAAATGAAACGTTCTTTATATCGACGGAAATAATATACATCGGACATTATACTTTACCACAAAAGGGTCATCTAGAAGTAGGTGGATAATAAGAGAAAGAAGAGAAAGAATGAAACTTTCTCTTTCAAAAACAGAAGAATAATGGAGAGGGAGACAAGGACAAATACACAATAAATAAATATAAACAAGATAGGATTCTAGAGCGGAAGATGATATAGGGGAAACGAAATAGTTTGGAAGTATTGCCTGGAGAGCAAAATAATTATTCTGTTTTATTTACTAATGTAAAGCGTGTTGATCATGTTTTATGTAAAGGCGCTATATAATATCAATATATATGAATATATTGGCAAATTTTGACAATTATAGTTTGTAAGTATGTATTGACAAAGTACATACAAATACAAATGACACAGAAATGTCTGCAAGTATTTGGGACCTATATAGAATATGTGAAAAGAGCTATATCTTTGTCTTTGGCCCATGATCCTACAGCTTAGTTACGTAAGAGGAACAAAGAACGTTGACGAATGAAAAGGTTGTTGTCATGGTTATAAACTCCAACAATAGAAGAGAGAGAGAATAGAAGAGCGGAAGTAAGGTAAGGATATAATTGAATGACAATGACCTGGCTTACAGCACTGATGATCCTACATTGTATAACCCTGTTTTTTGTGTGTGTTTTGGGGGGAGTGGGGTCTTGTTGTTTTTGCAATCAATTAAAGGTAATATAAATCACACAAGATAAAGGAATGAACAAGAATATGTGATATGCTAAAATGTAACAGACAAAAAGATAATGATGAGAAATAATTGTTTCTCTCTCCTTTTCTCTCTCTTTTTCTCTCTCTTTATGTGTCTCTCTCCCTCTCTCTTTCCTCTCTCTCTCTCTCTCTCTCTCTCTCTCTCCAATTTCTCCCTCTCTATCCGTCTGTCTCTCTGTCTATCTGCCAATGTTGTTTCGCCATTTGCTTGTATGCCGGCACCATTCCTTCTTTGAGATAAATTATTATAACATAATCCTGATGATGTACACATATACCTTATATTGTGTATATAGGGAACGAAATAGAAAAGGAGCGGCTGGTAATGTCGAAATGAGAAGAATATTACTGTACAATAATTATACAAAGTTACCCTTTTGAATGTAAATCTCTGTTGCATCAAACTGATATAATCATTTAGTATGCGATATTCTCTCTCTCTCTATTATATGCCTGTCTCTCTGTCTATCTGTCATATGTCGTTTTCTATCTTCATCTTTCATATTGTTATCTATTTCTCCATTTGCTTGTACGCCGGCAGCATCCCTTCCTTGAGATTAATTATTATAATATAAAATTATCCCTGATGATGTTCATTATTATACCTTATATTTATTATAGGCAGCGAAAAAGAAAACGAGCGGCTGATAATGTCAAAATGAGAAGAATATTACTGTACAATATTTATACAAAATAAAAGCTTTTAATGTAAATCTATGTTGCATCAAACTGATATAAACACATTTTTATTATGCTATATTGACGGTACTATTATCCGTCGGACATTGTGCTATAGCAAAAGATATAAACAAACAAAAAAGAGAAAAACTAAAGAAAAATCTAAGGTGTGTGGGGGGGGGGGGGTAGTCGGTGAGAAAAATATCATAATAATAAATACAGAACAGACTACGTCGAACTTTCTATCTATCCTGCCCCCGCCCACCCTCCTCCTCTCTCTCTCTCTCTCTCTCTCTCTCTCCCTCTCGCTGTCTCTCTCTCTCTCTTTCTACGTCGTTTTCCATCTTCATCTTTCATAATGTTGTCTATTATTCCGCCATTTACTTGCATGCCGGCATCATCCCTTCCTTGAGATTAATGATCATAACATATCCCTGATGTTATACGTCAGACATTATACTTTAGCGAAAAGATACAATCAAACAAAAAAAGAGACGTACACAAAAGAAAAACAATCAGAACCGGGGGGGGGGGGAGTGGGGATCGGAGAAAACTTTCTATCTCCCCCTCTTTCTCAAATAATGTATATCTTCTCTCACATATACCTCCCCCCTCTCACATATACCTTAGTATGGGGAACGCTATAGAGAGTGAGCGGCTGATAAAGTCGAGATGAGAAGTATGTTACTGTCCAATACTTATAAAAGTAAAACTTTTGAATGTAAATCTCTGTTGCATTAACTGCTATACAAAAATGTTTATTATGCTATATTGACGTTACTCTACGTCGGACATCATACTTTAGCCAGAAAACATAAACAAACAAAAAAAGAGACAAACTAAATAATAAATCTGAGCTTTGAGGGGGGGGGGGGGGGGAGGGGGGGGGGGGGAGGTCGGTGATACAAAATATCATGATAATAAATCCAACATACACCTGATCAAAACTCGTTTTCGGAGACTAAATCGAGTACAACCTCGCGATCTTGCTTTAGACTGCTTGTTGTTGTTGACAATAGAAAGCTGACCTTTGGATTTTCCTTTCATGTGCAGTGAAGTGCATTGTTCCGCGCGTGCCGTTATAGGCTTTGCGCTGCTCCCAATTGAAATACCAGCAGTATTGGTATTCTGTGCATGGAAGGTCTCAGCGAAAGTCAATATCTGTGGGACAGACATCGCGGAGCTCCAAATACGCTGCTGTACGAATTTCATGTGAGAGAAAACTTGACATGCTTATGAAAAAGTACAATTATAATGAATAATATTAAAGTACAAAAAAGGGGTAATGGATAATGATAGCATATACTTTGGATAAACCCTCAAATCCACTATTTTAGTAAATTAATTGCAGGGAAAGGCAATTTTAGGCTTATAAAGACGTCATCTACCTGCCTATTTTGGGAACCTGGTATAACAGGTTCCCGTCTGTGAGTGGGTTCCACGGGAGCCTGGTATACCAGGTTCCCGGAAGGAACGGGTTAATATTCGTCCATGTGTTTACTTGATAGGCTTTCTGTTCTAGGTCAATATTATATATAATGTTTATTTGTGGTAGAATTACTACCATCTATTCATGACAACTTCTAACCATAAGTTTCGAAATATACATTTATCTTCTCTTTCAAAATCACGGATTGTCCGTTTATTTTTTTTTTTTATTTTTTTTAAACTGGTTATGAATTTTTCGATTAGAAGGGATATTTGTGCAGAATAGCAAAGTTATGTTTCTTTAACCATTGTAACCATCAATGTCACTTAAAAACAAAGGCATGGAAATAATCATTGAAGGCTTTCAACTGATGATCTCACACTCTCCCTCACATAAAAGAAATGGAAAGGATTAACATCATTTGTATATGTATTTTGCTATATATTTTTGTTTACCCCCTTCCCTTGTTTGTTATGTTCGTAGTGGGTAAGTATTCCAAAAAAATATTAATTATAACCTCGGAATATATTTGGTGATGCTTTTTAATCTTTTTCTTTCTATTAACTGTTTTGTTTAAAGATTACCACGATAAAACGCTTGTGTTTTCTTAAATTGCTTTAATGAATTTCGTGTTGTTATTTTTTCATTTAGCATGGATATATGTGCACAATGGTAAACGTATGTTTTCCAAACTAAACCGTAATTGTCACGTAAATATAATGGCATACAATTAGTCTCTAATGCTTCCAACTGATGATCTCCTTCTTTCCTACGAACAAAACAAGAACAAAATGAGTATCATTATTATTTGAACTTATTGTAATGAATATTTTTGTTTTGATATTCTTTTGGCTAGAAGGGATATTCGTGCAGAATGGCAAAGTTATGTTTCTTCAACCATTGTAACCATCAATGTCACTACAATACAAATGCTTGAAAATAATCGTAAAGGCTTCCACCTGATGATCTCACTTTCTCCTCAATAAAAAGAAATGGAAAGGATTAGCATATGTTGTATATGTAGTGTATTATAACATCATCTTTTTTTTTACCCCCTACTCTTGGTCTTTGTTCATAGCGTGTAAGTATTTATCTAAACTCAATTATAACCCCTGAATATATTATTTTCATCTTTTTGAATCATTTTTATTGTGTTTACTTTAATTTATTATAAATCGTATTAAGATAGAATTCTAGGGTGTTGTACACTTGCTACCACCAATTCATGAAAATTCAAGACCATACGTTTCGAAATTATAATTTTTCATCTTTTACGAAGTCATGGATGTATGTATATTTTAATTGTTTGCTTTTTTGACTGAACTGGTGTTGTAATTGTTCATTTGGCAGTGATATTCGTGCACAGTAGTAAAGATATTTGTCCTGAATATATTTTAACAAAAAATATCACATACAAATAAAAAGCATAACAATTGTCTTGAATGCTTCCATCTGATGATCTCCTGCATCATCATGAATAAAATAAAAACAAGAAATGGGTATCATCTTATTTTGAAGTGTATCATAATATTAATTTAGTGTCTTCTATCCTGAACCCTTAGGCTTCATTCATTGCGAATATCAATTTAAAATCAATTCAATTGGTTTCATAAACATTTTCCATGTACATGTATTTACCTAATTGGCCTAAATAGCTTACCACGATATAATGTTTTAATGTTGTATACATCTAACCTACCATGACGAATTCCAACCATAGGATTTTGAAATTTTGATTTTGCATCTTCTATGAAGTCACGGAGTTTTCAATATAATATGTTTGACTTACTATAATAATCTGTTACTGTAATCCTTTCGTTATTAGGGTAAATCGTAAATAATCATGAAGGTATGTTTCCCTAGCCAGTTTTAACATAAATTGAACTTAAATATGAAAACATGAAAAATGTAATTAAATTTTTTTCCCACTGACAATCTCCTTCTTCCCTAGAAAGAGAAAAATTGCAAATTAATAGCATCATTTGAAAAAGAAGTGTATTCTAATATCATTTTAATTATTTACCCACTACTCTTGGTCTTTGTTCATAGTCGGTAAGTATTTATCTATATTCAATTATAACCCCTGAATATATTATGTTAATTTCTTTGAATATTGTGTTCATTGCATCAACTTTAAGGCCATCGTTTTTAGCTCACCAAGCTAGAATGGTTGGGTGTTGTAGAAATATTACCACCTATCCACGATAACTTCCAATCATCGGTGTTTAAATTTACAATTACATTTTTGTATCAAGTCACACATTGCACGTTTATCTAACGTGTTTTTTATCTACTGAAATGATTTGGCGGTCCTTTAATTCACAATGGTAAAAATATGTTCGATAAACAATCGTGAAAACACAATCAAGATAGGATTAAGGCCTATACATTGTCTTTAAACTGATTTTCCTACTTCCCCACTAAGAAAGATAACTTAAACAGATGAGTATAATTTTTATATCAAGTTTTCTAATGAACTGGTTTTTTAGACCTTTCATTCACAATGGTAAGAATATGTTCGAAAAACATTTTCGAAGAAGCATTCGAAATAGAACCTATGCATAGACATTTCTTTAAAACTGATATCCTTCTTCCCCACTAAGAAAGATGAATTAAACAGATGAGTGTAATTTTATTTAAAGTTTTCTGAAACCTTTTGGCTTCGTTCATAGTGGATTAGTTTTCATCGAAATTTAATAAAACTCATTTTGATGTTCTGGTTTTCTTTCTGCAAATTTGTCATTGTGTTCACTTTTAAAGCCTTGTTGGTTTAGATCATTACGACAGAATACCTAGGAGTTGTAAAAATGCGTTTTAATTAATCATGATGAATGCCAACTATCGGTTTTGACCTTTTTTATTGATCATCTTTTACATTCATCAATTGCATACATATGTGTTTGTTTTACTTAATCCAAATCTGGTGTTTTTATTTTTCGTTTAGCAGGGAATTTATTGTCTGTAAGGCTTCCGACTAATGACCTCTCTTATGTCTATGGAAAAAAGAGAAATGAATCTTGAGTATCATTTTTAAATGAAGTGTAATTTTCTTTTGTTGTTCATTTATTCTCCTCTACCCTTGTGCTCATCCATAGCGCGTAAGTATCCATTTTTAATTAATTCGTCGCTGTTTTCACGAAGTGACGGTAGTGAAAAAAATTGCATTCACTTTGCGTTACGATTTTCCTCACTACCGTCACTTCGTGAAAACAAGGACGATTTAACAACATCTCTCTAAATTCTCGGTTTTTATTTATAATATTCGTCCATGTGTTTACCTGATAGGCTTTTTGTTCTTGGTCACTATGATATATAATGCTTATTTGTGGTAGAATTACTACCACCTATTCATGACAACTTCTAACCATAAGTTTCGAAATATACATTTCTCATCTCTTTGAAAATCACGGATTGTCCGTTTGTTTGTTTTGTTTAAACTGGTTATGAATTTTTCGGTTAGAAGGGATATTTGTGCAGAATAGCAAAGTTATGTTTCTTCAACCATTGTAACAATCAATGTCACTTAAAAACAAAGGCATGGAAATAATCATTGAAGGCTTTCAACTGATGATCTCACACTCTCCCTCAAAGAAAAGAAATGGAAAGGATTAACATCATTTGTATATGTATTTTGATATATATTTATGTTTACCCCCTTCACTTGTTTGTTATGTTCGTAGTGGGTAAGTATTCAAAAAAATAATTAATTATAACCTCGGAATATATTTGGTGATGCTTTTTAATCTTTTTCTTTCTATTAACTTTTTGTTTAAAGATTACCACGATATAATTCTTGGGTTTTCTTAAATTGCTTTAATGAATTTCGTGTTGTTATTTTTTCATTTAGCATGGATATATGTGCACAATGGTAAACGTATGTTTTCCAAACTGAACCGTAATTGTCACGTAATTATAATGGCATACAATTAGTCTCTAATGCTTCCAACTGATGATCTCCTTCTTTCCTACGAACAAAATGAGTATCATTATTATTTGAACTTATTGTAATGAATATTTTTGTTTTGATATTCTTTTGGTTAGAAGGGATATTCGTGCAGAATGGCAAAGTTATGTTTCTTCAACCATTGTAACCATCAATGTCACTTCAATACAAAGGCATGGAAATAATCATGAAGCCTTTCAACTGATGATCTCACACTTCCCCTCAATAAAAGGAAATGGAAAGGATTAGCATATGTTATATAAGTAGTGTATTATAATATCGTCTTTTTTTTACCCCCTACTCTTGGTCTTTGTTCATAGTCGGTGAGTATTTATCTAAACTCAATTATAACCCCTGAATATATTATTTTCATCTTTTTTAATCGTTTTCATTGTGTTTACTTTGATTTATTATAAATCGTATTAAGATAAAACTCCAGGGTGTTGTACACTTGCTACCACCAATTCATGAAAATTCAAGACCATACGTTTCGAAATTATAATTTTTCAATTTTTACGAAGTCATGGATGTATGTATATTTTAATTGTTTGCTATTTTGACTGAACTGGTGTTGTAATTGTTCATTTGGCAGTGATATTCGTGCACAGTAGTAAAGATATTTGTCCTTAACAATTGTTACAAAAAATATCACATACAAATAAAAGGCATAACAAAATATCTTGAATGCTTTAATCTGATGATCTCCTGCATCATCATGAACAAAACAAAAACAAGAAATTTGTATCATCTTATTTTGAAGTGTATCATAATATTAATTTAGTGTCTTCTATCCTGAACCCTTGGGCTTCATTCATTGCGAGTATCAATTTAAAATCAATTCAATTGGTTTCATAAACATTTTCCATGTACATGTATTTACCTAATTGACCTAAATAGCTTACCACGATATAATGTTTTAATGTTGTATACATCTTACCTACTTTGACGAATTCCAACCATGGGATTTTGAAATTTTGATTTTGCATCTTCTATGAAGTCACGGAGTTTTCAATATAATATGTTTGACTTAGTATAATAATCTGTTACTGTAATTCTTTGGTTATTAGGATAAATCGTAAATAATCATGAAGGTATGTTTCCCTAGCCAGTTTTAACATAAATTGAACTTAAATATGAAAACATCAAAAATGTAATTATTCCCACTCTGAGTCAAATGAAGAAGTCAACAAATTTGTATTTTGTAAGTGTGATTGACCATGGTCTTTATTGAGAGTTGATTACCTCAATTAACTCGTTTCAATCAAACTGGTCAGCAAAGGAATTATAGTGAAAACATAACAAACAACAATGAATGCAAATCATTACTTCGAGCATTATAATATGTCGAGAGCGATCTGTAAGGAACCAATAGGGGGCCCAGTCGGGCGACAAAGTAATATCTCTTGACTAGCCGTAACAATTCTTCCATTCGCCTGGCCATGCGAACGGGCTTCCCCCATCTCTTGCTGGCTTTTTGCACAGACAAGAGGCATGGGTGAGCGAAGATGACTTCCAGCCGGACACCCTGAGCGTTACACACGGCATAAGCCAGGCAATCTCAGCTTCAACGGACAGGAACCCGCTCACCCCCCTATACCCCAACCAAAAACGTGGTGAGCACAAACGACTTCCCTGGGCAATACTAATTGTATTCCCAGCTTACGGACAAGTCAGGCTCGTAAAATTGTATAAATACGGCAATAAAACAATCCTCTAATAACATCAAATTTTGTCTCCCCTTCCTAACAGACCGCTTGCTCTAGATTTACATTACCACAACAATATATTTCTTGTATAAGCGATTATAGGCGTCCAAATTCGCAAGAATGCCGCGAAATGGACGAATCAAATACAGATGAAGTAAATAACATGATGTTCTACCAAAAAGTCTTTTGGGAGAACATGAAGGCAGGAGTTTGATGACATTTTCTACTACACTCAAATGCGGGTGAAAACCAATCTCTCGAAAAACAGACTCTTTTGGTCAGAAAGGCGATTCATAGAAAACAAATGTAATAAAGTACGCCAATTGTATTTTCTGACCGTATGAAAATTTCGAGTTCTGGAAAATAAGATCGGGGAAAGCCCCGCAAGGCCCGTTTTATGTTATCTGAACGCGACCAGGCGTAGCCCTTGCGAGAGTAGATTGTCATCAAACTATGCCACTAAACACTGTAAAGATAATTGTCCGAAATTTGCCCCATCGGGCTTCGAATTGAATAAATCAAAATATAACATGCCATCGAGAAAAAGCGCTCGAAGTAGCTTTTGACGCCCCTAACAAGCGGAAAAATATATGTCAACGAAAATCCTGTTATACAAGTGAAAATGAATCAAAGAATGACTGAGGAACAGAGTTATTGCTATTGCAACCCTGAACTGGTAGCGAATCGAATAAGATCAACAAACGCATAAAAAAGCGGTATCACAGGTTCGACCGTACATTTAAAGTGCCAGCCGGCCCAATAATGGCGGCCGGGGCGGTAAGAAGGTAAACAAAAATTGTTCACAAACCAAAATTGTACAAAATTCGCCCCATCGGGCTTCGAATCGAATAAATAAAGACATTTACTTGCAATTGAGAAAAAGTGCTCGAAGTAGCTTTTGAACGCCTCTAAAAAGCGGGACTATTATATGTCAACTAAAATCATGTTATGCAAGTAATGATGGATCAACAACAAAACAAAATTGGACTGAGGTACCCTGATGCAACCCTACACTGGGAGCGAAACAGGTAAAATAAGCAAACACATGAAAGCTGTATCACAGCTGCGACTGTACATTTAATTATCATCAATTTTATCCATTAGCTTAATGTCATGCCAGCCAGCCCAATATATTTTTTTTACACAACTGTTTAGCCACTTCAGTCAAATATGCTTTACAAACGACTAGAGATAGAGTCTAGCATTAACCTTAGCAGTTTTGTTGGATTGCTGGAGTTGTACAACATACTCATTATTTGTTTCGGGTTATATCTATCCTCTCTTCTCTTTCATTATGTATTTTTGTGTTCTCCTTCAATCTATCCTCTTCTCTTTTGTCATGTATTTCTTTTTTTCCCCTTCAATCTATCCTTTTTCTCCAAGTTCGTTAATTTTCTTTGTGTTTTCTTCAACTCTATCCCCCCGAGTTCTCATTCGTTATGTATTTCTTTTGTTCTCTTTTATTCTAACTTCTTCTCTTTTTTTTTATGTATTTCTTTGTTTCTCCTTCAATCTATCCTTCATAGTCTCCTTCGTCATGCATCTATTTCTTTGTTTTAATATGATAGATTCCCTTTCTCCTCCTTTATGTATTTCCCTGTTTTTCCTAAGTGTAGATCTATGATCCTCTTAGCTCTTCAATTATGTATTTCTATGTTCTTCCTTTGACTTATCCTCTTCTCTTTTCTTATGTATTTCATTGTTTTTCCTTCTCCATATCCTCTCCACTAAGTTTCCCCTTTCTGTCATCTTCCCTTCCCTTCCCTCGATCCCTGGGTGTACTGCTTGCACACAGTGCGCTGACGACCTAGACTCTTTCACCAGAGCACTTCTTGGAATTTTTTCCCGAAAATGGCTAAACAGTTGTGTAAAAAAAATATGCGCTGGCGGCCAGGGGCGGGAAGGTGGTAAAAAGTTTGTTCACGAATCTGACCATCTCTCATGAAGACCATAGAAAGAATGAAGCGAGCCGAGAGCACGCGGAGTATGGCGCGAACCTTTCTGGTTTTATTGCTGACGCCAATAAAGTCTTTCACGACCCCCCTCCCTTGACCACGCGGCGTGTGGTCTACGGCTCGGTTCGCACTTCTTCGTTCAGATTGGGAATAACCTGTTTTAGCTACTTTCGAAAAGTTCGCTAAAATGTATTATTCCCACTCTGAGTCAAATGAAGAAGTCAACAAATTTGTATTTTGTAAGTGTGATTGACCATGGTCTTTATTGAGAGTTGATTACCATAATTAACTCGTTTCAATCAAACTGGTCAGCAAAGGAATTATAGTGAAAACATAACAAACAACAATGAATGCAAATCATTACTTCGAGCATTATAATATGTCGAGAGCGATCTGTAAGGAACCAATAGGGGGCCCAGTCGGGCGACAAAGTAATATCTCTTGACTAGCCGTAACAATTCTTCCATTCGCCTGGCCATGCGAACGGGCTTCCCCCATCTCTTGCTGGCTTTTTGCACAGACAAGAGGCATGGGTGAGGGAAGATGACTTCCAGCCGGACACCCTGAGCGTTACACACGGCATAAGCCAGGCAATCTCAGCTTCAACGGACAGGAACCCGCTCACCCCCCCTATACCCCAACCAAAAACGTGGTGAGCACAAACGACTTCCCTGGGCAATACTAATTGTATTCCCAGCTTACGGACAAGTCAGGCTCGTAAAATTGTATAAATACGGCAATAAAACAATCCTCTAATAACATCAAATTTTGTCTCCCCTTCCTAACAGACCGCTTGCTCTAGATTTACATTACCACAACAATATATTTCTTGTATAAGCGATTATAGGCGTCCAAATTCGCAAGAATGCCGCCAAACGAGGTGTGACGCAACTCGCCGCCATATATATCGCATTACGTGGTGTTTATACAGGTCACCTCTATGCTTCCACGGATGTAAACTTTCCTATTAGATAAGTATGATCAAGAGTCTGATCATAATGAGTTAACTGCAATACTGTTAACGGCTGAAGGCAAGTTAAGCCTGGCATTATTACACCAGCAATCCAATTAATATACTATGTGCATTAATATCAATGTAGGGAAGTGAACACCTCATATATGGAAGACGAAGAAGCAAAAGAAAACATATTATATTGTCTTAAATATCATCTCAAGACGCCAAAAAGATACAGTAACTTTAATCTTGATAACCTAATCGTTAATACTGCACACGAGAAGATACAATTGATTTGTCATAATTAACCCCATTTAAACATTAGATCTCGATGTTAATCGACATAGAAGCCAAAATTAAGAATAACTAACGAAGCTATCCTTCTGTACGGGAAACAGGACATGGCGATTTTATATTAGCCTAATCATACGAAACTCGAAGGAGAATGTCCGAACCCCGTAATCGTTTTAGCCGCTGGCATGGATATTGCATATAGGGTCTGTGCACGGTCTGCGCCAACTCATGGTAGAACCAGGGACTTGTTAGTTGTATCCCAAGTCCCTGGTAGAACCATAGACGTAATAGAAAGAACCATAGACGTCCTTGGTAGAACTGTCGCTTGCGTGGGCGAGTCTACTGCGTGGAGAAAGTTGCTGACGTAATCCCTCGAATCCATCAGACGAAGCCCCGCGTCCCCATCCACGTGACTCGAACTGGGAGGCCGAGGTTTCCTTCCCGCCGTTTTGTCGCAAGAAAATCTGCCCAGTGCACCATTGAGTCCCATACCTGAGGCTCGGTACGCAATCCAGTGGTGAGTGTGAGTGAAGAGGCTGCAAAAAGGGGGAAGAAAACAAGAAACAAACGGCCAGCATTTTGGGTTCCAAACATCCAACACACTGAGATATATTAAATTTCCCAAGCCTATTAAATAATAGACAACTTTTCGTCCCCTTTTTAAAACTAAAAACATCTGAAAAAGTTAGCAATAGGGAAGAAGCAGGGGGGGCGAGGTCACGGTAAAAATCAATTGCTCAGCCTACGAACTAACTGTTTGCTAAACCGCGCCCAATAACAAACTTGATCACTTCGGGTCGACCCTAGCCTATAATCTAGGCGGAGTGCCGAGCTTTTTTCTTTGCTGCTAGACTAACCCTAAGCAGAACGTCTGATACGGCGAGACTACGAACCGTGAGTCGCGAAGCGGCTCACCGCCTATAACCACTGGTCTAGCTTTAGTCGTTGTTTTTTTATTATCGACCTTGAATCCGTGGCAGTTTTCGTACGAAAAACTGCCACGGATTCATGGTCGATAATAAAAAAACAACGACTAAAGCTAGACCAGTGGTTATAGGCGGTGCGCGGCTCACGGTTCGTAGTCTCGCCGTATCAGACGTTCTGCTTAAGGTTAGTCTAGCAGCAAAGAAAAAAGCTCGGCACTCCGCCTAGATTATAGGCTAGGTCGACCCTTATATAGCGGCGAAATGACTGAGAGGTCCATCGGCCCATTTTCTTAATCTGCTCTTCAGTAAAACCCTTCATCGCAGCGGAAGTAGCCGCCCCTATACAAAAGGAATGAGATGTGTATGATTGTAAATGAAGCCCTAAGAAAGATACACACAGACGTAAAACACGAGTAAACCTGTGTCTAGTCAAGGGAGATGTATCAAATTGCCTAAAGAAAGCAGCGCCCTGAGTTGACCGTATGCGTGTGGACTCAGTCACTGCACGCACTGGGCACATCACAGAACCGCTCTCCGGGATGGTGATTACACAACCCACACCCAGCTGGTCTGTCTTGGAGAAACGGACCGTTATCAATAGCCTGCGATTAGGGGATTCCCCCGAAACAATTACGTCACCGCTCGCGAGCGGGATTACCCCATTCTTGGCTGTAAATTCCCCCACACGCAAAAAGCCGAAAAACGCTACTAAAAACGCCGGAGTAAACAATTTGCAGTCGTAAGAATTCGAACAAGCGGAAGGCAGCGCAGATATCAGACTCCGCAATATGGTCAATGTAATAGGGCATCTAACATCTTTTCTTGAATGCCTCCGCCTACACCCGGCAATTAAACGTCTTATTGGAAACAATTGTGTGACGTCTTCCTTCCCGTTGCTGCGCAAGTAAAAAGACAAACCTCCCTATGCAATCATTGACTGACGAGCCTTTAGGCGAAGATAAATGATGGATGAGCCGATATTCACCCTCTATGCGCTTTGGCACTAAACCTATAGGGGAGCAACGAAAATTATCGAAGGGGGGTGCAGAAAACGGGCCTACAATTCTCCCTAGCTGTACTTCTTTTTCGATTTTTCTCCGAACAATCTGGGGGTATTCATAAGCTGATTTCAAATTCCTAGCAGACATGGGCACGCGCTCCCCAGAGAACCCAAGCGAAAACCCATTCTTAAAACCCCCAATCAACTTTTCTCCTTCTGTATGCTTATCATAGGTGCGAAGGAAAGGCAACATGAAAACTAACTTAATTGGAGTCGGCGCTAAAACTCTACTTGCTGGCGGACGTTTGCCCTTTATTGCAGGCAAACTCCCCATGGGAGGCGGCTTCGCAATTAATGCATTTATGCAAGTATTGGCAGCTTTTCCCTTTAACACATTTTCCGGCTGCATTAAAGGCAAAGCAGAATCCTGGCCTAGATTGACGGCGGCTAGGGGCCGAACCCGCTCCTCGGCGCTGACCCGAGCTCCACCCACCCCGAAAGGCTGGCTGCCGCTGTCGCTGTTGACCTCCTTGGGGGAGCCAGGCAGGGCCGGAGAACGGGCCAGCCCCGTAACCGCGAAAGGGCTGCGCCGTTGCCACTAGCAACCAGAGCTCCGTGTCGACTGATCCCCACGACGCTTCAGGCCGAGTGGCTTGGCGCAACCGAAACTGAATATCGTACTCGCGCCAATTGTAGTTGGACGCCGCAGCCGTCCTCACTATATTCATGTACTTAAGCAGCTCTCGCGACCGCGAACCATGCCTCTCTGTGTAAATTGACACAAAGGTCAACATCGCGCTCGTCCACTGCTCAATCGAGCGGATTAAAATTGGTCGAGATTGAGGGCGGAGGTGAAACCCCCCGTTTGACTGATCAAAGGCAAGTGTAAGATCGTTCGACGTGTGGTACCCTTCTTTGAGCATATGCCCCAGCTCGATAAATTCCCCCTTCCAAATTCGCTCGCGCAAAGCTTGGGGGACGGTGGAGCCTAGCTCCTCACTAATGCCTTGCCGCATGTATGGCAGGCCTGGCTGGGGGAGATGGGGAGTGGTATTTAAAACAGGAGGGGAAGAAGCCTCCGTTGGAGGGGCGGTAAACGGTTCAATCGCGCCCATTTCCACCCGACCTTTTAATTGCGCGTTTTCTAAACACAGCGGCCACGACTCACCGGGTAGAATTCTGCCTTCCCCGTCGGTACGGACCCCAGGTAGACAGCCTCTGCTCGCACTCCCATCGCCGACACCCATCACCGTAGTAGGGGTTGGCCTGATTAAGCCGGCCGTTGACGCTGAAACCCCCTCGTCGTGCTCTTCGAATGCCCCTGCGACCTCAATAGGCTTCGACTTAGTGGATCCGCGTGGTCGTCCTCTCCTGCGGCCCCTTGCTGCACCGGATAGCTGAGGAGCATCAACCTGTGCCACTTCGGCGCCCTGCCTCACACGGCTTGCTGGCCTCTGCCTGGATTTGGGCATGGTTGGTGACGCGTCGACTTCCAAGAGATGCACAAAAGTTATAACACACCAGCAAAATACGCCCAATGGAAAATACGAAGCAAAATAATAAGTAAAAATATGTCCCACTTCGTTGTGATAAACTGATAAACTACGTGTATGTGTAACACCGGGCGAAGATGGTGAAGTTCTCTAAAAATGTTGTTCAAATTTCTCTAAAAAGTTTGTTCACGAATCTGACCATCTCTCATGAAGACCATAGAAAGAATGAAGCGAGCCGAGAGCACGCGGTGTATGGCGCGAACCTTTCTGGTTTTATTGCTGACGCCAATAAAGTCTTTCACGACCCCCCTCCCTTGACCACGCGGCGTGTGGTCTACGGCTCGGTTCGCACTTCTTCGTTCAGATTGGGAATAACCTGTTTTAGCTACTTTCGAAAAGTTCGCTAAAATGTATTACATTTTTTCCCACTGACAATCTCCTTTTTCCCCACGAAGAGAAAAATTGCAAATTATTAGCATCATTTGAAAAAGAAGTGTATTCTAATATCATTTTAATTATTTACCCACTACTCTTGGTCTTTGCTCATAGTCGGTAAGTATTTATCTATATTTAATTATAACCCCTGAATATATTATGTTCATTTCTTTGAATATTTTGTTCATTGCATCAACTTTAAGGCCATCGTTTTTTAGCTCACCAAGCTAGAATGGTTGGGTGTAGTAGAAATACTACCACCTATCCACGATAACTTCCAATCATCGGTGTTTAAATTTCAATTACATTTTTGTATCAAGTCACACATTGCACGTTTATCTAACGTGTTTTTTTTTATCTACTGAAATAATTTGGCGGTCCCTTAATTCACAATGGTAAAAATATGTTCGATAAACAATTGTGAAAACACAATCAAGATTGGATTAAGGCCTATACATTGTCTTTAAACTGATTTTCCTACTTCCCCACTAAGAAAGATAAATTAAACAGATGAGTATAATTTTTATATCAAGTTTTCTAATGAACTGGTTTTTTAGACCTTTAATTCACAATGGTAAGAATATGTTCGAAAAACAATTTCGAAGAAGCATTCGAAATAGAACCTATGCATAGACATTTCTTTAAAACTGATATCCTTCTTCCCCACTAAGAAAGATAAATTAAACAGATGAGTGTAATTTTATTTAAAGTTTCTTAAACCTTTTGGCTTCGTTCATAGTGGATTAGTTTTCATTGAAATTTAATAAAACTCATTTTGATGTTCTGGTTTTCTTTCTGAAATTTTGTCATTGTGTTCACTTTTAAAGCCTTTTTGGTTTAGATCATTACGACAGAATACGTAGGAGTTGTAAAAATGCGTTTTACTTAATCATGATGAATGCCAACTATCGGTTTTGACCTTTTTTATTGATCATCTTTTACATTCAACAATTGCATACATATGTGTTTGTTTTACTTAATCCAAATCTGGTGTTTTTATTTTTCGTTTAGCAGGGAATTTATTGTCTGTAAAGCTTCGGACTAATGACTAATGAGTATCATTTTTAAATGAAGTGTGATTTTCTTTTGTTGTTCATTTATTCTCCTCTACCCTTATGCTTGTCCATAGCGCGTAAGTATCCATTTTAATTCATTAACAACATCTCTCAAAATTCTCGGTCTTTATTTTTAATATTTTTCAATGTGTTTACCTGATAGGCTTTTTGTTCTAGGTCACCATGATATATAATGCTTATGTGTGGTAGAATTACTACAACCTATTCATGACAACTTTTAACCATAAGTTTTGAAATATACATTTCTCATCTCTTTCAAAATCACGGATTGTCCGTTTATTTTATTTGTTTGTTTTGTTTAAACTGGTTTTGAATTTTTCGGTTAGAATGGATATTTGTGCAGAATGGCAAAGTTATGTTTTTTCAACCATTGCAACCATCAATGTCACTTAAAAACAAAGGCATGGAAATAATCATGAAGGCTTTCAACTGATGATCTCACACTCTCCCTCAAAGAAAAGAAATGGAAATGATTCACATTATTTGTATATGTATTTTGATATATATTTGTGTTTACCCCCTTCACTTGTTTGTTATGTTCGTAGTGGGTAAGTATTCCCCAAAAAATAATTAATTATAACCTCGGAGTATATTTGGCGATGTTTTTCTTCTTTTTCTTTCTATTAACTTTTTTTAAAAGATTACCACGATATAATTTTTGGGTTTTCTTAAATTGCTTTAATGAATTTCGTGTTGTTATTTTTCATTAAGCATGGATATATGTGCACAATGGTAAACGTATGTTTTCCAAACTGAACCGTAATTGTAACGTAAATATAATGGCATACAAATTGTCTCTAATGCTTCCAACTGATGAACTCCTTCTTTCCTACGAACAAAACAAGAACAAAATGAGTATCATTATAATTTGAACTTATTGTAATGAATGTTTTTGTTTTGATATTTTTTCGGTTAGAAGGGATATTCGTGCAGAATGGCAAAGTTATGTTTCTTCAATTATTGTAACCTTCCATGTCACTAAAATACAAAGGATTGAAAATATTTACAAAAGCTTCCAAGTGATGATCTCACACTTCCCCTCAATAAAAGGAAATGGAAAGGATTAGCATATGTTGTATATGTAGTGTATTATGATATCATCTTCTTTTTTTACCCCCTACTCTTTGTCTTTGTTCATAGTCGGTAAGTATTTATCTAAATTCAATTATAACCCCTGAATATATTATTTTCATCTTTTTGAATCGTTTTCATTGTATTTACTTTACTTTATTGTAAATCTTATTAAGATAGAATTCTAGGGTGTTGTAAACTTGCTACCACCAATCCATGCCAATTCAAGACCATACGTTTCGAAGTTATAATTTTTCATCTTTTACGAAGTCATGGATGTATGTATATTTTAATTGTTTGCTTTTTTGACTGAACTGGTGTTGTAATTGTTCATTTGGCAGTGATATTCGTGCACAGTAGTAAAGATATGTGTCCTTAACAATTGTAACAAAAAATATCACATACAAATAAAAGGCATAACAATTGTCTTGAATGCTTCCATCTGATGATCTCCTGCATCATCATGAACAAAACAAAAACAAGAAATGGGTATCATCTTATTTTGAAGTGTATCATAATATTAATTTAGTGTCTTCTATCCTGAATCCTTGGGCTTCATTCATTGCGAGTATCAATTTAAAATCAATTCGATTGGTTTCATAAAAATTTTCCATGTACATGTATTTACCTAATTGGCCTAAATAGCTTACCACGATATAATGTTTTAATGTTGTATACATCTTACCTACTATGACGAATTCCAACCATAGGATTTTGAAATTTTGATTTTGCATCTTCTATGAAGTCACGGAGTTTTCAATAAAATATGTTTGACTTACTATAATAATCTGTTACTGTAATCCTTTGGTTATTAGGATAAATCGTAAATAATCATGAAGGTATGTTTCCCTAGCCAGTTTTAACATAAATTGAACTTAAATATGAAAACATGAAAAATGTAATTACATTTTTTTCCCACTGACAATCTCCTTCTTCCCCACAAAGAGAAAAATTGTAAATTATTAGCATCATTTGAAAAAGAAGTGTATTCTAATATCATTTTAATTTTTTACCCACTACTCTTGGTCTTTGTTCATAGTCGGTAAGTATTTATCTATATTCAATTATAACCCCTGAATATATTACGTTCATTTCTTTGAATATTTTGTTCATTGCATCAACTTTAAGGCCATCGTTTTTAAGCTCACCAAGCTAGAATGGTTGGGTGTTGTAGAAATACTACCACCTATCCACGATAACTTCCAATCATCGGTGTTTAAATTTCAATTACATTTTTGTATCAAGTCACACATTGCACGTTTATCTAACTTTTTTTTTTAATCTACTGAAATGATTTGGCGGTCCTTTAATTCACAATGGTAAAAATATGTTCGATAAACAATTGTGAAAACACAATCAAGATAGTATTAAGGCCTATACATTGTCTTTAAACTGATTTTCCTACTTCCCCACTAAGAAAGATAAATTAAACAGATGAGTATAATTTTTATATCAAGTTTTCTAATGAACTGGTTTTTTAGACCTTTAATTCAAAATGGTAAGAATATGTTCGAAAAACAATTTCGAAGAAGCATTCGAAATAGAACCTATGCATAGACATTTTTTTAAAACTGATATCCTTCTTCCCCCACTAAGAAAGATGAATTAAACAGATGAGTATAATTTTATTTAAAGTTTTCTTAAACCATTTGGCTTCGTTCATAGTGGATTAGTTTTCATCGAAATTTAATAAAACTCATTTTGATGTTCTGGTTTTGTTTCTGCAAATTTGTCATTGTGTTCACTTTTAAAGCCTTGTTGGTTTAGATCATTACGACAGAATACCTAGGAGTTGTAAAAATGCGTTTTACTTAATCATGATGAATGCCAACTATCGGTTTTGACCTTTTTTATTGATCATCTTTTACATTCAACAATTGCATACATATGTGTTTGTTTTACTTAATCCAAATCTGGTGTTTTTATTTTTCGTTTAGCAGGGAATTTATTGTCTGTAAAGCTTCAGACTAATGACCTCTCTTTTGTCTATGGAGAAAGAGAAATGAATCTTGAGTATCATTTTTAACTGAAGTGTAATTTTCTTTTGTTGTTCATTTATTCTCCTCTACCCTTATGCTTGTCCATAGCGCGTAAGTATCCATTTTAATTCATTAACAACATCTCTCAAAATTCTCGGTCTTTATTTTTAATATTTGTCAATGTGTTTACCTGATAGGCTTTTTGTTCTAGGTCACGATAATATATTATGCTTATGTGTGGTAGAATTTCTACAACCTATTCATGACAACTTCTAACCATAAGTTTCGAAATATACATTTCTCATCTCTTTCAAAATCACGGATTGTCCGTTTATTTTATTTGTTTGTTTTGTTTAAACTGGTTTTGAAATTTTCGGTTAGAATGGATATTTGTGCAGGATGGCAAAGTTATGTTTTTTCAACCATTGTAACCATCAATGTCACTTAAAAACAAAGGCATGGAATTAATAATGAAGCCTTTCAACTGATGATCTCACACTCTCCCTCAAAGAAAAGAAATGGAAATGATTCACATTATTTGTATATGTATTTTGATATATATTTGTGTTTACCCCCTTCACTTGTTTGTTATGTTCGTAGTGGGTAAGTATTCCCAAAAAAATAATTAATTATAACCTCGGAGTATATTTGGCGATGTTTTTCTTCTTTTTCTTTCTATTAACTTTTTTTTAAAAGATTACCACGATATAATTTTTGGGTTTTCTTAAATTGCTTTAATGAATTTCGTGTTGTTATTTTTCATTAAGCATGGATATATGTACACAATGGTAAACGTATGTTTTCCAAACTGAACCGTAATTGTAACGTAAATATAATGGCATACAAATTGTCTCTAATGCTTCCAACTGATGAACTCCTTCTTTCCTACGAACAAAACGAGAACAAAATGAGTATCATTATAATTTGAACTTATTGTAATGAATGTTTTTGTTTTGATATTTTTTCGGTTAGAAGGGATATTCGTGCAGAATGGCAAAGTTATGTTTCTTCAACCATTGTAACCTTCCAAGTCACTAAAATACAAAGGATTGAAAATATTTCCAAAGGCTTCCAAGTGATGATCTCACACTTCCCCTCAATAAAAGGAAATGAAAAGGATTAGCATATGTTGTATATGTAGTGTATTATGATATCATCTTCTTTTTTTACCCCCTACTCTTTGTCTTTGTTCATAGTCGGTGAGTATCTATCTAAATTCAATTATAACCCCTGAATATATTATTTTCATCTTTTTGAATCGTTTTCATTGTATTTACTTTAATTTATTGTAAATCTTATTAAGATAGAATTCTAGGGTGTTGTAAACTTGCTACCACCAATCCATGCCAATTCAAGACCATACGTTTCGAAGTTATAATTTTTCATCTTTTACGAAGTCATGGATGTATGTATATTTTAATTGTTTGCTTTTTTGACTGAACTGGTGTTGTAATTGTTCATTTGGCAGTGATATTCGTGCACAGTAGTAAAGATATGTGTCCTTAATAATTGTAACAAAAAATATCACATACAAATAAAAGGCATGACAATTGTCTTGAATGCTTCCAGCTGATGATCTCCTGCATCATCATGAACAAAACTAAAAACAAGAAATGGGTATCATCTTATTTTGAAGTGTATCATAATATTAATTTAGTGTCTTCTATCCTGAACCCTTGGGCTTCATTCATTGCGAGTATTAATTTAAAATCAATCAATTGGTTTCATAAACATTTTCCATGTACATGTATTTACCTAATTGGCCTAAATAGCTTACCACGATATAATGTTTTAATGTTGTAAACATCTTACCTACTATGACGAATTCCAACCATAGGATTTTGAAATTTGTATTTTGCATCTTCTATGAAGTCACGGAGTTTTCAATATAATATGTTTGACTTACTATAATAATCTGTTACTGTAATCCTTTGGTTATTAGGATAAATCGTAAATAATCATGAAGGTATGTTTCCCTAGCCAATTTTAACATAAATTGAACTTAAATATGAAAACATGAAAAATGTAATTACATTTTTTCCCACTGACAATCTCCTTCTTCCCCACAAAGAGAAAAATTGCAAATTATTAGCATCATTTGAAAAAGAAGTGTATTCTAATATCATTTTAAATATTTACCCACTACTCTTGGTCTTCGTTCATAGTCGGTAAGTATTTATATATATTCAATTATAACCCCTGAATATATTATGTTCATTTCTTTGAATATTTTGTTCATTGCATCAACTTTAAGGCCATCGTTTTTTAGCTCACCAAGCTGGAATGGTTGGGTGTTGTAGAAATACTACCACCTATCCACGATAACTTTCAATCATCGGTGTTTAAATTTACAATTACATTTTTGTATCAAGTCACACATTGCACGTTTATCTAACGTGTTTTTTTATCTACTGAAATGATTTGGCGGTCTTTTAATTCACAATGGAAAAAATATGTTCGATAAACAATTGTGAAAACACAATCAAGATAGGATTAAGGCCTATACATTGTCTTTAAACTGATTTTCCTACTTCCCCACTAAGAAAGATAAATTAAACAGATGAGTATAATTTTTATATCAAGTTTTCTAATGAACTGGTTTTTTAGACCTTTAATTCACAATGGTAAGAATATGTTCGAAAAACAATTTCGAAGAAGCATTCGAAATAGAACCTATGCATAGACATTTCTTTAAAACTGATATCCTTCTTCCCCACTAAGAAAGATGAATTAAACAGATGAGTATAATTTTATTTAAAGTTTTCTTAAACCTTTTGGCTTCGTTCATAGTGGATTAGTTTTCATCGAAATTTAATAAAACTCATTTTGATGTTCTGCTTTTCTTTCTGCAAATTTGTCATTGTGTTCACTTTTAAAGCCTTTTTGGTTTAGATCATTACGACAGAATACCTAGGAGTTGTAAAAATGCGTATACCTTTTCATGATGAATGCCAACTATCGGTTTTGACCTTTTTTATTGATCATCTTTTACATTCAACAAATGCATACATATGCGTTTGTTTTACTTAATCCAAATCTGGTGTTTTTATTTTTCATTTAGCAGGGAATTTATTGTCTGTAAGGCTTCAGACTAATGACCTCTCTTTTGTCTATGGAGAAAGAGAAATGAATCTTGAGTATCATTTTTAAATGAAGTGTAATTTTCTTTTGTTGTTCATTTATTCTCCTCTACCCTTGTGCTCGTCCATAGCGCGTAAGTATCCATTTTAATTCATTAACAACATCTCTCTAAATTCTCGGTTTTTATTTTTAATATTCGTCCATGTGTTTACCTGATAGGCTTTTTGTTCTAGGTCACCATGATATATAATGCTTATGTGTGGTAGAATTACTACCACCTATTCATGACAACTTCTAACCATAAGTTTCGAAATATACATTTCTCATCTCTTTCAAAATCACGGATTGTCCGTTTATTTTATTTGTTTGTTTTGTTTAAACTGGTTTTGAATTTTTCGGTTAGAATGGATATTTGTGCAGAATGGAAAAGTTATGTTTCTTCAACCATTGTAACCATCAATGTCACTTAAAAACAAAGGCATGGAAATAATCATGAAGGCTTTCAACTGATGATCTCTCACACTCTCCCTCAAAGAAAAGAAATGGAAAGGATTAACATCATTTGTATATGTATTTTGATATATATTTTTGTTTACCCCCTTCACTTGTTTGTTATGTTTGTAGTGGGTAAGTATTCCCCCAAAAATAATTAATTATAACCTTGGAGTATATCTGGTGATGTTTTTCTTTTTCTTTTTTTTCTATTAACTTTTTTTTTTAAGATTACCACGATATAATTCTTGCGTTTTCTTAAATTACTTTAATAAATTTCGTGTTGTTATTTTTCATTTAGCATTGATATATGTGCACAATGGTAAACGTATGTTTTCCAAACTGAACCGCAATTGTCACGTAAATATAATGGCATACAAATTGTCTCTAATGCTTCCAACTGATGATCTCCTTCTTTCCTACGAACAAAACGAGAACAAAATGAGTATCATTATAATTTGAACTTATTGTAATGAATATTTTTGTTTTGATATTTTTTCGGTTAGAAGGGATATTCGTGCAGAATGGCAATGTTATGTTTCTTCAACCATTGTAACCATCCATGTCACTAAAATACAAAGGATTGAAAATATTCACAAAGGCTTCCAAGTGATGATCTCACCCTTCCCCTCAATAAAAGGAAATGGAAAGGATTAGCATATGTTGTATATGTAGTGTATTATGATATCATCTTCTTTTTTTACCCCCTACTCTTTGTCTTTGTTCATAGTCGGTAAGTATTTATCTAAATTCAATTATAACCCCTGAATATATTATTTTCATCTTTTTGAATCGTTTTCATTGTATTTACTTTAATTTATTGTAAATCTTATTAAGATAGAATTCTAGGGTGTTGTAAACTTGCTACCGCTAATCCATGCCAATTCAAGACCATACGTTTCGAAGTTATAATTTTTCATCTTTTACGAAGTCATGGATGTATGTATATTTTAATTGTTTGCCTTTTTGACTAAACTGGTGTTGTAATTGTTCATTTGGCAGTGATATTCGTGCACAGTAGTAAAGATATGTGTCCTTAACAATTGTAACAAAAAATGTCACATACAAATAAAAGGAATAACAATTGTCTTGAATGCTTCCATCTGATGATCTCCTGCATCATCGTGAACAAAACAAAAACAAAAAATGGGTATCATTTTTTTTGTAAGTGTATCATAATATTAATTTAGTGTCTTCTCTCCTGAAACCTTGGGCTTCATTCATTGCGAGTATAAATTTAAATTCAATTCGATTGGTTTCATGAATTCTGGTATTCCTTTAAACATTTTCCATGTACATGTATTTACTTAATTGGCCTAAATAGCTCACCACGATAGAATGTTTTAATGTTGTATACATCTTACCTACTATGACGAATTCCAACCATAGGATTTTGAAATTTGGATTTTGCATCTTCTATGAAGTCACGGAGTTTTCAATATAATATGTTTGACTTAGTATAATAATCTGTTATTGTAATCCTTTGGTTATTAGGGTAAATTGTAAATAATCATGAAGGTATGTTTCCCTAGCCAGTTTTAACATAAATTGAACTTAAATATGAAAACATGAAAAATGTTAATACATTTTTTCCCACTGACAATCTCCTTCTTCCCCACAAAGAGAAAAATTGCAAATGATTAGCATCATTTTAAAAAGAAGTGTATTCTAATATCATTTCAATTTTTTTCCCACTACTCTTGGTCTTTGTTCATAGTCGGTAAGTATTTAACTATATTCAATTATAACCCCTGAATATATTATGTTCATCTTTTTAAATATTTTGCTTATTGCATCAGCCTTAAGGTAATCGTTTTTAGCTCACCAAGCTAGAATAGTTGGGTGTTGTAGAAATACTACCACCTATCCACGATAACTTTCAACCATCTGTTTTTAAATTTACAATTACATTTTTGTATCAAGTCACGCATTGCACGTTTATCTAACGTGTTTCTTTTATCTACTGAAATGATTTGGCGGTCCTTTATTCACAATGGTAAGAATATGTCCGAAAAACAATTTTGAAGAAACAATCAAGATAAAAGGTATGCATAGACCTTTTTTTTAAACTGATATCCTTCTTTCCCACTAAGAAAGATAAATTAAACAGATGAGTATAATTTTATTTAAAGTTTTCTGAAACCTTTTGGCTTCGTTCATAGTAGATTAGTTTTCATCGAAATTTAATAAAACTTATTTTGATGTTCTGGTTTTCTTTCTGCAAATTTGTCATTGTGTTCACTTTTAAGGGCCTTTTTGGTTTAGATCATTACGACAGAATGCCTAGGAGTTGTAAAAATGCGTTTACTTAATCATGATGAGTGCCAACTATCAGTTTTGAACTTTTTTATTTTTCATCTTTTACATTCAACAAATGTATACATATGTGTTTGTTTCACTTAATCCAAATTTGGTGTTTTTATGTTTCGTTTATCAGGAAAAATTTTGTCTGTAAGGCTTCCGACCAATGACCTCTCTTTTATCTATGGAGAAAGAGAAATAAATCTTGAGTATCATTTTTAAAAGAAGTTTAATTTTCTTTTGTTGTTCATTTATTTTCCTCTAACCTTGTGCTCGTCCATAGCGCGTAAGTATCCATTTTAATTCATTAACAACATCTCTCAATATTCTCGGTCTTTATTTTCAATATTTGTCCATGTGTTTACCTGATAGGCTTTTTGTTCTAGGTCACTATGATATATAATGCTTATGTGTGGTAGGATAACTACCACCTATTCATGACAACTTCTAACCATAAGTTTCGAAATATACATTTCTCATCTCTTTCAAAATCACTGATTGCCTATTTTTTTTTATTCATTTTTTTTAAAAAATGGTTATGATTTTTTCGGTTAGAAGGGATATTTGTGCAGAATGGCAAAGTTATGTTTCTTTAACCATTGTAACCATCAATGTCACTTAAAAACAAAGGCATGGAAATAATCATGAAGGCTTTCAACTGATGATCTCTCACACTCTCCCTCAAAGAAAAGAAATGGAAATGATTCACATTATTTGTATATGTATTTTGATATATATTTTTGTTTACCCCCTTCACTTGTTTGTTATGTTCGTAGTGGGTAAGTATTCCAAAAAATAATTAATTATAACCTCGGAATATATATGGTGATACTTTTTAATCTTTTTCTTTCTATTATTTTTTTTTTTAAAGATTACCACGATATAATTTTTGGGTTGTCTTAAATTGCTTTAATGATTTTCGTGTTGTTATTTTTCATTTAGCATGGATATATGTGCACAATGGTAAACGTATGTTTTCCAAACTGAACCGTAATTGTCACGTAAATATAATGGCATACAAATTGTCTCTAATGCTTCCAACTGATGATCTCCTTCTTTCCTACGAACAAAACGAGAACAAAATGAGTATCATTATAATTTGAACTTATTGTAATGAATATTTTTGTTTCGATTTTTTTTCGGTTAGAAGGGATATTCGTGCAGAATAACAAAGTTATGTTTCTTCAACTATTGTAAACATCAATGCCACTTAAATACAAAAGCTTGAAAATAATCATGAAGCCTTTCAACTGATGATCTCACACTTCCCCCTCAATAAAAAGAAAAGGAAAGGATTAACATCTTTTGTATAATGTAGTGTATTATAATATCATCTTCTTTTTTTACCCCCTACTCTTGGTCTTTGTTCATAGTCGGTAAGTATTTATCTAAATTCAATTATAACTCCTGTATATATTATTTTCATTTGTTTAAATCATTTTCATTGTATTTACTTTAATTTATTGTAAATCTTATTAAGATAGAATTCTAGGGCGTTGTACACTTGCTACCACCAATTCATGAAAATTCAAGACCATACGTTTCGAAAATATAATTTTTCATCTTTGACGAAGTCATGGATATATGTTTGTTTTAATTGTTTGCTTTTTGAATGAACTGGTGTTGTAATTGTTCATTTGGCAGTGATATTCATGAACAGTAGTAAAGATATGTATCCTTAACAATTGTAACAAAAAATGTCACATACAAATAAAAGGCATAACAATTGTCTTGAATGCTTCCATCTGATGATCTCCTGCATCATCGTGAACAAAACAAAAACAACAAATGGGTATCATTTTTGAAGTGTATCATAATATTAATTTAGTGTCTTTTTTCCTGTACCCTTGGGCTTTATTCATTGCGAGTATCAATTTAAATTCAATTCAATTGGTTTCATCAATTCTGGTAATCATTTTAAACATTTTCCATGTACATGTATTTACTTAATTGGGCTAAATAGCTTACCACGATAGAATGTTTTAATGTTGTATACATCTTACCTACTATGACGAATTCCATCCATAGGATTTTGATATTTTGATTTTGCATCTTCTATGAAGTCATAGAGTTTCCAATATAATATGTCTGACTTACTATAATAATCTGTTACTGTAAGCCTTTGATTATTAGGGTTAATCGTAAATAATCATGAAGGTATGTTTCCCTAGCCAGTTTTAACATAAATTGAACTTACTTATGAAAACATGAAACAAATGTAATTACATTTTTTCCCACTGACAATCTTCTTCTTCCCCACAAAGAGAAAAGTTGCAAATTATTAGCATCATTTGAAAAAAAAGTGCATTTTAATATCATTTCAATTATTTTCCCACTACTCTTGGTCTTTGTTCATAGTCGGTAAGTATTTATCTATATTCAATTATAACCCCTGAATATATTATGTTCATCTTTTTAAATATTTTGCTTATTGCATCAACTCTAACGCCATCGTTTTTAGCTCACCAAGCTAGAATGGTTAGGTGTTGTAGAAATATTACCACCTACCCACGATAACTTCCAACCATCAGTTTTTAAATTTACAATTACATTTTTGTATCAAGTCACTCATTGCACGTTTATCTAACGTGTTTTTTTATCTACTGGACTGGTTTGGCGGTCCTTTAATTCACAACGGTAAAAATATGTTCGATAAACAATTGTGAAAACACAATCAAGATAGGATTAAGGCCTATACATTGTCTTTAAACTGATTTTCCTACTTCCCCACTAAGAAAGATAAACTAAACAGATGAGTATAATTTTTATATCAAGTTTTCTAATGAAATGTTTTTTTTAGACCTTTAATTCACAATGGTATAAAGAATATCTTCGAATTTTTTTTTAAAGAAACAATCGAGATAGAACGTATGCATAGACATTTTTTTAAAACTGATATCCTTCTTCCCCACTAAGAAAGATGAATTAACCAGATGAGTATGATTTTATTTAAAGTTTTCTGAAGCCTTTTGGCTTCTTTAATAGTGGATTAGTTTTCATCGAATTTTAATAAAAACTTATTTGATGTTCTGGTTTTCCTTATGCAAATTTGTCATTGTGTTCACTTTTAAAGCCTTGTTGGTTTAGATCATTACGACAGAATGCCTATGAGTTGTAAAAATGCGTATACCTTTTCATGATGAATGCCAACTATCGGTTTTGACCTTTTTTAATTTTCATCTTTTACATTCAACAATTGTAAAAAATATGTGTTTGTTTCACTTAATCCAAATCTGGTGTCTTAATTTTTCGTTTAGCAGGAAATTTATTGTCTGTAAGGCTTCCAACTAATGACCTCTCTTTTGTCTATGGAGAAAGAGAAATGAATCTTGAGTATCATTTTTAAATGAAGTGTAATTTTCTTTTGTTTTTCATTTATTTTCCTCTAACCTTGTGCTCGTCCTTAGTGCGTAAGTATCCATTTTAATTTATTAACAACATCTCTCAATATTCTCGGTCTTTATTTTTAATATTTGTCCATGTGTTTACCTGATAGGCTTTTTGTTCTAGGTCACTATGATATATAATGCTTATGTGTGGTAGAATTACTACCACCTATTCATGACAACTTCTAACCATAAGTTTCGAAATATACATTTCTCATCTCTTTCAAAATCACGGATTGTCTGTTTATTTTATTTGTTTGTTTTGTTCTAACTGGTTATGAATTTTTCGGTTAGAAGGGATATTTGTGCAGGATGGCAAAGTTATGTTTCTTCAACCATTGTAACCATCAATGTCACTTAAAAACAAAGGCATGGAAATAATCATGAAGGCTTTCAACTGATGATCTCACACTCTCCCTCAAAGAAAAGAAATGGAAAGGATTTTGTATATGTATTTTGATATATTTTTGTTTTGTTTACCCCCTTCACTCGTTTGTTATGTTCGTAGTGGGTAAGTATTCCAAAAAATAATTAATTATAACCTCGGAATATATTTGCTGATGCTTTTTAATCTTTTTCTTTCTATTAACTTTTTTTTCAAGATTACCACGATATATTTGTTAGGTTTTCTTAAATTGCTTTAATGAAATTCGTGTTCTTATTTTTCATTAAGCGTGGATATATGTGCACAATGGTGAACGTATGTTTTCCAAACTGAACCGTAATTGTCACGTAAATATAATGGCATACAAATTGTCTCTAATGTTTCCAACTGATGATCTCCTTCTTTCCTACGAACAAAACGAGAACAAAATGAGTATCATTATAATTTGAACTTATTGTAATGAATATTTTTGTTTTGATATTTTTCGGTTAGAAGGGATATTCGTGCAGAATGGCAAAGTTATGTTTTTTTAACCATTGTAACCATCAATGTCACTAAAATACAAAGGCTTGAAAATAATCACAAAGGCTTCCAACTGATGATCTCACACTTCCCCTCAATAAAAAAGAAATGGAAAGGATTAGCATCTTTTTTATATGAAGTGTTTCATTCCAAAAGGAGCTAAATCCATGTTTGTAACTTCGGGAAAAAGCCATTGTTTACCAGATTTTGTACAGGCGTCTTTCTAAAAGTAATATTAGAAGTTGATTTTTTTTCATAATTGCTCTACAAATTTAAGTAAATAATGTTGTTCAAAGACGGGTACTAAAGTTAACAATGTTCGGATATCAATAACTCTATTTTTATCAAAAGTGGATTTAGCTCCTTTCGGAATCAAGCTCTCATATGTAGTGTATTATAATATCATCTTCTTTTTTTACCCCCTACTCTTGGTCTTTGTTTATAGTCGGTAAGTATTTAACTAAATTCAATTATAACCCCTGAATATATTATTTTTATTTGTTTGAATCATTTTTATTGTATTTACTTTAATTTATTGTAAATCTTATTAAGATAGAATTCTAGGGTGTTGTACACTTGCTACCACCAATTCATGAAAATTCAAGACCATACGTTTCGAAATTATAATTTTTCATCTTTTACGAAGTCATGGATATATGTAAAAATTTAATTGTTTGCTTTTTTGACTGAACTGGTGTTGTAATTGTTCATTTGGCAGTGATATTCGTGCACATTAGTAAAGATATGTGTCCTTAACAATTGTAACAAAAATGTCACATACAAATAAAAGGCATAACAATTGTCTTGAATGCTTCCATCCGATGATCTCCTGCATCATCATGAACAAAACAAAAACAAGAAATGGGTATCATTTTATTTTGAAGTGTATCATAATATTAATTTAGTGTCTTCTTTCCTGAACCCTTGGGCTTCATTCATTGCGAGTATTAATTTAAATTCAATTCAATTGGTTTCATGAATTCTGGTATTCCTTTTAAACATTTTCCATGTACATGTATTTACTTAATTTGCCTAAAAAGCTTACTACGATAGAAAGTTTTAATGTTGTATACATCTTACCTACTATGACGAATTCCAACCATAGGATTTTGAAATTTTGATTTTGCATCTTCTATGAAGTCACGGAGTTTCCAATATAATATGTTTGACTTACTATAATAATCTGTTACTGTAATCCTTTGGTTATTAGGGTTAATCGTAAAAAATCATTAAGGTATGTTTCCCTAGCCAGTTTTAACATCAATTGAACTTATGAAAACATGAAAAATGTAATTACATTTTTTCCCACTGACAATCTCCTTCTTCCTCACAAAAAGAAAAATTGCAAATTATTAGCATTTTTTGAAAAAGAAGTGTATTCTAATACAATTTCAATGTTTTGCCCACAAATCTTGGTCTTTGTTCATAGTCGGTAAGTATTTATCTATATTCAATTATAACCCTTGAATATATTATGTTCATCTTTTTAAATATTTTGCTTATTGCATCAACTTAAACGCCATCGTTTTTAGCTCACCAAGCTAGAATGTTTGGGTGTTGTACAAATACTACCACCTACCCACGATAACTTCCAACCATCAGTTTTTAAATTTACAATTACATTTTTGTATCAAGTCACTCATTGCACGTTTATCTAACGTGTTTTTTTATCTACTGGACTGGTTTGGCGGTCCTTTAATTCACAACGGTAAAAATATGTTCGATAAACAATTGTGAAAACACAATCAAGATAGGATTAAGGCCTATACATTGTCTTTAAACTGATTTTCCTACTTCCCCACTAAGAAAGATAAACTAAACAGATGAGTATAATTTTTATATCAAGTTTTCTAATGAACTGGTTTTTTAGACCTTTAATTCACAATGGTAAGAATATGTTCGAAAAACAATTTCGAAGAAGCATTCGAAATAGAACCTATGCATAGACATTTCTTTAAAACTGATATCCTTCTTCCCCACTAAGAAAGATGAATTAAACAGATGAGTATAATTTTATTTAAAGTTTTCTTAAACCTTTTGGCTTCGTTCATAGTGGATTAGTTTTCATCGAAATTTAATAAAACTCATTTTGATGTTCTGCTTTTCTTTCTGCAAATTTGTCATTGTGTTCACTTTTAAAGCCTTTTTGGTTTAGATCATTACGACAGAATACCTAGGAGTTGTAAAAATGCGTATACTTATTCATGATGAATGCCAACTATCGGTTTTGACCTTTTTTATTGTTCATCTTTTACATTCAACAATTGTATACATATGTGTTTGTTTCACTTAATCCAAATCTGGTGTTTTTATATTTCGTTTAGCAGGGAATTTATTGTCTGTAAGGTTTCAGACTAATGACCTCTCTTTTGCCTATAGAGAAAGAAAAAAGAATCTTGAGTATCGTTTTTAAATGAAGTGTATTTTTCTTTTGTTTTCCATTTATTTTCCTCTACCCTTGTGCTCGTCCATAGCGCGTAAGTATCCATTTTAATTCATTAACAACATCTCTCAAAATTCTCGGTCTTTATTTTTAATATTTGTCGATGTGTTTACCTGATAGGCTTTTTGTTCCAGGTCACTATGATATATAATGCTTATGTTTGGTAAAATTACTACAACCTATTCATGACAACTTCTAACCATAAGTTTCGAATTATACATTTCTCATCTCTCTCAAAATCACGGATTGTCTGTTTATTTGTTTTGTTTGTTTTGTTGAAACTGGTTTTGAACTTTTCGGTTAGAAAGGATATTTGTGCAGAATGGCAAAGTTATGTTTATTCAACCATTGTAAACATCAATGTCACTTAAAAACAAAGGCATGGAAATGATCATGAAGGCTTTCAACTGATGATCTCACACTCTCCCTCAAAGAAAAGAAATGGAAAGGATTAACATCATTTGTATATGTATTTTGATATATGTTTTTTGTTTACCCCCGGAACTTGTTTGTTATGTACGTAGGGGGTAAGTATTCAAAAAAAAAATTAATTATAACCTCGGAATATATTTGGTGATGCTTTTTAATCTTGTGCTTTCTTTTAACTTTTTTTTTTTTTAAAGATTACCACGATATAATTCTTGGGTTTTCTTAAATTGCTTTAATGAATTTCGTGTTGTTATTTTCATTTAGCATGGATATATGTGCACAATGGTAAACATGTGTCTTCCAAACTGAACCGTAATTGTCACGTAAATATAATGGCATGCAAATTGTCTCTAATGCTTCCAACTGATGATCTCCTTCTTTCCTACGAACAAATCGAGAACAAAATGAGTATCATTATTATTTGAACTTATTGTAATACATATTTTTGTTTTGATATTCTTTCGGTTAGAAGGGATATTCGTGCAGAATGGAAAATTTATGTTTATTCAACCATTGTAACCATCAATGTCACTAAAATACAAAGGCTTAAAAATTATCACAAAGGCTTCCAACTGATGATCTCACACTTCCCCTCAATAAAAAGAAATGGAAAGGATTAGCATCTTTTGTATATCTAGTGTATTATAATATCATTTTCTTTTTTTACCCCCTACTCTTGGTCTTTGTTCAAAGTCGGTAAGTATTTATCTAAATTCAATTATAACCCCTAAATATATTTTTTTCATCTTTTTTAATCGTTTTCATTGTAATTACTTTAATTTATTTTAACTCTAATTACGATAGATTTCTAGGGTGTTGTACACTTGCTACCACCAATTCATGATAATCTAAGACCATACGTTTCGAAATTATAATTTTTCATCTTTGACGAAGTCATGGATGTATGTTTATTTTAATTGTTTGCTTTCCTTGACTGAACTGGTGTTGTAATTCTTCATTTGGCAGTGATATTTGTGCCAGTAGTAAAGATATGTGTCCTTAACAATTGTAAAAAGAAATATCACATACAAATAAAAGGCATAATAATTGTCTCGAATGCTTCCATCTGATGATCTCCTGCATCACCATGAACAAAACGAAAACGAGGAAATGGGTATCATTTTATTTTAAAGTGTATCATAATATTAATTTTGCGTCTTCTCTCCTCAACCCTTGGGCTTCATTCATTGCGAGCATCAATTTAAATTCAATTTAATTATTTTTATGTATTCTGGTATTCTTTCTAAACATTTTCGATGTACATGTATTCACTTATTTGGCTTAAATAGCTTACCACGATAGAATGCTCTAATGTTGTATAAATCTTACCTACTATGACGAATTCAAATTATAGGATTTTGAAATTTTCATTTTGCATCTTCTATGAAGTCACGGATTTGTTAAAATAATATGTTTCACTTAATGTTTTACTCTATTACTGTTATCCTTTGGTAATTAGGGGAAATCGTAAATATTCATGAAGGTATGTTTTCCTAGCCAGTTTCAACTTAAATTGAACTTAAATATGAAAACATGACAAATGTAATTACATTTTTTCCAACTGACAACCTCTTATTTCCCCACAAAGAGAAAAATTGCAAATTATTAGCATCATTTGAAAAAGAAGTTTATTCTAATATCATTTTAATTATTTACCCACTACTCTTGGTCTTTGTTCATAGTCGGTAAGTATTTATCTATATTCAATTATAACCCCTGAATATATTATGTTCAATTTTTTGAATACTTTTGTTTATTGCATCAACTTTATGGCCATCTTTTTTAGCTCACCAAGATAGAATGATTGGGTGTTGTAGAAATATTACCACCTATCCACGATAACTTCCAACCATCGGTTTTTAAATTTACAAATACATTTTTGAATCAAGTCACGCATTGCACGTTTATCTAACGTGTTTTTTTTTATCTAATGAACTGGTTTGGTGTCCTTTAATTCACTAAAAATATGTTCGATAAACAATTGTGAAAACACAATCAAGATATAATTAAGGCTTATACATTGTCTTTAAACCGATTTTCCTACTTCCCCACTGAGAAAGATAAATTAAACAGAAGAGTATAATTTTTATATCAAGTTTTCCAATGAACTGGTTTTTTAGACCTTTAATTCACAATGGTAAGAATATGTTCGAAAAACAATTGTGAACAAACAATCGATATAAAATGTATGCATATACATTTTTAAAAAACTGATATCCTTCTTCTCCACTAAGAAAGATGAATTAAACAGATGAGTATAATTTTATTTAAAGTTTTCCGAAGCCTTTTGGCTTCGTTCATAGTGGATTAGTTTTCATCGAAATTTAATGAAACTCACTTTGATGTTCTGGTTTTCTTTTTGCAAATTTGTCATTGTGTTCACTTTTAAAGCCTTTTTGTTTTAGCTCATTACGACAGAATGCCTATGAGTTGTAAAAATGCGTTTACTTATATATGACGAATTCTAACTATCGGTTTTGACCTTTGCTGTTTTTCATCTTTTACATTCAACGATTGGATACATATGTGTTTGTTTCACTTAAACCAAATCTGGTGTTGTTTTTCTTCGTTTAGCAAGATTTTTTTTGTTTGTAAGGCTTCCGACTAATGACCTCTCTTTTGTCGATAGAGAAAGAGAAATGAAACTTGAGTTTCATTTGTAAATAAAGTTTAATTTTCTTTTGTTGTTCATCTTTTTTCCTCTACCCTTGTGCTTCGTTCATAGCGCGTAAGTATCTATATTTTTATTTTATATTCTTTATTTTTAATATTTGTCCATGCGTTTCTTTGTTAGGTTTTCTGTTCTAGCTCATTTTTGATATATAATGCTTACATTCACAGTTACACAATGAAACGAAAAGCGTTTTTGCGAATATACTTGAGATTTAATAGAGGATGGAATCTTGTTACCCTGAAGATCAACATCATGACAATAGCAACAACTACGATACAAACTTTCCCAACTGAATATAGAATGTTTTTACTTTAAATGTTACACTGCTCAAATCCGCCCCAGGGAAGGACCCGGGTATTACTTTCAAAACTTTTGATCAATTTATACAAGTATCTGCACCTGAAAACAATGGATCCTGGGGCCGGCATGTTCAATCCAAAGTACTCTCTGCATCAGGGCCACCAACAGACGAGAACTTGTATACAACCCCCACAGCCCGTAAAAGGGCGACACTGTTCCCTGCATTAACTCATAGCCTGCCATAAAGCTGCATGCACGCTATTGTTAAGGTGCCATGTACACGCTAGCAAGCTATTGCTCCTCTGTTTCTTGCATGATTGCACGCAAATGTAATAGCAGTTATTGTTCATGCCCATTGGACTGTGCCTAGTATTCTACACGCGTTATTCATCGAACCATCGCGTTAATCAGATTATCTCCAAAACAATCTGGTACGGGGGGGGGGGGATTTGGGGCTTGGCACAATGGAGATTAGCCCTGTGGCAGGATAAGAGTTAAAGAGGGCGAACAGAGTTTACCTTCTCATTTGGAACTGTGAGTACCACAAAGTAGGCTATACGTATAACACTCCTCTGCATACAAACAACTACGACACAAACTTTCCCAACTGAATAATTATAGAATAATTTTACTTTAAATGTTACACTGCTCCAATTCGCCCCAGGGAAGGTCACGCAGGGGCGTACGCAGGGGGGGGGGTTCAAACCCCCCCCCTGTGGTATTTTTATGTGTGTAAACCCCCCTAAAAAACCTAACCCCCCCCCCCCCCCCCTTGGATTTTTTTTATTTTATTTATTTTTTATTATTTAAAAAAAAAATAATAATATGCCCACGGCTAATCTAAAAAAGGTGACCTTAACCCCCCCCCCCCCCCAACGAAGAAAAATGTCAAATTTTCAAATTTCGAGACCCCCCCCCCCCCCCCCCAAAAAAAAAAAAAAAAGTGTCCGCTCACCTCCCAAGAGACGCCGCCCAACAAGCGTGCTGTCACTGATGAATGTAAAACATTTATATCGCCCTACGTGCGATAACATTCCTTACGTGTTGTAGAATTACTACCACCTATTCATGATAACTTCTAACCATAAGTATCGTAATATAAATTGTTCATCTCTTTCAAAATTACGGATAGTATGTTTATTTTATTTGTTTGTTTTGTTTAAACTGGTATTGAAATTTTCGGTTAGAAGGGACAGTAGTGCAGAATGGCAAAGTTATGTTTCTTCAACCATTATGACCCTCAATGTCACTTAAAAACAAAGGCATGACAATAATCATGAAGGCTCCCAACTGATGATCTCACACTTCCACTCAAAGAAAATAAATGGAAGGATTAACATCATATATATATATATAGTGTATTCTGATATTATTTTTGTTTGTTACCCCCTTCACGTGTTGGTTTTGTTCGTAGTGGGTATGTATTCATCAAAATTAATTATAACCTCGGAATATATTTGGTGATGCTTTTGAATCTTTTTCTTTCTATTAACATTTTTTTTATATTTTTTTTTTATAGATTACCACGATATAATGTTTGGGTTTTCTTAAATTGCTTTAATGAATTTCGTATTTTTTTCTTCATTTAGTATGGATATCTGTGCACAATGGTAAACATATGTTTTCCAAACTTAACCGTAATTGTCACGTAAATATAATGGCATAAAAATTGTCTCTAATGCTTCCAACTGATGATCTCCTTCTTCCCTACGAACAAAACGAGAACAAAATGTGAACTTATTGTAATGTCTATTTTGTTTGATATTCTTTCGGTTAGAAAGGATATTCGTGCAGAATGGCAAAGTTATGTTTCTTCAACCATTGTAACCATCAATGTCACTTAAAAAACAAAGACATGACAATAATCATGAAGGCTCCCAACTGATGATCTCACACTTCCACTCAAAGAAAAGAAATGGAAATGATTAACATTATTTGTATATGTAGTGTATTCTGATATTATTTTTGTTTGCTACCCCCTTCACTTGGTCTTTTTTTATAGTGGGTAAGTATTCATCTAAATTTGATTATAACTCATTTATATATTCTGGTCAACTTTATGAATCTTTTTCTTTGTTTTTTAATGTCTGTTGTTGCTCAGACTTTCTACGAACCATTCATGACAATCTAAAACCATAATACTCGTTTCACACTTGTTTTTGCTTAACCCCGTACTTTGGTTAGCCCCGTACTATCCTTAACCCCGGACTAACTTTTTTGGCTTTTCTCACCGCAATTCCCTAGCCCCGTACTAGCCACAGCGTGAATATTCATTAATTCGCTCCACTGCGTAGTTCCGGACTATTTTTCATTTCTGTTCTCATTCACTTGCTTGGCACCGCAATTTCGGAGTTAGCAGGAGTTAACACCACAATTGCAGGGTTAGCCCTGCTATTTTGCAGGGCCAGCTAACCACGTTATATAGGTGGGGCTAGCCCACTTTGGTAAATACGAGTCTGAACAGAAAGTGGAATAGGCTTAACCCCGGACTATAAGTAGGGCTAAGACCTCCCTTTAACCCCACCTATAATACGGGGTTAAAGATAAACTCCAGTTCTGGTAATGCTATTGCATTGTGAAAGAAAAGGTGTGGAATGGATCGAAAAACAGTTGATCATGTAGCATGTATTGGTGTGCACTGCAAGGTTCTGGAGTCATCAAAATCATAATAAATTTGGCCGAGTCTTAGTAAAGTAACAAGCACTGTACACATAGGGCTATTCTATGGGACAACAAACACGGTGTCGGGGTTAGTACTACCTTGATTTCCTTGTCTTTCTATGCTCATTACTCAGCCAGTATACATTTTCTTCTAAAATTGTTTGGCGCATGTCATTTATTTGTAATCTTGAACATTCAGTGTACGTTTCGTTTGATTCTTTGACAATTATTATTATTATTTTTTTTTACCAGAACTGGAGTTTATCTTTAAGCAACATTTTGCCAGTGTGAAAAGAAAGTGGAATAAGCTTAACCTTGGACTATAGCTGGGGTCAAGATACCCTTTAACCTATAGTATAAGTTTTCACGGATTGTATGCTAATTTTAAGTGTTTATTTTACTTTAAAGAACTGGTATTTTAATTCTTTATTTAGCAGTGATATTCGTGCACAATGATGAAGATACATTTCCTTAACCACTGTAACCGTATATGCCAGTTAGAATAAAATGCTTTACATTTTCTGTAAGACTTCTAACTGATGATCTTCTTCTTCCCCATAAAGAAACATAATTTATAAATATGAGTATTGGTATATGAAGTTTATTCTATTACGTATCTTTTTCTGGTTTTCTATACACTTGGGCTTCGTTCATAGCGCGTAAGTATCCAACCTAATCCAAGTTAAACTTTAAAAAAAATATTATGTTCATCTTTTGGAGTCGTTTTCCTTGTACTCCCTTTCATGATTTTTTTTCATCTCACAACTGTAAAATACTTTCGTGTTGTAGAAATGCTGCCCTCTACTCTCGATAATTTCGAACCATCGCTTTGAACATTTTAAAATGTTATCTTTAATGGAGTCTCAGTTTGAATTTAAAAACATTGTATTGACATGTTTGTTTTTTACTTTAATGAACTATCGTTCTAATCCATGAAAGGGCAGGGATGTTCGTGCACAATGGTAAAGAAATGTTTGCTAAATAATAGTAAACAAAGGCTCTCACCTGATGATCTCCCTTTTTATGGAGAAAGAGAAATGGAAATGATGAGCATACTTTTTATATAAAGTACTTATCTTCATATATTTTCTCCATCTTCGAGTATCCATATATTCGTGCACTATGATGTACTCATGTTTCCCAAACCATAGTAGCCAGTTAAAAATGAATGCTTGGAAATTGTCTATAAGGCTTCCAACTGATGATCTCCTTCTTCATCATGAAAAAGAGAATTGATAAAGATGAGTATCATATGTATATCCTTCTAACAATTTTCTTTATATGTTTTCCTTTACCCTTTGGCCTCATTCATAGCGAGTAAGTATCGAGCTAAATTCAAGTAAAACTTCCTTATAAAGAAAGAGAAAGGAAAACTATAAACATGTATACAAAGTTTATTAATATATTTATTTTTCTGATTTTTTTTCTTAGTATTCCTATTTCATGATTTATTTAAAGGTACTATACATTTTTGGTATGGGGTCAAGAGTTTTGTTCAAATGAGCATATTGGAAGCATATGCGATTTTACAATATTTAATGATCATTGTTGTGGTTGAAATGGAGTCTAAAGTGATGGAATCGTAAATAATAAACTCGTTATATTGTATAGCGCCCTCTCATAGACTGATATTTATTTAGCTTTGAAACAATGTTTCTGGACTACAATCGACCGATTTGCTATTCCCATTTGGAAATTATATAACAGAACTGCATTTCCTGAGATTGTCATTGTCGCAGCTACCATGGAATAGCCCTAGGTGCTATTCGAAATATTTGACATTTAACAGGAGCACCGTTAAATTGTTTATTATTCAATTTCTCGAACGCATAAGTGTTTTAGGGGCTAAATGCTTCAGTGCTTATAATACATCCACAGGGGCATCCATATATATCAACATTTTAAAGAATTACTATCAATCCGATGTTAAACATTTCTCGAAACTTTGCAATTCCTTTAAGAGTTAAAGGGATAGTTGAGTTCTGTTTTCAGACCGCAAATGCCTTTAATGTGCATGGTCATTGCTCTTATACTTACCAATGACATTTAAAGTGCCCTTTTAGAACCTAAACTTGGTATGAAGGTAATTTTAGACCCCAAAATGTGTGGAATATAGCCAATACGATCTTACCAATTTATTCATCTCCACTTTAAACAAAACATGAGCCGGATAATTGTGGGTAATATAAGCAGCACAAAAATGCCAACATAAAAGCCAAAATCGGCATTAACTGAAATATGACGTAAAAGGTTTTTTTTTTCTCGGTTTTTTCAACGGTTTTTTTTTCAATTTGTTTAACAAATCTAATATTTGTGGTGGTTACACAAGTATTGGATCTCGTTATATTTCAACCGTCTCTGAACCGATTTTGATCAAAAAAAGATGATTTTGTCATTTAAATATTATGTTCTTTCAAATTTGCCACTCAGTTTTTCATTACCTCACAACACAATTATTTTGTGTAGCGCCCTCTGCAACAGAACTCAACTCTCCCTTCAAAACGTGGTTACACATTATTAATATTGATTCAAACATATATATGAACCAAGGTTTTTATAACTACGGAATATAAATTAACATGAACAAAAAATTATCTTATTTGATGTATAATCTCGTGTTTATATTTGGTATTTACATCAATTTTCCAATGGGTGCTGATTATGTATACGGATTACATTATTCATTGACGTGGCTTGTGATTCTTTTATTTAACAGGTAATAAATGAATATAATTTGGAAATATGTAACATGTTAATAACTATTTTCCTCAATCAAGTGAGGAGAAGTACGCTGAAAAGAAATGACTCGTCAAAACTTTGTTTAATATTTGTAATTTGTATGTTTCTTTATCTCTTTTCCGCGTCGCCCGATCTTCGTAAACAGAAAGTAAGTATGCGTTTCATGAATTTTGGGAATTTGTCTCCACTTTTTCATTTGAATTTCGTTTTATGTATTACTCACAACTTTTTTTTTTTTTACTAAGTAAACGTTCATAGATGTTTTCCAGCTAACCACGATGTAATGATTGGGTGTTGTAGAAATGCTACCACCTATGCTTGATAACTTTCAATCAGTGATTTCTTAATTTAACATTAACATGTTTCATGCAGTCAAGGGTTGTAGTTTTACCTCATGTATTGATCTCAATGAACTCGTTTTGTAGTATTTCGGTAAGCAGGCATAATCGTGCACAATGGTAAAAGTTTGTTTACTGAACATGTGTAAACATACTTGCCAGGTAAAACAATAAAGGCATGGTAATTATTTTTAAGGCTTCCAACCATGTTATAATTCATGAATATATTCATAAACAGAGAAATTTGAAGACAAACAACTAATACATTCTATTTGGTTTGTAATCTGGTGTTTACAGTTGGTATTTACAGCTATCTTGTTATGAGTAATCCTTATGTATAATATTGCTTTATTCTTAGTTTCATAGACCTGTCGTGTAGTTCTTGTATTTAATGGGTAATACATGAATATGGTCTGGAAACAGGTAATGCTTATTACTACTGAAGTTATCAAAGGAATAAAATATATCATGAATAGAAACGACTCATTGCTGCACAAAACTTTAAAAAAAGGTGTAGAAACACCTTTCCTGAAAACTGAGACATCAAAAACGTATTTTCTCTGGCCAAGTTGTGCCGTTGCCTTTCAAAATAATAGTTTATCAGTAATGTCAGGCCTTTTACAAGGTACTTTAAATTTAGGTGACATTTAGTCCTTTTTCTCAGAAAATAATAAGAAATAAATAGTACTACCGTGACATTTATTCCGATAAATTTAATGTAAATGCGCTGTATAATAGGGCACTATTATTAAACACAATTTTGAAAGAAAGAGACTTGTCATGTTAGTAACAGGAAAATTACCACATTACATAAAATTGAGCACCAACAAATCAAAGAGGCTAATTTCAACTTAAGTGGCAGGTTTTGGAGTTATTGTTTATTACAAGAGCAGAGAGGGAGGACAGATTTCCTTTTTGAGGGTCAAAGGTTATTGACCCTGCACTCGGACACTATAAATTGTTCTGAGCAAATAAATATCTTGGTGTCAAAATGCAAGGGATTCCGAAAGAAGATGACATAGAAAAACTACTGACTCTTATAGTAAATTCATGACCTCCGAAAATGAGGTCAAAGGTAAAAAAATAGCAATTTTTGTATTTAGGTAGTTCCATTACATTTTAAACCGATAGGTCCAGCCATAAGTTAGTTCTTACAGTCTGCACTTGTGTTGAATTCACACTAACCGTTGTTTAGGTTAGCGTTAAAGCCTATCGACATATATACAGTGCGTCCTAGAAAAAACGAAACGAGAATTATCGATGTTTTATCATAACTTAATCACAATTACACATAATTATGTGTAAAGCTTAGATCCTCCTCTTTTATTTGATGCAATTCATGAACTTGAACAGAACTGTGTCTTTCTTTGCTCATTTTTCCCCATTGAGGTGTCATATGAAAGAGCAGAAACCCAACTTTCTAGAAATATGATTTTCTCTTTGAAATTCAGATACCGCCCGCCAAATTATGTTTTGGTTTCCTCTCTTCAAATTGATTTTAATCACTCATGCGAGATATATGAATCATATGAGTTGTATCAATTGAAGGAGGAGGATCTAAGCTTTCCACATGTGTGTCATTTATTAATAATAAATGTGATTAATATACAGTAGTCTTGCAGGTGCACCATGTGTGTGAGAGAGAGAGAGGGCTGAGGAGTCGTGAAAAGGACTCTGACTCTACCCGATAGAACCCCCCTGACACCGGATGAAATGCATGACCTGATGTACTTCTGCCTCAACTCGACTTCCTTCAAATGACGAGACAATTACTACCAGCAACTTCAAGGTGCAGCCATGGGATCGCCTCTTTCACCTGTTATAGCCAACATTTTCAAGGAGCACTTCGAAACAACGGCACTCCAGACTCTCTCACAACACCCCTCTCTTTGGCTCCGATATGTCGACGACACATTCGTCATCTGGCCAGATAGCAGACCACTTTCTAGCCCACATCAACCAGCATCACCCGAGCAGCAAATTCACCATGGAGACCGAGCAAAACAACAGCATCCCCTTCCTAGACGCTCTCGTACCAAATCACCATCCGGCAAGCCCGCTCATCAAGTCTACAGGAAACCCACACACACCGACAGATATCTTCACTACAGATCCTTCCACAATCCATCCGTACTACAATCAGTCCCCAACGCCTTCATCCGCCGAGCCCATCAACTCTGCGATGCAGACCATCTAGACCAGGAAATCCAGCATGTCACCACAGCCCTAGCTAGCATCAACAAATACCCAAGACATAAGATCAAATCCAAGACTCCCGCCAACAAGCCCGCAGCCAACACCACCCCTGAAGAAGACCAACCCGCAGCTACGCCACCGAAGCAAACTGTTGTTCTCACTTATATCGGTCAAGCCTCTCACAAGATTCAACGTATCCTTCAAGCAGCAGACATCCAGGTTCGACACAGTTCCTCCAACAAACTCCATTCGATACTCCACTCCCACAAAGACAAGCATCCAAACCACAAGAAAGCTGGAGTCTACAAAATACCATGCGAATGTGGAAAAGTCTACATTGGTGAAACGGGGAGAAATCTGGAAACAAGATTCAAGGAACACTGAACCAGCTTCAGACTCAGCGATTGGGATAAGTCCGCCATCGTCAAACACGCCCAGCAACACGAACACACCATCGAATGGGATAACAGTCATCTCATATCCATAATGTAGCACTGGCATACACGCCGAATCCGAAAAGCAATCGAAATTTACCGCCAAAACATCGTGCCCCAAGACTCAGGATTATACATCAACGACATCTGAAAACCCCTCATCAACAAGTACCCGGCCACTCCTTCTCCACCACCGCCTCCACCACCGCCTTCACCACCCCGACAGACACCCGTACATTGACCACCGCAGCCGCAAGCCTCACAGCTACAAAAGGAACTTTTAGATTCGCACGAAGACACTGGGGATTGCTACGGTCGAAGTCCATTTAACGCACTGCCTTGAATGGACGTCACACGTATCAGTTCACACAAATCTAAATGGCCCTATTGCACAGCAGACGACAACAGACTACAACGCCGCCTTCGTCGGGGACACACACAGCGTCTCGCCGACAATACACCCCACTCATGGATTGGAAACTCTCAACCCTGAAACTCCGGCCAAGACGGACAGTCAGACGAACGAACCGACCATCCATGTCCATTCCCCTGATGACTCAAGCCCACCCGGACACCTATCCCCCCCCCACGTCCGCACACCGGTGACTTAAGCTCACGCACGCCAGCTTGTTTTCACTCCTGACGACAGATAGTCAACCTGTTCGAAACGTCGAGCCACTGATTCCTCCAAGCGCTATAGTTCTCCTTAGAACTATAAGCTAAGAAAGGTATAACAAACGGTCCATTTCAGGACTACACACCCCCAAGAAAGATTACCAAGTCAGAGTCCTTTTCAGGACTCCCCAGTCCTCTCTCTCTCTCTCTCTCTCTCACACACACATGGTGCACCTGCAAGCCTACTGTATATCTACATCACCATGCAAGCCGACACTTACCAGCAGCATCTAAATGTGATTAAGTTATGATAAAACAGCGATAATTCTCGGTTTCGTTTTTTCTGGGACGCACTGTATAACTCGACATTCTGGTCTGATTTCTTTAGAGCAGTGTAACGTAGACAAAAGGAGGGAGCATCAGTGACTGCTACGTGGTTACGAAGCATGGATGATTGATTGCTCGAGGGATGATCAATTGGTTGATGCTGTGCATAAGAAGGGTGCAGATTTACTCCACACAGGGTGTGGAATCGATCATAAAGGGTATACAATTCAACCCCACGGGTGTAAATTTGAACCCATTTTTAATGAAAATGGAACCATAACGTGTAAATTAAGCACCATTGGGTGCAAATTTCACTCCTTATGGAGTACAATCATAACCTTGGGGTGCAAATTTACACCTTCTTATTAAAAAAAAAAAAAATCCCTACATTGGGGAGTAAATTTACTCCCTGAGGGGTGTCACTTATGCGACAAACACTTACTCCCTATATATGGAGTCAATTTACACCATTTTTTCTCTGTGTGTAATGAGGCCATTGCTTAGCCACTGAATCATGACTGTACGCAGCGGGGGCGAGGGTACGTCGTCGCCCCCACAAATATAAACAAAGAAGAAACAAAATGCAATAAATTATAAATAATTCATTGCATTTTCCCCCGGTCCCCAACATAAAAATATCTGATCCGCCGATCGTCGTCGGCTATGTACGTTCAAGGCACATTTATGTGTTTGACTCATGTAGACAGTTTACTCGTCATTGTAGGTTTATGATTAGCCATATGTCATTAATTATTTGTTGATTGTTGACACACATACAATTACTACACACACAAACACTCTCACTCCCCCTCCCCAACATCATACATACCCAATGGCCCTTCAACATAGTGGAACATTCTAGTTTGGTAGTGGAGTCGAACTAGATACGTTTGTGCTGTTAATGTTCCAGCGAATGAAAATGAGACAACCGGAGACATATGATTAATAATTTGTATTGGCAGTGGTAGTATTTTAAAATAAATATCAGTATCAGTATTGTTAATGTGATTATTATTGTTAATGTTATAATTTTCATTATTAAAAATAGGATTGTTATTGTTACTACTTACATATAGTTTGTTTCCGTTTCTTGACTTTTTTGAAGATTGTGGATGGCTTTCGCTAAATGCATGGCACATGAACCTACATACATTTAACTTACTATTTCGCCTTTAATTCAATCCTATTAAAATGTAATGAAGTGTAATCTACAGATTCGAATTGTGTGTAATAAACAATACACAATAGTATCAAAATAACGTAAGCAAGAATTATTTGAAAATCAGATCAAGTACAATCAATGTATCAATATAAATATTTATGAGAACAAACATTTTACCGTAAAGTGTACCAAACACATACACGTATAATGTGTGTGCACCTATGACGTATTGCACCTAAATACCTCACATGGCATTACAAGGGTTAATGTTTCAGAAGTATGAAGGAAAAAAAATATAAAAAAATAAGCCCGACGTACGTTAACATAGTCTGAAATGCGTGCCCTATTCTACGGGAAAAGTATTCTCCCTACGAACCATATTTTGCATAACGGATAAGAGTGTCTATGAACCTGCAATATCTCCTTACAGAAGAAAAAAAATTATACTCATATTTTGATTATAATTTTTGGACATTAAACTCCTATCAAACAGAGTAAACTATTTATTAGTGATAGTTACAAATTGAATTTCAATATCCAGGAATAGACGTGGCAAGTGAGACGATTGATTCTACAGGGGGCACCATCCAACTACGGCACTATGGAATCAGCCTCTGCATACCCGCCTTGGCGCTACAAAAGCACTGTAAAATTACTCTGAAGGTAAAGCATAAGATTCTCCCCAATCCTCTGTATGAATGTCAGTCTCTCTTTATACCTATCTGGGCTCTACAAGAGGATTATAGAATTACTTTTGGCGTATCATTGCTGGAAGCTATAATGGGATTAATAGGGGGTGGTCCCCCTCTCTCCAATTCTTTGTCTCCTTGTCTGTCTGTCTTTCTCTATCTCCATATAGATCTAGGCTCTACGAGAGGGTTTTAGAATTAGCTTTAATGTATGGCGTGGCCTTGCTGGGCGCTCTAATGGCAAGAATGGGAGGTGATCCCCCTCCCTCGTTCTTTCTCTCTTTCTCTCTCTCTCTAAGTATCTGTCTCTCTGTCTATCTTTCTCTCACTCTCTTATTCCCTGTCTATCTCTCTCTATATTCATATTTTAAGCCCCAGTCCCATATAAAGCCGGACCAGCACGGACGAGCACGAACCACTCCGGACCATCCCGGACCATGGTCTGGGGTGATCCGGGATGGTCCGGGATGTTTTGTTCAAAAAATCGCAACCGCCGACCGTCTCCCCGGACCCAACACGGTACCACTACGGACCGCCCCGGACCGTCCGGGCATAGCCCCGGCAGCAGTACAGATCATTCCAGACCCAGCACGGAGCCGCCACGGACCGTCCCGGACCACCCCGGTGCCAACACGGTGCCAACACGGATGACACCGGACCATCCCGGTGCCAACACGGATCATCCCGTGCTGGTCCAGCGTGATCCGTGTCGCCACCGTGCTGGGTCCGGGATCATCCGTAGGGGCGACGGGATGATCCGGGGTCAATAACTCACTCCCGGACTGCCACGGATCAACACGGACCGCCCCGGCGCCACTACGGATGACCCCGGACCCAGCACGGTGGCTACACGGATCACCCCGGATCAAACTATTGTCCCGGACCGTCCCGGAACCACCCCGGCAGTTTTTGACCGTCAAAAACATCCGGGGTCGACTCCCGGACCGCCCAGGACAATCCAGGACCATCCAGGACCATCCAGGACCACCCCGGTGCCAACACGGTGTCAACACGGACCGAATCCCGGATCACCCCGGATGGGGTCCGGGATGGTCCGGGACGGTCCGGGACGTATATGGGACTGTAGCTTTAAGGCCCTTTTACACTTTCACGGATCGCATCACGGATCATCCCGGATCTTAATCCGGGGTGTTCCGGCGTGCAACACCACGATTTCTTCTCGATGCCGGTGTGGATACGTTCCGAACTGGGTGTATACACGGGCAAGTACGGTGTCTCCACGGACAGACAAGGTAGCAACGCGGACCACGCCGGAAACGCATACGGAGCTAACACGGATTCCAAGGAAGAGCACGGAGGCTACTGGGTACTTTTACGGTCCTTACACGGAGGTGTACGTTGTCTATTGGGATATCTCCGGAATGTTGACGGGTGACTTGAGCTTGTAGGCGCTCATTTGATATACGGAATTTCAAACCCGGATGAAACCGGTGTTAATACGGACCTCCCGGTGTCTACACGGACTGTCCCGGATGTATTCGGCGGCTACACGGAGGTACACGGTGCCTACAGGGAAGAGGACGGATTGTTTCATCCGTGAACTCCGGGATGAAAAATTAAGCAAGCTTAATTTTTTCCCCGGATATGCCGGTACGCCAAGGATCACGCCGGATGCCTCCCCGGTGTATACACGGTAATGCCGGAGATAACACGGATGATCACGGAGCGACGATCCGGGATGATCCGTGATGCGATCCGTGAAAGTGTAAAAGGGCCTTAACTGATCTCTACTAGAGGAATTCACAATTAACCCAAATTTATGGCGTAGCCTTGCTAGGTGTTTTAATGGCATGAATGGGATGTGCTCCCCCCCCCCCCCCCACCGCTTCTCTCTCTCTCTCTCTCTCTCTTCCTAATTATCTGTCTCTCTTTCTAACTCTCTCGTTTTCTATACTAAGTTATCTGGGCTATGCAATTCGAATGAGGATTTTAGAATTAGTCTAAATGTATGGCGTATACTGGATTCTCTAGCGTGGGTAGGCCACCCCTCTCTTTATCTATTTGATTTCATCACTTGAATATAAGAAGAAAAACAAAATAATTGGTGACGGAAAGAGTTCGTGAGCACCCTCGTGTTATTTTAGCTAGCATGACTACAGTCCGTTTTCATTAAACGGCTTGCTTTACATTTACTTTTTGGCAGCCAGTCACAGTCCGTTTTCTCGTGATTTGCTTCCTTTGTTTCCGGTTATATTGTCGTGTTTTGTTTACTTTAAAGTCAACACAATTGATTTCATGAGTAAGAAAACGAAATGAAAAGAAGAAAGTATTGCAAAAAAATATAAAAGAAAGAAATATAAAAAGAAAACAGGAAAACCGACCACTAGAACAAGATTTACAATACCGAAAGAAAATAATGAACTGGGACATAAATCAAAAGATTATTAGGACTCGTTATGACTTTAAATAAAATACAAAGTTTGTGGCTTTCATAATAACAAATAAATAAAGAGCGCCATCTTAATGTGAACAAATCAATACAATTGTTCATTCTTGTAATTTACTCCTTGAGGGCAAGACGTAAAGATTGAGAGCTGTCTGGTTTGGTTGGTTTTTTTCAAATTGGTAATAACCATCATTTAGTTTGTTTAGTTAATGTTTTACTTGATTTAGGCACTTACTACTTTGATTACCCTACTAAAAACATTGTCAGATTTTTGTTTTTATAGAAAAAGCACTTTACCTAGTCTCATGCACCCAATTTATTGCCATTTATTTCAGGTTCTGCCACACCCGTCAACAATCCTTTGCGCCAAGAATGAAGCTATTGTCTCTCCTGGTGTAGTGTGTGAACCTTCGGGGACCACATTTAAGAAGCCATTGACGTTGATCATCCCACACTGTGCAGTGTTAACAGACCCCTCCAAGGCAAAAGTCACAATGCACTTCACTCATGGCGATACGAAAGGTAAGTCCAATACCTTAACTTTAAAGAGTGACAAAAATAATAACACTTTGTGTGGAACAATGAGAATTAGGTGTGAAGAGGTGTGAACAAAGTTTAAATACAGCATGGACACGCTGTGAAGACGATAAAAACATATGGAGCAGAGGGAGGGAAAAGAATGGTAATACTGTGGATAAAAGGGAAAGAGAGAGAAAAAGAGAGAGAGAGAGAGGGGATGTGTATGAAAAACAAGGGGAACACTCTATGGTAACAGTTATAATATACTGTGAATACATTAATACACCATTGTGAAGAGAGTAAAAACACATTTTTGAAACAATAACAAAACAGTGTGCAGACACTAAAAAACGGGCTGGAGAAAATGATGAAACAGTGCGTAAACAGTCAATGAAAACACAGTGTGAATACAATAAGAACATTATTATTGAAGGTAATACAAAGTTTTGGTATGGATTCATTAATTTGGTTTAAATGAACATATTGGAAGCATATGCGATCCTACAATATTCAGTGATCGTTGTCGCGGTTGAAATCGAGTCTAAAGTTATGAAATTGTAAAAAATAAACTCTTTATGTTGTAAAGCTCCCTCTCAAGGTCAAGATATTAATCAAGCTACGAAACAATGTTTCTTGACTTAAATTGACCGATTAGCTATTTTCGTTCGGAAATTATATATCACAACTACATATTCTGAGATTTTCATGATCGCAGCTACCATTTTACGGCAGTAAGCGCTATTTGAAATTTATCACCATTTACCGGGAACACCGGTAAATTTTAATATTCATTTTTTTCTCGAAAGCAGAAGTGTTTTAAGTGCTAAATTTTCTAGTGCTCATAATACATCCACATGGGCATCCAAATATATCAAAATTGTAAAGCATCACTATCTACCCAAATTTCAAAATTTTCCAAAACTTTGTATTACCTTTAAGACAATGATAACACACGGTCATTGTTTGTGCTACATGTACATACTGTAAACATATTTGCAAACGTAGCGAGGATACACTGCACCATGATATAAACAGAATCTAGCAGAACCCACATCGTTACAGCTGTTCCATTTTTTAAAAATATTTATTATTTGTGTTAAATGAAGAATTGCGGGTGTTTTGTTTTCTTCATATTCCTCTTCTCTAATTCCTCTCTCTCTCTTTCTTCATTTACATCTTCCGCACCTTTGCAGTAACGAAGAAAGAGCTGTCATCAACTGGAACACCTAAATGCGTAGTGAGAAAAGATGTACTTGAAGTCTGCATTAACCATTTCTCACCTTGTGAAGTGTTTATGGTCATTTCTGAGTACTTCACTGGGAAACGCATGGCTTCTACGCCCTACATTCCAAAAGTAATGAATTGTCTGCAAACGCAATACTGCCATCTACGTCTGTATAATGATAATCCTGGCATTGAAGATGTGAGTAATTTGGCAAAATATTTAATTTTGTGAACAAAATATGAATTCAGGATAAAACATGAACAGCAAAAATGTTTGTTGTAATGATTCTAATTAAGTGGGTGAAGTTGTGGAAGGAGCTTGCTTTATAATATTTTTTTGTTTAACTTTCATCCTGCTTTGTCCACTATAGTGCATTGTTATTATCATCAGGAGTATTTTTTCCTTTAAATTCATGAACGAGGTTTCAAAATAGGAATTCGAGCAATTAATTTAATATCGGCACTCTTATTCATTTTGTGGTGATCAACTTTATATTACGTGCATTACATTTAGTGTAATATTGAGAGGGATTATAGTAGTTTGAAACATTGAAATAGTTCTAGAACATTTAAAGTAGCGATTTTGAGGTGATTTATGCTATACTACAGCGGAAATGCATTTTTCCTCATTAAAACAAAACAATATATTATATTGAAATGCATTACAACAAATTTGAATGAAAATACTTTTTTTATTTTGAATGATTGTACATACATCATTTATGTGTACGTGTTTCTCTCTCTCTACCTATCACCTACATTACAAAAGTATCGAATTTAGAAGGATCATGAGTAATTTAGATGTATTTTATCCAAAATAAAGCGATACTATTTCCTACACAAAAAAGCAGAATAAATTGAGGTAATTGATGGTGCAACCGGATTCAACACTCCTTCCCTTTTTTCTAACTTTCTATTTCTTATAATTATAATTTCTTCTCATAACTAGCTCATCGAAACCGAGGAAGGAAAGCTTGATTATTGCAAGATGGCTCCAACCAAGAAAATGTTCGTGCACTGGCGGAAAGGCGAACTAAATATCACATGCGAGATACGGGGAGGTGAAATCCTCATAAACGAAACGGTACATAAACAATTTATAAATTGGATTATTTCATAACGCATAGTTTAAAACGCAGGGCAACCATTTTATATCTTAAGGGGGGGGGGAGTTGGGTGGGTGAGAGGAACGAAGCAATGACCTATCATCATTTCGAAATTGAGATCCTTAATCCCTACTATTTTGTATTCTTATATGTTTCCTCCACATGTTGTTTACTCATTTCCCCCAATATAGTCTTACTAATGCAATACACAAATGTCATTTCGTACGAAAATATCATGTCATACGAACGAATCGTTGCCTTTATCGTGACCAAAATAAGACAATCGGGAAGCTAGGAAATAAACATATACATTATTTTACCTTTTTGCAACGACTAATATCGCCATTGCCTTGTTTTCGTTCACATTCTGCCCCACTAATTGCAAAGCCGATATGAAATCATTCAAATTCAAATTCAAAATTTTTATTCATGTTTCCAACAAAACATTACAAATCAATTATAAGCATTTAAAACAAATTTAAGAAATACATGTTGGAAACAGAGGGGTCCACTAAAAAGCAATGCTTGTAAAAGTGTGAACACCTCAAATGAAACTTAGGAATAATGAGTAATTAAATTATCTAATATGTAACTACAAAAGGAACTATAAAATAGGGGAAATAAAAGGGGAATGCCAACAGAGACGAGAAAGGAACAAGACAATACTTTACACGACAAAGGTAGAAGAACACGGTCATAATACAAAGAGTAGATGATGACAAAAAGAAGTGAGAGATCGAGGGTACAGAAAATAATACTAAAAGATGAGCTGCATGTGGGGTTGAGAAGAAGATAAGGAAAGAGAAAGAAAAAAGAAATGCGCGTTAGAAAGGAAATAAGCATGAGAAGGAACAATATAATATATCAAATTACATCTTGAGTCAGTGAACGGAGAATGATCGTATATTAAGCAAAAAGCAATAACGGCATATAATTCAATGAGGTGTATATGATTTTGATAAAAACAACTTCAATTTTTTCTTAAAAGTATTAATCGATGGAGCATTTTTTATTTCACCACTTAATGAATTCCAAAACTTTGGACCTTCATATATAAATGTTTTTTGAGCTGAGAGGGTCCGCAAGAGAGGTAAATGGAAATCATCTGAATGTCTTGTTGGGTAATTATGAACTGAGCTATTTTTAAAAAACATTTCTTGAAAAACAGATGGCAACATATTATTATTATAATTATACATAAATTGACCAAGTTGGAAAAAATATAAGTCTTTTACCTTAAGTATTTTATTATCAAAGAATAGAGCGTCTGTATGGGAGCGAAAGGGGGAATTACAAATAATACGAATAATCTTCTTTTGTAATAAAAAACACTTTATCTAATAACGTTTGATGAGTGTTACCCCAGACTAAGAGACCGTAGTTCAAGTATGGGAGTATCATTAGTTATGCCCTTTCCTCATGTCTGTTTCCTTTCAAATTTAATAGGCATAGTCTCTAGCTTCTCATTAAAGTGACTCTCACACTCTGCCGTGTAGGCCTACCGTGTGCCACCGTGCGCGGAAATGTCTGCGGACGGTGGAGAACGGCGAGGGCACACGGTGGTTCGTTATCAAAGCGGGCAACACGTTAATAGGGCGTTGGCGCTTATTTACACCCGGTGGGACCCGGCGAAAGTTTTGGGCATGTTCAAAACTTTGGCCGGCTGGCACCGGCCGCAAGTAAGCGGCAAGAGGACGGTATGAATACGTTATGAAAACGGTCACACTGTATGAACACGTTCACAACACGCTCATAACCCGTTACAGAACGGTGATGAACGGGCAAAAAAAAATCCACCGTCTGCAACGGGTTGTAAGCGGGTTGTGAACGTTGCCGTTCAAATCGGGGTATTTATGGCAGTCGTGTCATGACGTCAGCAGTCCGGGGACTCGCTCACAGGACGCTCCGAGCGGTGAGTGGACGCTAAGTGACTGGTAGGTGGCTGCTACAAACCCGCTGTACACGTTCGAGACCCGGTATGGAAACGGCCAAAATTTTCAACAAAAGTCAATCTGGGCGGTGAAGACGGTAGAAGCACGTTTAACACCCGGTATGCGCCCGGTAAGAACGGTCAGAAGATGGCAACGAAACGGTGAAAAGATTAATTTTATGATTTTTTTTTTTGCGGCCGGGGACAAGTTCGCTCAAAACCCAATGTTCTGGACTCTGTTGTTTTTTAATAGCCCGGCAGGTGGACGGTAGGCCTACACGGCAGAGTGTGAGAGCTCCATTAGGTCATTATATTCTTCGATTTTCAAAATCACTCATGCATAACCGTCCAGGCGCCATTTTGTCCGTTTCTGGTCCGTTTTAAGGCCTTTCTTTCTTCATTCCTATCTCCATTATCCTAGATCCTACAGAGGTCTAAGAAATTCCTAAAAATAGTCCAAGACATGTTCTTTCTTCTGCGACACATCAATTGAGCTTCAAAATGCCATCTTTGCACTGCAAATTCAAATCCGAAAAATCTTTGAAAGATGGACCCCTAAAAATAAAAACAATTGCCATAACTTTCTCATACCATTTCCGTTTCGTCTCAATTTCCTGCAGTATCTTTAACTCATAATTGTACATAGCCATGTTTTATTTCACTCTCCAATGAAAACGCAAAAAATTAACAGCACCCTCTAAAGTTCTGGGAATTGGCTTTCTTTCTGTGGGCATGTCTCCATCGTTTCTGGCCTAACCCGTACAATTTTTTTATTTGGGATTTAGATACTTGAAAATATGCCCTTTCCAACCAATGGAACTTGGTATACACATGTATACAAGCACGTGACAACTTTCTGCTAAGTTTGGTAACATTTAATGACGTCAGTGCATAATTATTGCCCAGAATGATTAATTTACTATGCATTACGTATTAGCCCGTTTATTACGTGAAATACATTGCACGCAGATGGCAATGGTGTCAAACTGACCGCAGTGAAGTGTTCTTCTGAATGATATGTGATACGCTATCACAGAAATATGTGAGTAAATTTTGTTTGAACAAGGGTCACTGTACAAATTCTGCTGAGTTTCCGCCAAGTTATAACACGTATCGGCTAAGACGTCATTTTTCAGACTACTTTTCGCCCCTTCCCCCATGTTCATCATGCACCGAATGCCATAGGTTTTGCACGCAGTGCTTGCGAGCCCTTTCTAGGTCCCTTCCTCTATTTCATTTCCCTTCAAACTTCGTAGGCATGGTCTCTAGCATCCCTTCAAGGTTGATGTATTCTTCGTTCTACGGAATCCCTCATGCTCGACCGTCCAGACGTCTTTCTGTCCGTTTCGGGCCGTTTTGGTGGCCTTTCTTTCGCTCTACCTATCTCCAATATCACAGAAGCTACATACTTCTTACAAATTGCTCTGGATAGTCCGAGAAAAGTTCTTTCTTTTGAACTGTAGAAACACGTGCGTCGATGCACGCACATCGTTGTGACACGATTGCATGTCTCCATCTGTATTAATTCTGTTTTTGGTTCAACGTGATCCCCACAAATTTATGATATTCAATGTAACGTAATGTCATTAATTTTAATTTGGGAAATTACATACAACGAAAGTAGTACGAACGCGATTTCCACATGCAATACAATAGGCTATTCGAAAAGTGTGGAGTTTGATTCAGCATTCCAGATGGATCGTCATGTGTCATCCCTCTGTCGTGGACTTCACTACCACATACCAACTATAGCTCGTATTAGACCTTTCGCAAATGCAAAAGCATGTGTTCAAGATCCTGACGCTTGTCTACCAGTGCATCCAAAACAATGCTCCAGTGTTTCCCAACTTTCTCATCGTACCCTACTAATTTCATATGGAAAACTTGCACGCATCTGCTTTGCGTCACGTAGCTTATCCTGTCAAGCACGGGGAACGTACTACACCAAAAACACCATGTTTTGATAGAATTGCTGGTATTGCAGGAAATTGGACATTTGTTAAACATTTCATTTTTCTTTTTTGGGAAACGGTACCCATTTCCCCAAAAAAGTTTTGATTTGTTTCAGCATGCCTATCAAGATTGCACTGTTTTTCCCCTTTTTTGTCGGATTTCGCACAGTCAGCCTGTCGGCAAATCTCACATGACGTATACAAAATCTTCGGACGGATTCAGAAACCTTGACATCACACCTTTATATTGATACAACAATTGTTTAATTCGTGGAGAGAAAACGGTAGCACTTTTCCAACCAATAAAAAGTAGCTTTTCATAGTAAAACAAGGTGGCTGGGATAGTGTAGCGCTACTACGCATGACGAGTGCACCCGTACGAACAAAACACAGTAAAAGCTACACGTGCAATCAACGCGGTGCGTACAGAGTGTGTGCGTTGCGCTCAAACTCTGGGAGACCGCATCATGTGTATACACGTGTATCCGAATGGGTCATTGCACTCAGACTAGAGGGAAGTCAGTTTAATCAGGGGCAGCGGGAAGGAGTTCGAATTCGTCTACGGTGTGATGGCATGCCCCTGCTAGTGTAGTCTACCGTAATTTTGCATTTGTCTAACTATTAGCCCTCATTTATTTGATAATACATTAACAGAACAAATGTTATATTCATTCTGTATTTCACATGTTAATATCAGATCTCTTGATAAGAACTTTGAAAATCTAAATTTGTTATATGAAGTACATTAACAACCAAATTTGATATTATTGCATTATCAGAAGTTTGGAATGTTTCAAACAAATGTATTTTTAGGTTTGAATGATTATGTCCTTGAGGTAAAGTGAAGAAAAGGTGGCACAAGGTGTGGAGGAGTTGGAGCTTATATTCACTCTTTATTTAAATATGTTATTCTTGACCAAGAAGTTACTCACACAGAAAGTCTCTTGTTAGAAACTGACCTGAATGGTAGGAAAATTACTGTAGGTATTATTTATCGTAAGCCCAATACTGATATTGATCTATTTCAAAACTCCTTGTTGATAACATTAGAAAGATTGAAAGTTGATAAAGCAAATGTAGTTGTATTTGGAGATTTTAACATTAATGTACTACACAAGGAAGGAATAGATATGAGAGCAGAACAATTTTTAACTTCTTTACAATGTTTAGGTATGCAGTAACTAATCACTTCACCAACAAGAGTAACTAAAACAACTTCCTCTCTTATTGACCATGTGTACACTAATATAACAGTTTTTTCTATTCATGCTGGAGTTATAGAAACTGATATATCAGATCATTTCCCTATCTTTGTTGCATTTGAGCATCTTAGAAAGGCAAGTAAAACAAGCCACATAAAGTCTGTGTTTCGTACCTTCAGAATTATGATATTTCATGATGATCTAGGTAAAATTGATTGGAACAATGTAAGTGGTTGTACAAAATTAAATGAGTCATACTCTGTATGTTACGACTTGTTTACACAAGTCTGAGACAAGCATGCACCAATTATGTCATCAACTTTGAATAACCTTAAAAGGGGGAAATACTGGGAGGAAACCATGGATGACTAATGCTATTCTAAAAATCAATCAAGAAGAAGCACCAGTGGTATTCTAAACTAAAGGCATCAAATTTCCAACAGAAAGACGAGGAAGAATACAAGAGGTATAGAAATTTTCTAACTACAGTTCTACGAAATGCAAAGAGACAATATTATAGTAACCTCTTCTCATTAATAAGAATGATATTCGTAAAAGGTGGAAAACAATTAACGAGTTGTTGAGTGGTGGAAATGTCAAAAATAAAGTGATCAATGTAGATAAATTATCAAGCTCAGCTGGTGTAGAGAAAAGAGTGATAACATCTGACAATGAAATAGCTTACGAATTTAACAACTTTTGTGTAAACATAGGTCCAAAGCTGGCAAAGGAAATACCACCAGTGAATTCTTACTTTACACAATATATAGGATATAGTACAGAAAAATCACTATATTTAAAACCAATAACAGAAATTGAATTGAAATGCCACTTACAGACTTTAGATACAAAAAAGCATGTGGATATGATAATTTACCGGCAAAATTGTTGAGGGATGCCGCCCTATACATTTCAAGCTCATTAACATATATTTTCAATCTTTTCATAGAAAGAAGAACATTTCCAGACGCTCTGAAAGAAGCAAAAGTGACACCTATTCATAAAAAGGGGCGAAAAGATCTAGCTGGTAATCGCAGAAATATTTCAGTTTTACCTATACTGGGTAAAGTCTTTGAGAAAATATAATAAATAATCGTGTAATTGACTATTTGGAAGCAAATAATATCTTGTTTCAACACCAGTATGGTTTCCGTAAGAAACATAGCACTAAGTTATCTTTGGTTAATCTTGCAAATACAATATTGAAATACTTTGACGAAGGTAGAACAACAGTTGGCATCTTTATTGACTTTCAAAAGGCATTTAATACTATAAACCACAGCATTCTCCTACAAAAATGTAACACTATGCATTACGTGGGTTAACCTTGCAATGGTTTGACGATTATTTGTGTAAACGATCACAATTTATAAGACAAAATGTCTTTGAAATTGAATATAACATGTGGTGTCCCTCAAGGCTCCGTTCTTGGACCAACATTATTTTTACTATATACAAATGACTTACCTAACTCCACAAACTTTATTTGCTGATGACTCAAATCTTTTTCATACTTTTAATCCTAGACAAAAATAAATCGATTTAGAAATTGTAAGTGCAAATTTAATGAAGGTGCAGGAATGGTGTAATGCAAATGAAGTCACAGTTAACCTACATAAAACAAACTATATGATTATGAAATCCAAAGGTAGATCAATAGAGAAAACAGGATCTGTGAGAATATCAAGATCAGATATTAAAGAGGTATCCGTTGCATCATTTGTAGGAATTGAAATTGATTGTCACCTTTCATGGAAAGAAAATATTCAGACAAAATAAAACAAATGCATAAGAAAGAAAATAGTTATTCTGTTTAAACTGAGACATTTTGTTCCCAAGAATATACTTGTGTTATTATATAAGGCTTTTATACAGCCTCACCTCTCTTATGGAGTAGACGTATGGGGAAGCACTTACACAAATAATCTAAATTGTATATATTTAAGTCAAAAAATGGCAATAAGAGCAATTACATTCAGTCCACTTAGAACAGACTCCAAAGCTCTTTTTCAAAGTCTAAATATTTTTCAACTTCATGAACTTCTTGTATCAACATTTATGTACGATTTGGTAAAAGGTGTTTTACCACACTCTTTCGTGGATTATTGTCAGATAATAGAGCACAGATATGCAACTAGGAGAAAAGAAAGTGGCTTACTCTATCAACCAAAATGTAAGACAACACAAGGGCAATTTTGTATTTCGTTTGTAGGAACAAAGCTATGGAATGATCTCCCAGATGAAATTAGATTAAAAACATCGAGGTTATCTTTTCGGAGTCATCTTTCCACCTATCTTCTATGTAAATGACGTGGGCTCAATCCCACCCCCTTCGTTTGTCCTTTTATTTTACTTGTCTTCCTTTTATATATGTATACACTTGCTTATTAAAGACCGTCAACACTACTTGGCCAGGGATTAGACCACACAGCGAGGTCACTGACAAGTGGCTATCGCATTAACTCAGCTCTCAACTAACATAAGAAAAAGAGGATCATGGGGACCAACATACACCGATTGGGGAAGTTTTCTATATAGAGGGAGCAAGTAGCTGCAAGTAGGACAGTGGGGCTTTAACGATTATAGCTGCCTTAAGCTTTTACAGGATTTGTGCATGTATGCACATCTGTATGATATTATATTCATTAATACATCCTTTTCATTTTTATGAACACATCGATGATTTTATTTGTTCAAAGATTTGTCTTCTTTTATTATAATGTTTCAACACTTAAACGTTTTTCTTTTTCTTTTTTTTCATTTTACTATGTACAAAAGTTACATGATACTGTATTATTTTGTTGTATATATGTAAATACAAAACAAACAAGTTTTACATTCATCTTTATAAACAAATTAACAGAAACAAATCTTGCCGAAGAATGGAACTAGGCTCGACTAGCACTTGTGCTAACTTCTAGTTCCCATTAACAACTTCACCTAAAAATATAGTAATACACATACTTACGTAATAGTATGCAGATGTATGTCTAAATATCCTTTTTAAACCATTACTGTTCAATCGATATTACTTGTATGTTATGTATACATGTATCAGTATTATTTTTGCATTGTATGATTGTTCATATGTACTGTCAATATTGTGATGTGTTGTTGTTAATAAATTCAAATTCAAATTCAGGGGAGTTTCAACTATAATTCTAGTTTGTTAGTGTTAGTAAGTAGTCAACGAGAGCAAGCTCTCGCAGCCCCGCTTTCCCGCATTGGACTAGTCCGATCAGTGTACTTTTACCCAAAAGTGCACTCGAGCCAAAGAGGATATTCGAATGGTCTCTCTTCGTGACAGCGGTTGTTTAGTGTCGGTATTATTTTATGCACGTTTAGGGCTAAACAAAATTCATATGTTGGTCCTGGCCTTCGTTCTTGTACTGACATCACCCTGCTACATATTTCTCGAACACACACCAAAGCTGGTGACAATGCTTTCCAGGCATGTGCTCCTCGACTCTGATTGAGCTTCCACGTTATATTCGTTTATCACCTTCGCTGGATGTCTTCCGAAAATGTCTAAAAAACTCTCTTCTTTGACCATCATCAACAATAGATTCTTTGATAATAGTTTATGTAAAGCGATGTGAAACATCACTTAGTTTGTAAGAGCGCTATAGAAATGACTTTATTGCATTTTTGTATTGTAAATAAGTATTTGGTTGACTTCTTGAAACTCTTTCCTGTGTTTCAATTTCACAGATGAAGACCGTATCGCTGGATGATATTTATAGATTGGATCGAAACGTTTTCAATTTCTTGGTTCAACCGACTAGCTATGCCGTTTTACGTTTGAAGTTCAACTTTCATCCACATAGTGACGAAGGACAGGCATTCCTTGTGAAGTTCTCTGGTATGTTTATGGGTATATATGTATATATATATATATATATATATACATATACAGTTCGTCCCAGAAATAACTAAACCGAGAATCATCGATGTATTATCATAACTTAATCACATTTATAATTAATAAATGACACATATTTGGAAAGCTTAGATCCTCTTCTTTCATTTGATGCAATTTGATGCAACTCAAAATGAGGCATATTTCACGCATGAGTGATTTAAATCAATTTGAAGAGAGGAAACCAAAAGGTCATTTGGCTGACGGTATCTGAATTTCAACGAGAAAATCACATTTCTAGAAATCTGAGTTTTTGCCCTTTTATATGACACCTCAATCAGGAAAAATGACCAAGGAATGACAAAGTTCTGTTTGTTTAAAGTAGTGCTTGCATTTCCATAATTTTATCAAACGAACTATTTTTTCACTGGCTGCCTGCCTTTGTAACAGAATTAACTCCGTTTCGTTGACAATCAGCCATGCATGAAGTCTTTCGTCTACGGCTGATTGTCAACGAAACGGAGTTAAGTCTTTTGTCAACTCTGTTTGTTGCTACGGCAGACAGCCAGAGAAAAAGAATTCGTTTAATAAAGTTATGGAAATGCAAACACTACTTAAACAACATTAGCAAACTTTGTCATTCCTTGCTTATTTTTCCTGATTGAGGTGTCATTTGAAAGGGCAGAAACTCAACTTTCTAGAAATGTGATTTTCTCTTTGAAATTCAGATACCGTCCGCCAAATGACTTTTTGGTTTTCTCTCTTCAAATTCATTTGAATAACTTATGCGTGGAATATGCAACATATGAATTGCATCAAATGAAAAAAGAGAATCCAACCTTTTCAAATATGTGTCATTTATTAATTATAATTGTGATTAAGTTATGATAAAACGTCGATTATTCTCGGTTTCGTTTTTTCTGGGACGCACTGTATATAAAGGTTTACAATCTGTCCCGGACAATTATAGGCATATCTCTTTTTAGCTGTTTATACAAACTGTTTACATTGGTAGTTGATAGTAGGATTTTACACTTTGTTGAGCTATCTGGATCTCTTGGAAATGAACAAGCAGGATTTAGAAAGAACAATTCCACAGAAGATTATACATGTATAGCCTCAAGTCAGTCGTTGCTATTTGTTTTAGTAAAACAAAAGAAAAATCGATTATGAGAAGGCTTTTAATTTTGTAAAAAGGTTAAATTATATGAGTTCATTTCTCATGGAATTAATGGTAGAATTTTAAATGTATATTAATGTATTTGAGAGATCCAGATCCGATAAAAAATATGATGCTGGCCAACAATATTAACTTACCCCTAACGCTATGGTCACAACCCCCCCCCCCCCCCCCCCCAAAAAAAAAAAAAAAAAAAAAAAGTAACCTGCTCGGCAACCGGGCGGCTAATGTTCACGCTAATTTCGTCCGTCCACCTAGCGGCGGCCGCCAAGGCACCGCTTGTTTTCAGGGCGTCGCTCGGTCATCGCTGAAGATTTAGCGAGGAGTTAAAATTCGGCGGCGCCTGCTCACTCTTCACTTGCCGCCCAAAGTACGCTCGGTGCCCTTCGTCGCCCGGGCACCGACCTAATCGAGCGTTCGCCGTCGAGCGATTTTGGTAAAAAAACCGGAGCCGCTAGGTCAAAGGCTGCCGATTATTCACCGCCCGGTCGCTGCCCGGTTCTTTGCTGGGAGATCAGTCGAGTTCATAATCGGTCTGCAGCCGTTGACCTTTCAGCTTCGAATTTGACCTATATCGCTCGACGGCGAACGCTCAATAAGGTCGGCGCCCGTGTGGCAACCGCCCGGGTACCGTGCGTATTTTGGTGCCCCGCCGATCACTGGCCGGCCGACGGGCAATTTCTTTAAAGTCAGCCGGTGGCCGGTGGGAGACCGCTCGGGTATCGGTGGGTCATCAGTCGGTCACTACCGGGACGCCGCCATTCGGAGAAGCTTCCCAATTTCGCCAAGTTTTGACCTAAAATCGACAGGAGATCGACGGGATTCGACAGGGCACCGCCCAGGCTTCGCTTTGGCTATACAGCCTGCTCGACTTCTCCAAATATCGTTCCGCGATGCCTAAATTTCAGCCGCGACCGAGCAGGCAACAAATCGGTCGGTCGCCGCTCTGAGTTGTGACAATAGTGTTAGTCTCAGGAAGCGTATCAGGACAATTACCCCCTGGGCAACCACCCCCCCCCCCGAAAGAATTACACCCCAGGAACAATTACCCCCGAGAACAAATACCCCCAATGACAATCACTTCCGAAGAATTTGTAACACTGTGACGTTTTTAAATGAGAGCTTCTCTCCAAATTGTTATTTACAGAAAATTTGGTGAACTTTAATTTTATTTGTTATTCATGAAGTTCATTTCAGTCTTGTCAAATTATTCATTTCGATGTGGGGGGGGGGGGTGTGTGTAGGTTGCCCAATTCCCCCCGTAGTTTTGCTACCGAGTAAAGAATAAGAATTACATTTCTTAGAAATTTAACCATTCATCGCGCGCAGATGAGTAAGCGTTACAGCCTCTCTTACCAACAATAGCACAACAAAGAAATTAGAATGCAATATTTTATGAATGCATCCTCGGTAACTTTTTCAACAAGCCGATTGTGTGTATATGTCTTAGTATGTATGATGGGCCCTCACCTATGATCAACAATTAAGGTTTACTTCACGTTTTCTATATATTTCTGTTGTCATGCTGAAGTATAATATGTTTTCTGGTACGTTAAATTATTTTGAAATAGAAATTGCGTTCAAGTTATATGTACGGTGCCATGTAAAAAGAAAATAAATATCTGCTCTCTGGTATTTCATCTCATTTGATTGTGTTACCCCACCGCATCGTTTTAAACCGGGGTTCCGCAAGAGAATGTTAGTTACATTTGGAAAACGTTGATTTTGTGAAAAATAAATATTAAAAAAAAGGGTAGATAATTTAATACATGAGAAAATCAAATTTCAAAGAAATATAGTGATTACGTTCCTCGCTCGCTGACAATATTTTGACAGCGAGGCGCCCGAATATTTATTATATATTTTATTTCGAGATTACTTTGTTACCACACTCATTACGTTTAAAAACAGGACAAATAAGGACAACGAGAGGCCCGATTATTCTCATATTCTTGGATAAGGTTCATGACCAAATATATCACTTTGTATTAATGTACGTACTGCGGCATGGTGCTTGCTTACAGTACTTTAAATCGTTTTTAGAGTGTTGATTACAAACTAAATGTTTATCAGTTTGAAAATGATAAGTTGTTACTTTGTCATTGTCACTCCCCTCACCCTAGTGTTGATAATGACCCGTCAATAGTTGAATTGACCCTTTTTCTGGGGGGGGGGGGGGAGGGGAGGTGGGTGACACCATAAGCCTAAGGGTGAGAGAGAAACATTATAAGTTAATTTCCTGTTTATAAAGTGCACCCTCTATTGAGAAATCTTAGTGGATTTGTGGCCCTTTGGACGCCATATTGGATTTCATACTCTCCTGAACCATTGCTTAACGTTCTAAAAGATGCTATGACCCCCAAAACCATAGCATAGACACCCCAATTATGTTTCTCGGATGGATAACAAGTGACTTATGGCCATTTTATGTTATGGCGGCCATTTTGGACGCCATCTTGCATTTTGGGGTTTCGTAGGCCATCGCAAACCATTCTTACTTGTCCCAGCGGATTCTCTGACCCCCGAAACCATGGGATAGACACCAAAATTATGTCTCTAGGATGAATAATAAGTAATTTATGGCCATTTTAAGGTATCGGCGGCCATCTTGGACGCCATCTTGAAAAAACAGCTTTCCAAACGCTCGATTTTGGTCTACCTTTAGTATGTTATTTCTGAGGTCGAATACTACTAGAAACCGTTGAAAAACCTTTTGTTGCAATTTTTGGGGTTAAACCATATCTTGACCTGACTATTAGCTGTGTGCCACTTTTTAACTACATTTCCCACTGTCGCTTTCAAATTTTGCCCTTTTGTGGTCGTCTTAAGTGCAATATCAAGTTTCAGAGAATCGAAACTTCCTTGTGTAGTAACATGAATAGTACCAGTAAAACGCTAAGAGACAGTATTTCGATTTAAGCGCTTCATAATTCCAGATTATCATTATTATTATTATTTTACCACTACGATAAAAGGCAGTAAAGCCGGGAGGAGGCAGGGGGCTCAATAACGAAAATGTCATACAACCGAACTGTGCATGTGAACAAGCTATCAAACCTCCCTTTCTAGGCCAAGGTAACCTATAGCCCTTAATTTGTTCAATAATATACAGATTCAGACAATGTATGAGATTTCAAACCCAAGGCAAATGCATTTACATTATGTGCCATTCATGCTAAAAAGACTGAGACATGTAATTGCTGTACGTGATTTATCACAATATGTTGTTGTCGCCCCTCATTTCCCTAGAAACCATAGATTTCTCATAGCCCCCCTGACATGTGCTGCTTATTCAAAGAGTGTAAGCTAAATTGTCCTCTATTTTTTCCCTGAATTTGCTCGCTATGCTCGCTAGTATTCATAGTGTTTCTCATTAAGTAGCATATTACATGTTAATTGTCTCATTATGAGATTTTGATTGAAATTTCCATCAGGATCGATTATTCCATCTAATAATAAGAACTAATAGGTCGCAATGTGACCACAACTTCGTTTTGGAACAATTTCTCGCTAGTTTACCTCGCTTGCAAATAAACATTGAGACCTCCACTTACAACAGCAAACTATGGTCCTAAACCACTATCTCGGACCACGAAAAGATGAAAAAATGAAGATTATCCCTAGTGATGTATTATCAACTATTTTGTAACAGTGTCTAAAAATTGAAATTTTACATTAGACCTAATATGGGGTTACTCTTTGTATGTTTCCCCCTTTTTTTCTCTCCAGAAAATGCACCTTTTTGTTGATGCCCGCTCAATTTTATCAATGTATCATTCGGGACTATTAGATATGCACGACGAGAACGTGGACTGCGACGTGTGGCATCCTTTTTAGGCAATGCGACGTCCTTTTAAAGTATTAGCAGTGACGTCACATTGCCTTCAAAGGATGTCCCACGAAAAGTCCACGTCCTCGTCGTGCAAATCTAAAAGTCCCTATTATAATGTTGGCACATTTCAAAAGGCCGTTGTAATCGGCTTATATTTTCTTTTTCGACAATAGTTGCGATTTTGTTATTCATTTTCTTTATTACAATGGCCATGAGAGGATACAAATGTGAAATTAATTAGAGACAGGCGTTCTCGGGAATCGAATAATCGATAAAGAAGCCCCCCCCCCCCCCCCTCCGATTTTAAGAAAGAGTCTTGAGTTATATGTAAGGATTCTTCTTACATTAATCGACACAATTATTTAAAAAAATAAAATTAATCTCACCATCCCAAATTGCACCTTGATTGGTAGCAAAAAAAAATAAAATAATAATAATAATTGAGATCACAAGATTTAATACATGCAAAATTGTTATTTGTGTAACCGAATCGCAATTCAAGTTATAATGCAACATGATTACAAAACAAGTACAATCAACCTAATGAATACAAAGTCTTATGAATAAACACGCTTTCCCATTCTTAAAATCATGAATAACAGAGGCGCCACAAGGGAACACAGCTTCCACATCTACAACACAGCCGTTACGCTCACCAATCAGCTCTCGTGCACGTGACGCAGCAGCAGTCGATGAATTGACTACTTCTACAGCAAGGTCATATTTTGTTCTTAATTGCTAAGTTTTTTTTTTAACATTCTTTATTAAAATCTCTGATGTAATAGGCCGAAACTTAAGGAACACTATCGATATTGTTCTTAAATATCAACTATATGCCAGCCTAGATCAAAAGGGTATAAACGAGAGTTTGTTGCGTTCTGGTACAACGGTTTTGCAATTTATTTAGGCCAAGTGTGGCTACAATTCTGATTTGAACTAAAAGGTGTATAGGAATATCCCCGTTAGAAATAGAAGGGAAACAAATAGAGCAGAATAAGATTTGTTTAATTCGACGAAATTACATCGTCCTATTCCAGACGTATATTCAACGTAGTAGATATTCTTTGACCAAATTACAACATTTTGAGCATGTCAGAGTACGCAGATCGACCATGCAGAAACAAACCAAAGGGTTTAAGCAGAAAATGGTTGGTGAACATTTAAGCTGAAACCGATACAAAATAACAAAGTTATGATTTCGTTTGGTGCGATCATTCAAACCTAGATTGGCAACTCTGAGACTTATCTTGCGAGCTCCCCTTCCGTTTTACCTTAACTAACAAACTTCAAAAATAAATATTTTGCCTCAAGAAAAATTTCTATCATACATTTACTCTAAGTATAATTATTGCAAAAATGTTTTCCTGTAACCCTTTTATGAAGAAAAAAATCAAGTTTAAGAAATATTCTGTACTAGAAAAAACAGTAGAGGAGCTCGCAAGATACCTCACAATGATGTCAACTTCAAAAACTCTTCAAACACTTTTATATTGTCTTAATTGTGTATTGGTCAAACTAACACAACATAATTTTGTTAACTCATTATTATGCTTGTATTAAAAAACAACTTAATATCAGGATGACTCCCCTCCAAGAAATGGAAAGATTTATTTCACTGTTGTCATATTATTCATACTACTATTAATCTAAATTTACTGTTATTCTATCAGTCAAATGATAAGTTAAGTAATTTCATTTATAACTTCAATGTACAAATAAAGGGTATTCAATTTTGGGGAATGTTGATATAAACTGAATTTATCCTGTTGCAATATCAATGGTATAAGATATCATTCATAGTTTGGATTGCCTATCAGATTATAAATTAATTTCACACAATCACCCTTTACGAATAGGCCTATCAAAAATGTGTTATAAAATGAGAGGGACGGATATTATTGTTAGTTAGTTATGGTGTAATAACATGAGTATTAAATGAGTAGGCTGGGCAAATGTCTTGCGATACACACTTTTATCAAAATCTTCTCCAAGAGTATCATCTACGAACTTTTAGTTAAGAGTACATAACAATTCCGATAGACAATACATTATGGATTTGAAATTGCCTCAAAGTTGATTTTGCCAAAGGCTTTGCAACCGTGATAATTGAACTGATTAGAACTAAGGTGCCTCGTGTGGCAAAACGAAATAATAAATGATAACATTGCACCAAACAAAGATGCATAATAATACAAGTGAGTGCATTGCAAATGAATGCGGTAACACGCAGTCCAATAACAAAACGTAGGTTTTAAAGAGTTACGATCTTGATTTCTTATCTATAAATATATATATATATATATAACTAAATATATTTGTTTTATCTAACCAGGAAAGTGACCGACGAAATGCTCAATAAGTTGGCAAAAGAAATTCCAAGCGGCGACTACAACACGTTCAGCGAAAAGCTTGGAATCAATCAAAACCAGGCCAGAAATATCGTCGTAGAGTATGGCAACAACTATGAGAAGGCAACGAGGCACTGCATGGAGAAATGGAAGAATAAATCATCCCGTAGTGTGGCTGACTTACATGAAGTTCTTAGAGCAGCTGATCTGGCGGGGTTAATTGTTCACTGTAATTAGCATCTATTAAAAAAGTAAGCCATGTGGAATAAAATGTGTTCAACGCAATCATAAACACTCATGTACGCATATATATGAGTAGATTATGGTCTGCGACGGAGGAGATACGCATACGACGAAAACACTACAATAAATAACTATAATAAGACAATGATCAATTAATATCGTACAGTTAACATACCGAGATACTGGTCCCTTTTTTTTTTTTTTTTTTGAGGGGGGGGGGGGGGGAGGAAGGGATTAACAAAATTCAGCTACAAATTTATATTCAACAAATTACCTTAACTCCATGAAATTGATGTCAACTTAAAGGTATTTGATTATCCATCATATGACATGAACTTCATGGTGATTTGAGGGTTTACTTAAAGCCTGTCTGTACTAGTTTGGCCAGGAGGGATTAGACCTCATCTCTCAATTAACATAAGAAAAAGGGGATTATGGGGCCCAACGGGCACCGCTTAGGCATTGTTTGCTATATAGAGGGAGAAAGTAGGTACAAGTTAGTGCAGTAGGGCTTCAAAATTTATCTTTAAAAATCGATTTAAACACACCAAACATGTCCTCAATACACTAATACACATATGCATACAGTTGATAGCCGACACATATTTCGTTTTCGTAGCCAATCAATAATTTTGGGTAGCTATAGATTTTCACCGAAAAGATAGTTGTTCTACTTCATTCCGGGAACGTTACGAGAAAAAACCCTCCCCGATTTCAATATATGGAAAATAATGTGTTTTTTGTATAATCCAATTATGTGAAAAAATATGTTTTGTTTTCTGGAAATTAACATGTGTTTTAATTGACTAATTGAGAGATTATCATTTAAGACACAGTCCATCCTCAAAAAATGAAGAATTCACTGTTGACAATAACAATGCATTTTACAACAATACATTTTTGACTTGGCCCCATTTTTACGTGTACTGCACATTCCATGATTAAGTAAATGTTATAAATGGTGCATCATTGTAAAGGGGAATAACCAGGTCTTCCAATTATATCAACGTAAAATATCATGATATTATAGTACTTAACAAGGGAAATACCGACGCTCAAAATTGAATTGCAGATATTTGTTGAGGATTTTATATCCATCCATAACAAGAGATCATAGGTGTACAGCATTTTACGATGATAATATATATTATAAATTTATTTCCCTGATCTTACATATCATCATGTTTTGAAGTCGACTTAGGCCTCGTTCAGGTATGACGCGATAAACAGCGGTTATATTTTTGATTACATGAGTGCAATACGCTTCACATAACAAAAAGCTCCGTTACCGCGCGTGTCATCTTTGTTACGCGCTCTAGAGAGCCGTTCATTTACCGCTTACCGTGTATTTACCGTGGCATATCTGAACAAGCTTTAAAGGTGTATAATTCTCCACAGTTCTGATTTTCATTTTGATCGTAAATTGAACGTTTGCCCTACCACAATCCAGCCTCTCGAGTTTCGTCAGAGTGCAAATAACTCAACATAATCTATTCCAAATATTAATTATAAGTATTAATGTTCATGTCTAATATCATATCTACAAACATGGAATTGGATTTCAATGCAGCAAGTCCATAATATACCTAGTGTGCCTGTTATCCGTATATTTCATTAGCATGAATATTTTGTAATCGAAATTTAACTCTTGGGAATTAATCTGCAATGGCTCAGTGGTAGATTAATTGTCTCGTTACCGAGAGATCCAAATATCTAAACCAAACCGACGCGCAAGCACTTTTTGATATGGCATTAATTCTCATTGCCAAGTTTTTCGGAGAGGACTCTAGGCAGTCGGTCCTCTGGTTGCTTCCCTAGCAGCCATGTCAAACCAACCAACAAATCACTTGTTGTTAGTGATGTAATTTAGCGTTACTGGACGAACTGTTATCTTTTATACATGTACATTTACATTATTCTTTATATTATAATGGAAACATATATTTCAAATGACATCACTTCTAGCTGTAGAGATTAAATTTCTGTGCATAATATTTACAGATTCCATGGTTTCTCTCCAGTGAATATGTCTTAAATATCACATCACACTTTTTAGTTTAGATAAATATGCATAAGTCTGCAGATTATAATAGTGAATCTTTAATGAGTACACTCTATATATTTTGCACATATTTTTGTCTGCATTGTTTTGCAGATGCGAAATAACTGTCATGGTTCTTCGACATTTTAATGGTCAATTTAATACAGGAAGAATCGCCTTTTTTGGAATACACTGTATATAGTTTGATCGAATAAGTAGATAAGGTTCTTAAAAATATCTTTTTTGTTTTAGTTCAAAGGTGTTTCGTGTTTAAACCAAGAGAGGAGGGATATTTAGATTAGAGTAGTCGTGATAAGTACAGTTTTGCGCATGATGCGAAATAATCTTCATGTGTTTTATGACGATTTAACGTTAAATTACAGAAGTAATTGATATTTTGACATACGCTGTATATAGTTTGTTGAAATGTGAAGATAATGTTCTTAAAAATAAATTTCTTGTTTTAATTTAGAGGGTTTCTGTATTTAAACCGGGAGCGGAGGGATATGTCGGTTAGAAAAGTCGTGATAAGCACAGTTGTACACGCAGGTTGAAACCTGCCTCATCTAGCAGTGTGCATATCACGCACAGTGGATCATATAACGGTTTGGTAATATTACGTGTGTCGTGTACAGTGCCGTGTTCTGAGTTTTGCCTTGTTTTGTGTTTCATCTGTTTTATCTGGGGAAAAGTAAGTTGATTTCCTTTATTTTAGGATTTCCAAGAAAACTTTGATGTATAAATTAATATTGAAGGTTTTGAATAAATTTCTATGAAATGTTTTTATGTCATTTGGAGAAAAAAATGATCTCATTGAGAAAATGAAGATAAGGACGATTTATGGACGAGAGAGTATTCAAATTATAATTTGACTGTTGATGTTAGAGTTTTGTTTTTGATTTGGAATTACAACCAATTAGTGATATACCTTTGTGCGTACATTACAAACCTGCTGTAGTGGTACCTTTCATAATTATATGGTCATCTATAGGAATATCATACCAGCATATGTGTATAAGGTTAAATAATGGTGAAGGCTAAGGTTTCTTTCAGTTTGTATTATTGAATACTGTTTATTTAGTGTGCAACATTTGGCGCCGGTATTGTATTTATACTGATTTGTTTTCTGTTTGGGAATACTTTATTGTTTGTATAACGAATTCGATGAGTAATCACAATCTATTCATTGTAAGAATGTTTTAATGATTTATTATATATATTGATAGTGAAGTGAACTGTCATGGACTTCTGGTCAGTCAATCAGTTGGTCAATCAGTCTGAGGTCAGCAGACTGTTCGTGTCAGGTCAAGTTGTGTGATCTGGGAAGCTAGAGGGTGTGTTTGTAGCTGTACGGTTGTTGTAGTTGTATTGCGATTAACTAATGGATACCGGTTTAGAGTCCGATTTAAATTATACCAATTGTTTAAGTGCAGAGTGAATCTAACATAATGTTCATAAATATACTTTTAAATTGCTTTCAGGATATAATATAATGTGGTATTAAAAACCCCTAAGATGATTATTATTATATGCATGTACTGTGAATATATAATGTTACAGTTAACATAATCTCAGCTCATCAAAGGGTCATTGGGTTAATCTCTTATAGCATAAAGGACAAAAAATCTCGACTTGGTATATTAGGGTTTGGGGGCATTTATTTGGTTTGCAACTGATAGATTGATAATCATTGTATTTACTCTGTAGTTATTTCGCCTATATGTTTAATAGTTGTCAATGATGAATTTTTCCTGCTAAATGACTGTTTTTACACGTTACCTAAGTCTATGTACTTTTATCTATGATTGTTATTTTTCTAATTGGTTTGCAAGGCTTCCACTTTTCCCTACATATAATCTGAAGAAATAAATGGGTTCATCACCCACATTCAGGCAACTACCGGTTTGTTGGTGTGCTTCATTCGCGTCATAACCACGGTAACCCAAATAGTTTCCATAGCTAAAATAGTTTTGAGGACTCAGAGATAGAAGGACTGCGGATTGATTAATTACTCTTCTTTGCTTTGGTCACTCTAACTGGCAAGGCAAGGGAACATTAGTAGACACCGAGAAATTAGTTCCAAAGCAATTTGATTTCTCTTATCATCCGTTAATGGATTTATATCGGCATTAAAACAAAAATGCAAGGCTTGTTTACATCACGTCCCAACTATAATACAGTTTAGTTGAAATTAGCATACACGTGTGTATCGAGGAATATATTTGAAGATGTTAGCATTTTTTTTTTATCCGGTTCATTCAACTTTAAATAACGTATTTTTTCAACATTTCTTGTTTTCCTCAGAGTATGTGTTGTTAAGTTATGGATATTCTTTATCAGTTCCATTATGTTATATCCGCACAAAAATACAAACTGCTTCTGAGCATGACCCACAACATTAAAAACGCTTTCCATTGGAACATGATTTGCATATGTTGGCCTATGTTATAACATTTTATACTGAAAGCTAACTTTGGCCGACCACACCAATTTCATTGCAAATGTTACTGTTAAATGAAGGTGATGATGATGAAGGTAATGTTGATGACGGTGTTGTAGTAGCGATGATGATTGAGGTGATGATGGTAGTAGAAATGATGGTAGTAATGATGATGGTAGTAATGATGAGGGTAGTAGTGATGATGGTGATGATGATGATGGTGGTGATGATGGTGGGGATGATAGTAGTAGTGGTGATGGTGATGTTGATAACGGTGGTGGTAGTGATGGTGCTAGTGATGATCCTGGTGGTGGTGATGATGGTATTAGTGATTATAATGACAATGGTAATGATAATGACGATGACGATAGTGATGATGATGGTGGTGATGATGATGTTAGTATCGATGATGGTAGTAGTGATAATGATGATAGTGGTGATGATATTGATTATGATGGTGGTGATTATGGTAGTAGTGATCATGATGGTGGTGATGATGGTAGTAATGCTGATAATGTCGGTGATGATGGTAATAGTAATGATTGTGGTGATAATGATGGTAGTAGTGATCGCGGTGATGGTGGTGATGATAGTAGTAGTGTTTATGAAGGCGTGGTGATGATAGTGATGTGGCAGTAGTGATTATGATAGTGGTGATGATGGTAGTTGTGATGAAAGAAGTGATGATCATAGTGGTAATAATGAGGATGGTAATAACGATCATAGTGGTAATAATGAGGATGGTAGTGATGATGATGGTGGGGATGATGATGGTATTGATGATGGTGGTGGTGACGATGGTGGTGATAATGGTGAAAATGACGATGATGCAATTCATGATAATACACTATTTCTGGCATAGTAACTAACAAAGTTTTCCTTCTTTTTTTCCTTTAATTCCTTCTTCATTATCTACTTCTTCTTCTTCTTCAAGTTAAACATTAAACTCTTTTATTTAGGATTATTTGGTGATCAAAGTTTGATATGATTCATTTCTGCCGAAGTTGCTGTGGTCCGATTATTTTTTACACTTTGGATTTAAAATGTCAAAAAACGCTTTATATCGTAAACGAACCTGAAGGGGACTATAAATTACTGTTAAATGTTTAATTTCTTTCTTTGCTTTACTGACAAAGCGTCAATAGAGGGTTGTTCACGTTGAGAAGCGGTGCATAGTCTCATAATTCCATCTCTGTAAAGTAGGAAGTAAAATATCCCCATTTTCCTGCAAATTTACATTTAATTTAGTTTTTGAGATTAATATATGTAGAGGCAGGTCGCACACCGGGATTTATCATTAATAACATCACTCAATCTAGTAATTTAAAAGTGTTTGTATATTCGTGTTGTTGTTATTCTCCTCTCCTTTTTTATTTTACTTCTCCGCTTTTTCTTGTAATTGTCAACAACAAAAAAGAGTGAATTAACATGTCAATTAAATTCATTTAAAATATTTCATTCTTTTACTTGTTGCATGGGAAGGCAAATTTAAGTTAAAATCATTTGAAAATCTTAATAAATAAAGAGTGACTTCTGTATCTAATTTAGTTCCCTGATTTTCAAAATTAACCATCTTTCGATCTAAATGCAACTTTTGTTGAAAAATGCGAAGAAATACCCATACCGCCCCCGTTAACAGACATACATATCATAGACACAGCACATATCATCGGGACCTCCACACCCCTCCCCCCATCCCTTGTGTAGATGGAAGGCCTAATGAAATATTAAATGGGAAAACCAGAAGAAAAATGAAAACAGAGAAAATAAAAGAAGATGTGGGAAGAGAATATAAAATAATAATAATAATAATACTAGCCTAATAGTCCACTCCAAATTTTATTAAACCGAAACGGAAATTCTTTTTGCCCAATTGATCGTGAGCCCGGCAGCCACTGAGCAGCGCCAGATCGACGTTGCTCTATCCCTTATTGTTGAACGCCAAACAAGGTAGCAACAACTCCCATCTTTTAACGTCTTTTGGTATGACGCGGCCGGGGTTCGAACCCACGACCTCCCGGTTGTGAGGCGGACGCTCTACTGACTGAGCCAACACTCCTCCGGTGGTATAAGATGCTTTAACACCCTATTACCCCTTTTAACAGCCGTCAATCCCCTCCTGCACCCTTAAACTCTCGCTCTTGCTATGCAACATCACCGCATGTCATCATTCAACAAAGAGAGTCACAAACTGACTTATCCACACAGTCAGAGTTACAATCGCACGAACCGAATTCATTTAAATAAAGCACATACAAAACATACTTTGGGTATTCAATGATGTACACTTTGTATAATACCTCCTACAAAATGTGAGGACAAATTTGGTTTTGTGACACATGCTCCTATGAAAATGTTTCCATTGTAGTTCCCTACACTTAGTGATTTCGTAACTTCAATCCTGGACCGATACTATATTTAACGCAACATCCTGCCTCAATTAAAATCCAACCTTAACCCTAACCCTGCAACATTCATCACATGAAGCCCGGAGCAATTGTCAGCAGAGCAAATGTCGAATCACTGCATATCGGCCATCATTTTCCCGTAATCATATTGACTACATGGTTAACGATTTTTATTACATCATTATATTTTAACATGGTCTTTGTGCAATAGGCGGGTCCGTATACATACTTTTAATGGAACGTATTGCATTTTTATCCCCACATAATGATAGCAAATATTATTGAAATAATGTATACATGTATACATTTTTTTTAAAGGCGACATGTCATGATATGTCAATAGTCTCATTCAGAAGCTATGCCATACACATGTTTACAACTTTATAATGCATACATTTGTTACACATTTAAAGTACAAAGGCATGCAAGTGTTAAAGCCCCCTATTCCCCCAAACAATACACAATTCTAAAGAGCCCATCCCCCATCTTATCCGTCTCTGCGCAGTAACTAGGTCATGGTCCGGTCCTACCCCGCTCTATGATATGTAAGTCAATAAGTCCTACTGAAAGCTACTTTCTACAAAAACATTATTGTCGTATGAACAATTACTAGTTTCGGAATGAGCGAACTCAATCCTTAAATAACTATGATAATAGTTTAGTTTACTTAATGTCTCATTGGCTAACCTGGATAAGATCAGTCGGGGGCAGGGTGATGGGGCAATATTTCCAACAAAGAGGACAAACTACGATAGGATTCTATTTGTGTCATGTTTTACTTCTTTTTTTCGTCCAACATGAGCGGGGGATTTCTTTATATAATTACCAAAGATAAAAGGTAAAATTTAACTGCTTTAAAAAGAGACACACAATCAGGGCCATGCCATGTGTCGCCCCTCCCACAGCTACGCCACAGCCGTGGGTGTGTCCTCCATCCAAAATTTCCCTTTGTTATCATTATGAATAACGGACCTAACTCTATATTATGAATACACCCCTACTCCTATTATGAATAGTGACCCTCTACTCCTATTGTGAATAGCGACCCTCATTTCTCATGATGAATAGCGACCCTCGACTTCTATTATGAATAGCGACCCTCATTTAGTATTACACATAGCGACCCCTACTCCTACTATGAATAGCGACCCTCTACTCCTATTATTGATTTAACCTGATTTGACCTTCCTTCCACAATGCGGTCCTACAGACTTTGTCCGTATAATAATGATAACAAATCTATGATACCATTATAATCTGTCAACGCAGTAGGTATACAAGCACTACTTCGAGACCCGAAATTTAAGGTGGGCAACATGATACATGAACGTAAAGTTAAGTAGATATGTTTAAACATATTCGTGTTGTTGTTGTTATTTTTTTCCTAGTACATTTGTATTCATCACAACTATATTTTGACTTATTCATTACCTTAACGCGTATTAGGCTTATTAAACTCCGAGTGCAAGATATGATACAGTAGGCCTTTCTCCGTGTATGCATTTTGGCAGTGTGTCGCTCCTCGTTTGCGTTCAATTTTGTTAACAGTTTTCCTTGATTTTGTTTCCATACTCTGAAATATAGGCTAACAATAACATTTCGACTAATAGTATTCTCACGTAGTTCACATGATTTTGCAAAATGAGGCGACACATTTTCTTATTCATTCATGTATTACATGTAATGCAAAGAAACAGTGTTGCGAAAAAGACAAATTTAAATATGCTGTGTATTAGGGCATTATCGTTATTCACAACTGTTACCCAAAGAGACTATACGTATTTTTGTTTTGTTTTTTTGTTGTTAATCTCTTCACTGCTTCCACCGATTTTCGTCAACAGAAAGTAAGTATGCAAGTTAAATGCAATGTTTCATGAATGTTCTCTTCAGTTGTTATTTGTAATTATGTGTTGTGCCACAGTACCACAAATGGACTCAGTAAACGTTCATGCTCATAGCTTAGCAATGTTTGGTTATCGTATAAACAGTGCCACACAATGATGCAACCAACCAACTAACCATTTCCATTGAAATGCTCCATTTATATCTTTTATGAAGTCTCGGAATAGAATTGGATATGATTATTTTATCTTACTTCAAATAAACTAGTGTTGAAATGCTTCGGTAAACAGAGATATCGTCGCTGTTTTCACGAAGTGACGGTAGCGAAAAAAAATTGCATTCACTTTGCGTTACGATTTTCCTCACTACCGTCACTTCGTGAAAACAAGGACGATATGTGTGCACAATAATAAAGATGTGTTTGCTAAACCATTGTAAACACAACTTCCAGTACACACACGTTATCTAAATCTCTCTCCTTTTACTAAACCAGGCTGTAGTGAAGTCACAGGTAATTGTTATTACATCTACACGACATCTTGTCACTCTTTCAACACATTAAACTGGGAAATGAAAAACGAAACAGTCAACAAAAACTTGTCCTGTATTTATTCGAATTCGATAGAATTCGATAGTATTGTAAGTATCGAAGTATCCTCAGTAGCGAACCGTATTGTATATGATTGTTTTTTCTGGAGGAAAACAAATCATATAATTGTTAAAGTTTAAATATAATCTCTCCATTGTTAGCCCAATCTACGATAATCTAAATTTCATAGGCACGTTTAGTATATTTTTAAAAAGCTCATGCTATTTCTATATCTATATTTTTATTTATCCATCTATCTAAGTATGTATTTATTTGTCTCTATGCAGATGGTGACCTAGCTACTAAACTGTAAGTATTTATGTCACACGGAAAGATACCAACATGAAAACTATCACGTTTACTTCAAAAACTAAAATCTCGCAAATGTTGTACATGTACCCTTGAACGAATGGAGAATGTTATGTTGTAGCTTGACTTCACTCCTAACTTATTAGGTAACATCTCTCTTGAGAGATATCACGGCAGCGTGTGTGGCTGTCGCCTTCGCACCGCGAAAAAAATCCTATTTTGAACCTATTTCGCTGTCCGATATCTTACCTGTGTTTTATAGATTGGTGAATTTCCGTTGTTTGTATGTGCGGTAGCCGCCCCCCCCCCCCCCCCCACTCCACTCCGGGGTCGGAATGACCGCATGCGTGTTACCAAAATGTCCGGTAAAGGGATATTTTTCACGCACCAAAGTCCGGCTCATACATACACAAAATTGACCTTACACACCGGACTTAGGGGGTGTTTTCAAAAGACGGGAACACGCATATGCGTACCCTAAATAACACTGCGTGGGGGGGGGGGGGGGTAGCCGAATGCGTGAACTAGAATATAGTGAATGTAAGGACAATTGAACCATGATAATAAAATTGCTTTGCATATTTCCAATCGAATTGAAAACATTATCATATGCCATGTTGATATACCAAATCATTTATCCCAAACTTTGTGCATCAACGAACGTGTTACCTAGTAATCTTTAGCGTTGTTCAGGAGACGCAGACTCACAAGTCATAGTAGGGACTTTTAGAATTGTCGAACGACAACGTGGATTGCTACGATCGACGTACCTGTAATGCACTGCCTTGAATGGACGTCACACGTATCAGTCCACGCAAATCTAAAAGTCCCTATTAACAAATCTAGACTCGCTTTGCCTCAAGGTGACGTAGTTTTGATTTTCAAATGAGTTTTGATTTGTTAATTTTAAATTCAACTATCTTTAGCCTCCTACCATATTCTTACAATCTATTGTTGGTTTAGCAAAGGCTAAACACTTCAACTTATTAACGGTATAACGGAGAGTAGGGATAATGCTTCGCAGAGCGTAACCAACTATATAAATAGCATTTACCCTTTTCCCAGACAACGGCCTTCCATTGCAACTTCAATGGAATCAGAGGGGTCCCATCTTCGTCTACGGAGTCAGATTGAACATGAGGGACAGACCCTCACAATAAATAAGTAGAAGAGGAGGGCGGAGAGAAAAAATGAGATGATTTTGTTATTGTTGCTATATCAGATGACTTAAGATGGTCAGGCCATCAAAGGACCACGGTAACTAAATTGTCTTAATTGAGTGGTTTTATGCATCGCACTGTCAATACTCGAATTCCAGTTATCATTTAACAAAATTATTCTGTTCAATCCGTCACTCAATTCTCGACTTTGGTGTTCCTGTTTGGTTACCTTATCAATTGAACCATATTTATGCATTACAAGCAGTGCAAATACCCTGTTGTAGATTATCTTCTTATGAAAGTGCAAAGTGTATGTCAAATCATAGGCGACTAGTTCCTTTTAATTTAAATGTAAATACAACATAATGTTTTATTTGTCCATCTGGGTTGTAGTCAAATCTGCTTAATTTACAGTATCCTTCGTAAACCAAATGGATAGAGATCACATGTTCTGGATTTTAATCACGAAATTGTCAGATTTGTTTTGGAAATACACCCTGATATTTAGCTGATAACTACTTGGTATCAACAAAATTGTTTGAGCATTTTCCAATTAAAAGTAGGAATGTTATGACTTTGTTAATGTGTCATCAGTGACAACACTGAGACGTATCTTGCGATGTTCTCTCCTATATGCTCTCTACAGAAAATGTCATAAAAGTTAATTTCCCTAGCTATTCATGATGAATATACTTGTTTCATACAGGGGTTGTATATAAACATATAAATAATAATTATATTTAGGGCACAGATAAATTATAACAAAAATAGAAAGAAAATACAAAAATCTAAATGTTCAAGTATAGAGCAAATGGGAAAGGACCTCGCAAGATACGTCACATAGTTAGCAATTCGTTTTTGATTGATTGAAAATATTAATAAATATAAATATTAATAACTTTCCTATATCTAATTCTAATTTTGCTCAAATTTTAACGACCCTTTTGATATATTTCTCCGTTTCTGGGATACAATCCGCCGTTCATTAGCTGACTTCGTGTACTGATGCTTCTGTCAAGTCATTCGTGTCAACCTTACACTGTCATCTTGTTGATATGTCTCCTACAGTACAATCATAGTTGGAACAACCTGGCTATCTTTTATTCCTGCCACATTATTTACTTTATTTGGGTGCATTTCTGTATGTATATGTATTTGTTCTTGCGGTGGGGGGATTAGTTTTTTGTCGTAACAGCAACGAAAGATGAGAGCCCGTACGCAGACATAAATATTAATTTTGGGCAACCCCTAAGCATTTTTTTTTCGTTCTTAGCTGTATTGATATTATTATCATCAATTGTGCTTTTATTATCTATATATGTTATCGTGTTGTAGTTGTTGATGTTCATCCAGAAGTTAAATGAATATATAAATGCCATGTAGAATTTGGAAGTCGTTAGGCTTTCAGGACCTGAAAAAAGAAGATGAAGAAGAGGTAAAAGAGTAGGGGGATGCAAGCATAGAATGCTGACTTTGTTGTCAAATTATTCAGCCGGGGTGGGGGGGGGGGGGGAGGGGCTGGTGTTAGTAGTAAACTGTAGTATGTACAACTTTTTGTTGTTAGTATCTCCCTAACGCATGCAATATTGGATTTTAAAGGGGTTATATCAAACCCCATCCTCTTTAAATCATTCAATAGTATAGTATTAATGACTGCTTTGAGAGAAATAGTTGTTTTTATAAGCTCAAGGGAAGGTTAGAATTGGGCTATTACCCGAGGCGTGCCGAGGGGAATAGCCCAATTGTGAGAGTCGAACTCTTGCGTACAATGAGTGATGCATCTTAAACCAACGCCTTACACCACTCGGCCATCGCGAGCTGTTAAATGTTCGGCAGTTGTGTACAATATATAGATTAAAATGGATTGAAACCGGCTTCGGCGTGATGAATGCTTCGCAAAAGCACCCTTCTTTTACTTTTGCAATGCACATTGGCACGAACTTAGATCAAGATCTATCGGCAGATGTTGTTTTTTTGTTTTTGGAAGTTTATTTTCGTCTTCATGTCAACAATGCAAGATAAAATTGTCGGTAAGATCGATCGAGATTCAATTGTATTGAAATTACCGACCAATTATTCGCACACATACGGTATCCTCGATCGCTCAAACCATTTTTTAACATGTAAACCTATGGGGTAACCATGGAGACTGAACTATTTTTTTAATAACCATGGTTATTAAAAATATTAAATGTTTTATGCATGGTTACCGGGAATTTTACAGGAACAGTTGAAGTTTATAAATGCAATTTCGACCAATCAGATGGCTGGATTACTTAAGTGAGGTATATAACAGACTATAATGCCGCCATCCTAGTCAAGCACTGTTTTTAATGGCGGTCTTATGTATTTTGTCACAGATAGTTATGATAATATTTAAAATTCATAAAACTATATGATTGGAACTTCAGTTCTTTACCATAAGTATAAATTAAAGATAAAATTGAGTGCTAGTCATGCGATTGCATTGCAAAAGAAACGGTGTAGAATCGATCAGAAAACGGTTGATCATCTAGCACATACGTATTTGTGCGTACTGCAAGGTTCTCGAATCATCAAAACGATAATAAATTTTGCCAAATCTTGGTAAAGTTACAAGCAATGTACACAAAAATATGTATGTGGGGCTACACGAACATGTTGCATACAAATCCGTCCCCATTTGTATGGTGTTACATGCCATATTTAGAATATGAAGGCATTTGAAGAGCCATACTTTTCAGAGAACATTTCTTATCTGATGTTCTTCCTCACTTATAATAACAATGAAAAAGCTCACCTCTTCCCAGAACTTAACCTTCTCTTTAAGAAGAGTTTAATTTCAAAAGGAGCTAAACCCACTTTTGGTATGTCCGGGTAAATCACTTTTTGTTATTCTGCCACTTTCCCTTTAGTAATGTATTTTCATATTTCCATATTTTTTAGAGGTGTTACCCTATCACTTAAAACAATCTACCACGTACGTTTTTGATAATTTTTTTTTTTTTTTTTTTTTTGTTGTTCATGGATTTAGCTCCTTTGGGAAATTGAACACAATTTTGAAGCTAATTTGTTTGTTTTTCAACATGAAGTTTCATAATGTGATATAGTGCATTGAAATCCCAAGTAGGAAATAAGTATTTTAAAACTCATTTTCGATAAAAATAGATTTTGCTCCTTTTGGAATCAAGCTCTTCATATATATATATATATATGTAACTCACATTTTGACATATTGTTATTATTGTTTGCATATTTTGTATTATACCTTATGTTTACATGTTGTTTGTTATTCAGTTATCGTATACAGAAAATGGTAGCGAAAAATGGAATAAATTAAGGAAGGCCTAGACATTTTGGTTCTAATACAAAGAGGGTAGCGTTATGTAACTTGCACGTGTATTTTAAGCATATCCTAAATTGTAACTGATTAAAAATGTGCATTCTTTATCGTTTTATTTCAAAAAAATGCATCAGTCGAGAACATAAAATTTGTGAAATGTAACTTGTACGTGTACGTTAAGTATTTTTTAAATAAAAGTTTTATGTTGTTCACGTGTTGAAACTAAGTAAACTTGTACGCTCTTTTTCTTAAACAAAAAAACAACATGAGTCGACAACAATGAATTTAGTGTAAAGTACATTGTACGTGTACGTTTGGTATTTCTTAAATAAAATTGTATTTCTTTTCACGTATTGAAACTGCGAAAACTTTTACGTTATTTTTCTTTTCCCCCAAAACACATGGGTCGAGAACATTTGATTTTTTAGTATGTATCTTGAACACTCTTTCAATAAGCAATTTTCGTAATGTAACCCCCCAAAACATGCATACGTCTTTGTGAAGTGCCTCGATACGATTCCATTCACCTGTCACGATATTACATCAAAAGAGCATAGTGAATTAAAGGGGCGAAGGTGAAAAAAGTAACTACCCCCTCACAGGTTTTGGAAGGTTTGGTTGGTTTACAAATTACATTCCTTAACAAAACTATAGTATAAAAACAAACAATATATTTGTTCACACTTCATTTTTCTCGGTATTTTTGCATCTTTATTTGTCTAAACGCTGCACTCTTGGGCCCTCTAAAGCTTAAAAGTGTGCTGCAGTCTTTAGTCAGTGTATGCTATACATTTTTTGTGTGTGCACTTTTTCAGATTTTGAGAGGGGGGACGATCCCCCTAACAAAATTTGAGGGGGGGGGGACGTGTCCCCCGCCCCCCTGGGATCGCCGCCCCTGTGTACTACACTTCTGTAGGAAATGCATTCATTGCTTTATTTTGCAGTTATCCTAAAGCTACCCCAGATATATGACTAGACATTATTAGGCTACATGTATGTATATATACCTGTTTAGTTCCCATACCCTTGATTATCATAGATTGACTATGCGGCTATCGGATGCCTGTTCAAAGTTTAGCAATGATCCGCCCAGACGAATAGGTGCATGTGACACGGACAGGAAAGAAAGATTACTACTTCCTTTTTGTTTTGTTATTATCTCTTATGGCCCTAAACTGTACCAAAGTATTTCATCTAGTGAAGCACGTATAGTCCATCAAAATACATGGACATACAAGAATAATATTGCAGACATTTGCGTATAGTAGTAAATGTTGTTTGTTAAAATTGTAACTGTTGAGATGATTGCCGGCCTCTATACTGCATTCTCTTGAAAACATAGAGAATTGAAACTGATGGGATTAAATACGAATATAGTCTTGCAAAGTTTATTAGTCTTTGTTAGAGAACATAATAATACAAGGTATTATCTCAATCAAATAAGGAAATAGTTTAAAGATAAACTTGAGTTCTGGTAAGAAAAGAAAAATTAATTCTCACAGAATCTAACGAAACTTACGCTGAATGTTCAAGATTACAAATAAATGTCATGTGCTAAACAATTTTAGAGGAAAATGTATACTGGCTGAGTAATGAGCATAAACAAATAAGGAAATCAAGGTAGTACTAGCCCCGACACCCTCTGTGTTGTCCCATATAGATCTTTCTGTGTACAGTGATTGTCACTTTACCAAGACTGGGCCAAATTTATGATGATTTTGATGACTCCAGAACCTTGCATTACACACCAATACTTACATGCTATATGATCAACTTTTCTGATCCATTCCACATCTTTTCTTTCACAATGCAATCGCATTACCAGAACTCACCATTATCTTTAAACTGAGTACATATTGCCATGACAAATGTATAAATAATAACTATCACAGATAAGTGCCCTTCGAATTTTTAGTAATCTTTTTACCCAGTTATTATTAAATAATTCCTGCAATTGTATTCATAACCAATTTAAATGTTTATTTTTGTTTTGCAAAAACACTTGCAATGGTATAACCTCAAACGCTGTGTAAAACACATCAACCATTGTTCTGGTTGATTCAAAGTCTCACCGTCTCGTCTGTGGTGAATAGCGCTACAATGTCAATATCAAACTTTGCAAACTTATTGTCCAAAATTCCAGATGGCCTTGATTGCTTTCATACCTGCTCAATCTAGCAAAACGTGGGCTTCAACTCGTTATTTGTTATTAAACTACCAGTCTGTCATGTATTAAAGGGATCCGGTAACTTTGTCTCAGATTCTGAAACAAAATCCTGGATTTAGCTCATGCTGCAATGATAATTATAAACCTTTAGGTCAGTCAGGAGCTCCATGAATTTTACAAGCCAATCGCCTGTCCGATTATCAAGATATTTATGATTGGAATTACAAATTTTAAAAACCGTTTGCCCAACGGTTTTCATAACACTACAGTCTATTGGGGAAAACGAGTATGGTAAAACCGGTCATTCAAAGATTTTGTACTTTTTTGAGGCACTTCTTGATCATTTTGAAACGTGATTTTGTTAGGGCTTCAATATTACACCATATCACAGACACTAATAACACGTAGGGTCGCGTATCTACGATTTAACATTGTTAAACAATCCCTTTAATGGCAAAATCGCCAAAGACATCTTTCTTCAAATGAACGTAACAATAGAAAGGTCACTACAGTTCAGTGACTGACAAAGCATTTTTTAATTACAGGTATTTATTATATAAAGGTCAAATGAGAACAGAGATATGAAAACATAGATGTATAGAGAGAGAAAGAGAGAGTTTAAAATATAACGTATCTGAACAACTTTGTCGAAAGTCTTAATAGAAGAACATTCGAAATAGATTTAATGAAGTGGTTACAAATCTTAACCAGCTAGAACAAGCATCATAAAAGAAGAAAAAGACGAATAAAGCGGAGAGACGAAATGAAATACAGTCTGTTATCAAGTTTGCTAATTCGTGGATGGAGAGAGTGACTTTCCATGTTGTTGAGCCAAGTTAATCCTGAATATTTTTCCCCCGGGAAATTCTGTTGAGTCCGTATCTCCACCCATCCCAACTCCCCGATTGGACCTTCCTTCCACAATGCGGTCCTGTATACTTTGTGCGCATCATGATGACAATTGTGACAGCATTATCCATAACAAATCTATGACACCATAATCTGTCAACGCAGTAGGTATACAAGCAATACTTCTAGACCCAACATTTAAGGTAGGCAAACTGATAAATGAACGTATTCACGTAGATATGTTAAAACACATCCGTGTTGTCGTTGTTATTGTTTTTTTGTTGTTGTTTCGTACATTTTGTTATCATCGCAACTATATTTAGTTTTATTGATTCCATCACGCGTATGATATGATATGATACAGTAGGCCTTTCTCCGTGTTTATATTTTGGCCGTGTCCCGCGCCTCTTTTTCGTTCGATTTCGTTGACAGTTTTCCTTGATTTTGTTTCCATGTTTTCAAATAAAGGCTAACATATCGGCTGCCTAGCAGAGCCAGGGTAATAGTTGGAGCGCCTTGAGCACCATGCATGGTGGATATGTGCGCTATATAAATATCCAATATTATTATTATTTTAAATATTAACGTGTAACCATGATTAAATTGTGCACATTAGCAAACAGCGTAATTTCATATTGATATCTCCACACGCCTACGTACAATTCGACGAGCCGTGTTGCACCCACGTACATCAGCACTGAACGCGATGCGCTCGATAGAGCTTCACGCACACCAGCCCTGAAGTGCGATACCCCGGTTGGGACAGGAATATATATGGAGCATATCTGTATATCCACATCGGAATACTCGTGTGAGTCACGTGCTTTCAGAAACAGGCCTAATTATTTATGAATATGCCAGTATATCTTCAAAATATTCCAGTAGATTAGAACAATACAGCTTGTTAGTCAAACTCAAAATTAGCAGCAGAATGTTGCTTACGGTTGCCAGCAAACCATACATGCATCGTGCAAAGTATGACCATACGTAAGAATACTGAAAAGTCACCATTGATCTCGACGAATTGAAATAACTTGTTGTCACTCAGAAGGCATTGTGTGTTTGAATTTGTTGGTTATACATGTACATGAAATTGCATCTCAATTTTGACAAACAATAATCATAATAGTCTTCTTGTACATACCAAATGTGTTAACAATAAACATGTTTGACATAGGCCCACTAGTTCCATAACCGCACCTGTGATGTGTTGAAGACAAGGTGAGGGCAGTGTAAATGATATGTTTGCTAATACAATGATTGGTAGACCCTCTTTACAACTTCTTTCAATGTTTTTATGCCATATAGATCCATGGAAACATTATTTCATTTACGGAGAGGGGAAGATATAAGTGGGGGTTTTATACAAATGTTGTCGCGAAAAACCAGCAGCACAACACACATATTGACAACACGGTTTTTCAATGTCAGATTCATCATTCTTCTACCTGGTAGTGAAGACAACAATTGCAAAAATAGGGAATGCAAGTTAAGATTACTTATTGAACAAAGGAATAGTTGATAGATAGATATGATATTCATATACACATTGGAAAGTATTTTGAGGGTAGTGCACGGCATCCACGTTAAAACTGTTGCCTAAATATATAGGAATAGGATAGGGGTGGCTGCTATGTGCTTGTTTAAACTAAAATTGTCACCTTTGGCTAAAAATTATGAAAGAAAGCCAACAATCTTGACTGTTTATCTTTTGACCGAATATTCATTATCTGAAAAAGACCCTCCGATTGATATAATTGTTATCATAAGTTAGAAGTAATTACTGATTAATATACATTTGATTGTTGGAAATTACACACATATGTATTGCACAATGAAACATAAAAGTGAGATCTACTGAGGATTTGGTGTTCTAAACACTGCCAATATTTATTTCACACAAGAAGACAAACAATGTAGAATAACAAACATATGATTAGCCATTAATTAAGTTGTTGATGTGACCTTCATGGTTGTTAGACCTTTGAATTTTGTGAATACCACATATTTGTATTTGAATAAAGTGTACACATAAAAGCGTCAATTTACATGCAGTTTGACTTTTAAGTTTGAATGTGGGTGTACATAGATGGCTAATTATCTAGGTTTTGATATTTAAACATATTTAATGGTATAGCAAAAACACTGTAGGTAGGTCTCTTCATTTACTATAAAGATAACCAACATATGGAAACACTAAACTGATGGAATACATGTATCTTTAGAAAGGGGAGGTACCAAGATACTTCGAGAACAGAACACCGACAAATAGTGAACACAAAGTAGAACAAATTATATTCTAATAATTAGAACCACTACATAGTGAATTCGTTAGTAAGGATCATCTTCGAAATTGTTTCTACCTTTTAATTGATAATGATGTGCCTTTTTAACATTATGTTTTGATGCATTAACCCTGTCGTTTTTCTTATTGTCTTTGCAACAATTCCCCATGAATTTGTGATTTCCTTTTGCATCGAACCCGATGTGGTTTTCAGCACAATCTCATTCATGTAATACATCAGTGTCAACTTCCGTGATGTATTCAGCTTGATGCCACAGTAACATATATAAACTTTAAGTGTGAGCGGGGATAGGGAGTAATCTTTGGCGACATTTTTATAAATATTGCCCCCATTTCCTTTAGATAAGGGACATATGCGAACCATCGGGATGAACAATAATTTGTTTTGGGGGTAGGGGATGGAGGTAAAATATGTTGTCATAGAACTTATAGTAAGTATTTTCTACTCATTAGTGACAAAGACACATGGTAGTTGTAAATAGGACACTGTTTAGCTCTTGAAAGAGACACATTTTCAGTTTAGTGCATTGCCTAGATCTAAGGGCACATGTTCATAAAACTGACTAGGCCTTATTGGCAACTAAAATGTTCTAGATATCAAATAAGCTCTACTAGGTAATATTTATCCATAACACTTTACACAATTTTATTTTGCAACCCCTGCCCTATTTATACAGCCTAGGTGATATCTAAATGGTCCCTGTGTCAACTAAAACTAAGTTAGATGTCACTGATAAAAAAAAATGGTATTCATTAATGTAAGTTTGGAACTAAATCTTCTTTCCAACTTAGAGTTGATGTGAAATGTAAAGTACTTAATTTAGTGGCCGCTGCCACAATGTCAACAATAGTGGGTTGTTGTATTGACATCTTGGTTAGTAATTTACTAAATGTAGGTGTGTCCAGAAAGTAAGAAAGCTCCACATATCTTTGCTTGAGGTTCAGGAGTTTATTATTGTAGCTAAAAGTGCAACTTACCACTCTCACATGTACAGTACATAAAACAGTATATGGGGTTGAATGTGTACATAGCTAATTACTCGTTTATACATCACACACTCTGTGTGCCAAGAGTATTGAAGAGTGCTTTCTGAATGGTTGATTCATAATGAATATATGCATGAATGTTTTTTTAATGAGCACATACATTATTTTCAACTTATGAGTGCTGTATAACTTCAGCTCATAACATTACAATTATATGGCAACTAGTAATAACATCACCGGCTGTACTTATATGACAAATAAAACAAGATAGACATAGTGACATTCGAAGTTAAGAGCACAAGTATCAACATTAGAGTAGGGATTATAATAAAGAGTTATTTAAAGATCTTGTGTATTCGACCCCATTGTAATGTATAAGTTGTATTGAATATTGCTGCATGTACAACACAAATAGAGGGATAGAATACATAAATAGCTGGGTAATGGAAAAACCAGTGAGATGGAGAGAGAGACAGACAACAGGGAGAGGAAATCAATTAAGATTTAAAAAAAGGCAAGATGAGAAATTACGTTAATACATATAATTAAATTAGATCAAAGCATGTTTTATAAGAGATACATGTAATAGAACAATTTCGCAATGCATTGAAATGTTTGAATGTTTGCCAAGCGACAAACCATCACATCGACCCGCTACAACGAACGGCATGCCAATAGCCAGAACGCAAAACGCACACACTGCCCCCTGGTAGATCGGACAAACATTATTCGTTGCCCAACCCAACAACACGCAATGCATGCACTGTGCACTCTGACTACCGAAACACCACCCACCCTAACAGGCGAATGCAATAACCTTGCACTTGACAAAGACGTATGCATTAAATCAAATCGAATACACTACGAAAATGGCCCATTGAATAAAACCCATCAAAACCAGCGTTATCACAATACCATTGAAATTAACAACAGGTGACTCAACGTAAATACGATTATATATGTAAAGCGCTGAGAGAAATCAGCTATATAAAAGCGGAAAATTATTATTATAAAATCCTTTTTATGTATTGTCTCTTGAAAACGTTCTGAGAGCATGCAAATTTTAGAGGTCAGGAGGTCGTAGAATTGGTATAGATTGTCATGGAAAGGGAAGAGAGAGGGTACATTTCAGGAAAACAGGATCCCGCAGACACGTTTAGCGATGCAGAATAGCTAAGTGCTATCTATAATCCACAGGAAATGTATTATAATATCGGCTGACTTATCTTACAATCCTCATTTATAAATCATGATTTATTTTGTTATAGATATCTTCTCAATCGAAAAGAATATAAATAAACTATCTTTGTCTTTCTTTCTAAAAATAATAATATTATTTCAATATTCCCCCTCCCCCTCCTCCAACAAAGATTGAAAAAAAGTAATATATACATCATTCAACATTTTGCAAAGTGCATTTATGAATGTGCAAATTTGCTAGCGACACATAACTAAGAGACCCGATAGTGTTATTGTCGTACACTTCAAATTTAAAACGGTAATAATAATTTTTACGAGTGCATATAAAAGAACACTTGAAAGTGAGGTCAAATAACAAGCAAAACATAAAAACCTATATTAATTAACCCTTTTCAGATAGAATAAGATGAAACTTTATCATATCATACCTTGGATTTCTTAAATCTAGAATATATAAGTATATATTGTATATAAAACAAGGCTGTTACTTCCAAGTTTTTAGCCTAAAATTAAATAAAAGAACTACAACAACTAACAAGTAATTATACGTTTTTCAAAATATATTGAAAACAAATTGGTAACATATTAAAGGTATTACAAAGTTTTGGGAATATTTCATCAGGATTGGATCATGAAATTTAAAATTTGCATTACTATTGTGAAACATAGTGTTAGAACACCCAACTCTAAAAAAATTGGGCTCTAAAAAGCTTTTGATTTGGAGTAATTAAAATTTTAAAAAATAAAAAAAATTACCGGTACTCCCGGTAAATTTGGTATAGCTCCCTCTCAGTTCGAAAATGTACATGTCATCTGAACAGCATAACACATATATAGCACTATTGTCAAAGTGTAATAATTAACATGTTTTGACACCAAATCATATTACCAGACTTAAACAATATATATAATCATGAAGATAATTATTTTAAAGTCGAGTTGCCTTAGTGTAAGATTTTTATACTGTCTCCCAAATTTGAAGAAAAAAAACACTTGTCTGTAGACTGTAATCGCAATATATAATTTTATAATCGATCGGACCGCCGCCATCTTTACTGTACTTACGTACGTTAGTCTATGTATTTCCTTTGCGGGCCGGAATATTCTGTGTTGTTCTCTTCAACTCATTTTTCCATTTCCCTCTCTTAATCGTTTCTGTGTTTTCAACTTTGAAATGCATTTGTTATTGCTCGACTTTGATAATATTGTTGTTCGCCAGCTCTGTGAACGAACGCACATATTGCCTGTATTTTGGTCAAGTCAAGTGGTCGTGATGAACTGCAATGATCTGCGTGTGTATTAGGCCTGCGTATAGTACATGTTACGTGTGTAGGCTAGGCCTACGTGTATTGCGTTGTGCCGGATTGGCCTGAAGAATTTCCGAGCACATTTTTTTTAGGGATAATCTCAAAATACTCCCCAAAGTCGTTGTACAGGGACAGTTTGGGTAATCATTTATAGACAGAACGTAACATTATTTATTTTGCATTTCTTTATTAAAAGTAAAGAAGACACGTTTAATCTTACAAACGAAGATAAATCAATAATAAGGTTGACTAGACGTTTTCCCGAACATTCGATCATGTGTATAAATCTACTGAACATGCTTATTTTGAGGTCATCCCTTAGTAACTTTACGGGTACGCTGTTTATTCAGCCAAATGACCTCTGGTAGAGGTCATAGAGGTCAGTAATTGCTACACGTGTTATGGGCTAATCTCTCTCCGTATAATTGAATTATATCCTTCGCCTCATGACCATGCACCAACTACTGTAGTAGGTGCATACTTCTTGATGTAACATTGCATTGACTAGGTCCATGTTATAACGCTCTCTCTTGATATTCTCTCTCTCACTCTCTCTTTCTCTCTTTCTCTCTCTCTGTCGCTTCTATATCCCTCTCATCTCCCCCTCTCTCTCTCTTTTGTATACCTCTCTATCCCTTCTTTCCTTTCTCTTTATCTCTCTCTTCTCTCTCGCTATCTTTATTTCTCCCATTTTCTTTCCCTCTATCTTTATTTCTCTACCCCATACCATTCTACCCTTTCTCTATTTATTTCTCTTTTGATGTATATTGTATATTTATCTGTCTCTCTCTCTCCCTCTCATCGCATCACCTCGTTCATCCCCTTCTGTATCATATTTCTATATCCATATCACTTGTTAGTCTGTCTCTCTGTCGGTCTGTGACCGTCTGTCTGATGATTGTCTCTCTTTCTTTATCATACACACATCTCTCTCTCTCACTTTCACCATAGTAGGTCCATGATATCACCCCTTCCACTTTCTTTCGCTCCAACTTTCTCTCTCTCTCTAGAAGTTCTCATTCGCGTGATATAGGACCATATTATTTTTGTTTAGGGTTATGTATCTCTCTTTAAAAAAAAGAGTGAATTTTCACTCTATTTTCACTTTCTTGGGAGTGACGTCCGTGATCACTTGTTTAGGAGTGAAAATCGATTGATTTTAGAGTGCTCTCTAAGAAGAAAAGAGTGAATGTTCACTCTATTTTCACTACATTTTCACTCTCCAGAGGAGTGACGTCCGTGATCACTCGATTTTGTTTAGAGAGTATAGATGAGGATGATATAAATATATGACAAAGATAATAATAATCACAATAACGAGAGAAGTTCTCATTCACGTGATAGGACAGAAGTTTTTGGTTGGAGTTTATGACAAGAATAATAATAATCACAAAGACGATAAGAGTTCTCATTTGCGTGATAGGACCATATTTCTTTTGTCGCGGTTATGTAAATGAGGGTGATATAAATATATTACAAAGATAATAATTATCAGAAATGCGAGAGAACTTCTCATTCACGTGATAGGACAGTAGTTTTTGGTTGGAGTTTATGAAAAGGATAATAATAATCAAAAAGATGATAGAAGTTCTCATTCGCGTAATAGGACCATATTTCTTTTGTCGGGGTTATTCAAATGAGGGTAATATAAATATATGACAAAGATAATAATTATCACAAATGCGAGAGAACTTATTATTCACGTGATAGGACAGTAGTTTTTGGGTGGAGTTTATGACAAGAATAATAATAATCACAAATACGATAGAAACTCTCATTCACGTGATAGGACAGTAGTTTTTAGTTGGAGTTTATGACAAGGATAATAATAATCACAAAGACGATAGAAGTTCTCATTCGTGTGATATATAGGACCATATTTCTTTTGTCGGGGTTATGTAAATGAGGGTGATATAAATATATGACAAGAATAATAATAATCACAAAAACGATAGAAGTCCTCATTCGCGTGATGGGACCATATTTCTTTTGTCGGGGTTATTCAAAATAATGAGGGTGATATAAATATATGACAAAGATAATAATTATCACAAATGCGAGAGAACTTCTCATTCACGTGATAGGACAGTAGTTTTTGGTTGGAGTTTATGACAAGAATAGTAATAATCACAAAGACGATAGAAGTTCTCATTCGTGTGAAAGGACCATATTTCTTTTGTCGGGGTTATGTAAATGAGGGTGATATAAATAATATATGACAAAGATAATAATTATCACAAATGCGAGAGAACTTCTCATTCACGTGATAGGACAGTAGTTTTTGGTTGGAGTTTATGACAAGAATAATAATAATCACAAAGACGATAGAAGTTCTCATTCGTGTGATATATAGGACCATATTTCTTTTGTCGGGGTTATGTAAATGAGGGTGATATAAATATATCACAAGAATAATAATAATCACAAAAACGATAGAAGTTCTCATTCGTGTGATATATAGGACCATATTTCTTTTGTCGGGGTTATGTAAATGAGGGTGATATAAATATATGACAAGAATAATAATAATCACAAAAACGATAGAAGTCCTCATTCGCGTTATGGGACCATATTTCTTTTGTCGGGGTTATTCAAAATAATGAGGGTGATATAAATATATGACAACCATAATAATAATCACAAACACGATAGAAGTCCTCTTTCGCGTGATAGGACCATATTTCTTTTTTCTCGGGGTTATGTAAATGAGGGTGATATAAATATATGACAAAGATAATAATTATCACAAATGCGAGAGAACTTCTCATTCACGTGATAGGACAGTAGTTTTTGGTTGGAGTTTATGACAAGAATAGTAATAATCACGAAGACGATAGAAGTTATCATTCGCGTGATAGGACCATATTTCTTTTGTCGGGGTTATGTAAATGAGGGTAATATAAATAATTATGTGACAAGAATAATAATAATCACAAAAACGATCGAAGTCCTCATTCGCGTGATGGGACCATATTTCTTTTGTCGGGGTTATTCAAAATAATGAGGGTGATATAAATATATGACAAAGATAATAATTATCACAAATGCGAGAGAACTTATTATTCACGTGATAGGACAGTAGTTTTTGGGTGGAGTTTATGACAAGAATAATAATAATCACAAAATCGATAGAAGTCCTCATTCGCGTGATAGGACAATATTTCTTTTGTCGGGGTTATTCAAAATAATGAGGGTGATATAAATATATGACAAAGATAATAATTATAACAAATGCGAGAGAACTTCTCATTCACGTGATAGGACAGTAGTTTTTGGTAGGAGTTTATGACAAGAATAATAATAATCACAAAGACGATAGAAGTTCTCAATCGCGTGATATAGGACCATATTTCTTTTGTCGGGGTTATGTAAATGAGGGTGATATAAATATAATGACAACCATAATAATAATCACAAAGACGATAGAAGTCCTCTTTCGCGTGATAGGACCATATTTCTTTTTTCTCGGGGTTATGTAAATGAGGGTGATATAAATATATGATAAAGATAATAATTATCACATATGCGAGAGAACTTCTCATTCACGTGATAGGACAGTAGTTTTGTGTTGGATTTTATGACAAGGATAATAATAATCATAAAAATGATAGAAGTTCTCATTCGCGTAATAGGACCATATTTTTTGGTTGTGGTTCATGTAAATGAGTATGATAATACAGTATGTTTTTGAGGATAATAATAATCGTAAAAACGATAGAAGTTCTCATTCACGCGATAGGACCACTGTTGGGGTGTATGTAAATGAGGATGATATAAATATATATGACAAAGATAATAATAATCACAAAGACGATAGAAGTTTTCATTCACGTGAAAGGACCATAGTTTTTTGATCGGGTTATAATGTAGATGAGGATGAAAGAAAATAATAATCATAAAAACAAGTCAAACATTCAGTGCAGAGGTTAGCACAGGCGAAGAGAGGGTGCAAGAGGAAGGGAAAGAGGGAACAAGAGAGAGAGAGAGAGAGTGACAGAGAGAGAGCCTGGATCTATATTTCGGAGATATAGAGAGGGTCCATGTGGTGAAAATGATTATTTTCGAAACTTCCAAGGGTATGATGAACATTACAACGAACTTCTGTAGGAAAGAGAGAGAGAGAGAGAGAGAGAGAGCGGTATCTGGATAGACATATTTATTGTATTTCTTTCATGTTTATCTGAACGATTATGTGGTCATTCATTTTCAAATTGCTTTCTTTCTGATATTCTTTTCTGAATGCATTTCACGGACATAACAATTGGAAAAAATGATAAGACTTCATGTATCCCGTAGGCCTACTTGAATTGTTTGTTATAAATGTATATCAAAAAGACTGATCAGTCGAAGCTGAGACTAGATTGAGACGGTTGCGGAGGAGGGTGTACGGGTACGTCAAACCATAGGTTTACATTGTGGTCAAACTCACTCTGCAAGGAGATTATAACTCCCTTGATTTGTGCGATACAATCCTGAACGGTACTTGCTCTCACACAAACGCACACAGATGCTGGTACCATGGAGCTATAAAAGAGACCATGGACCGAAGCCATGCGAATACAGTCGCCTTCCCGGTGTGGAGCGGGGTCAGCGCGGTGTCGAAATTGCTGTTGTCTTTTGTCCATGCGGCTTGCGCCGAGCGGGGCGAATGTGACACAGTTTCAATATCGATTATACCATGAACCATTTACAACAGTAGATGGCGCTAGTATACAACAACATGAGCCGGTTTAAATACAGGCAGCTTGGAACTAATAATTGATTTATTAATTACTGTTTAATTCACTAAAAAAAAAAAAAAAGTATTTCAGCGGTGGAGATTGGTTAAAGATATTCTTATAGCATCTTGTTATAACATCAAAGAGTTTCAGATGAATTAAATATTTTTACCAACACTTTGTAATACCTTTAATAATATATTAGATAATACGAAAACATAATGTCTTGCCCAAAACAGTTGTCCAATAGCAAAACAAAGTTATCAAAAATCAATATCCAATCCATTACCCTAATTGTATAGTTACTTTTTTTTATGTCAAAACCCAGATTATTTCCCGTTAAATGAACATCACTTCATGATATTTTCAAATGTCTCCTCTCATGAAAACTTCAAATGCGAATGGACCGGACAATTGATCTCCTCGAGTTTTTAAAGGGTTTGTAGTACAAAAAAAATCGCAACGACTCAGCCAGCCGCTGAATAAGAGGAGGGGGGGGGGGGGGGGGGGGGGGGGGGGCTCGAAATTTGAAAATTTGAAATTTTGCTCCGTAGGAGGGAAGGGTAAGGTCATCTTTTTGAGGTCAGCCGTTGGTATAATTTTTTTTTGTTTGTTTTATAATTAAAAAAAAAATAAAAAAAAATACACACATACAAAATACCAAGGGGGAGGGTTCAACCCCCAAATTCCCCTTCCCTTCGTACGCGCCTGCCCTGGACAATCACCCCCGGTCAATAACTAGCGGGAAATTACCAAATTAACCCCAAGGATAATTACTCCTGGAAAATTACCCCTCAAGGACAATCAACCCTTCAAGGACTACTACTTCCCGGAAAATGAACCCCTAGGACAATTATGGAATGGGGTTTCCATCATATCCAATGCGTTGCCGACCCGTTACTCGGGACTGCAGTATGTACAAATATATTTTTCTCTCTATTAATCTGTCTAATTGTTCTTTCTTATAATCTTTTACATTCTTTTCTATTTCTCTTTTATGTTTTCCTTTTGCTCTTTTTTCACCAATTTTTTTTTAAAGACAACGATAAAACAAAGGGGGGAGGGGCGCTTATTCGGATGCTCCTGGATCCGCCACTAATGAATAAGTTATTGCAGTCTATATTGATCTTTTCCTTCCTTAAATGTTTCGTTGAACGATGCATTTCTACATGACCTAACAATTATTTTGTCTTTATAAACCGAATAGCAAATCAGTGTAGGCATGGCAAAAGTTGGAGAAGGAAAGGTCGAAATGGAGATCATATGCAAGCAAATCCGTAATTATTTCCTTTTTACGAAAAACAACTATTAAACAAATTAAACAAATTATACAAAAAAGAAAAGTAAAAGAAAAATGGAAACAAATTACAAATCTTTGAACCAGCTAAGCAATACACGAAGTAGAAACGAGAACAAATCAAGGAGAAGACGAAGAAGAAGAAAAAGGGGGAAATGGGGGAATAGTAATAATAATCATCCTCATCATCCTTATCATTAAAATATCTATGATGATGATAATAATAGTAATAATAATAATAATAATAATGGTAACGGTACTTATAATGACAGTAATATTAACAAGGGTACGGTTTTTTAAGAACTTTAAGATAACCTTTTTCATAATTTGATTCCTTACTTTATATCTTATTACTGATTTAACATGTTTATGATGTATTTATTCAAAATAGGTTTTTTATGGTTCTAGATATTTAAATATACCTCAGCGTGTGTGCAATATGATAAATAATATAATGTGTACATGTAATTTATTATAGTAATTGTCCTATTACAGTTTTCTTTTTATTGCCGTCTGCTTTTAAAGTTACAGTCCATTATAATTATTAGTTAGTTCGCATAGTATTAATAAATGAGGTGACATTTGATTTCCTTCGTCATAAATATATAATACCATTTAATGTAAGGTAAAAGTTTTTCGAATTTGTTCGTTACAGGCTGTGCAATAGTTCATTATCATCATTTACAATTGTAGCCGAAAGAGAATATTTATACTGTCTATTTGTAATTTTCCTTATCCACTCTGCTACCAACGATCTTCAGTACCAGTTCGTAAGTATGCAAGTTACATCTGATTATGAATACGTTTTATAAATTTCGAGGATTTCTCATCGGTTCTTGTTTTGTATTATCATTTGTGCCTTAGTACAAACTATACACAAGTACTAAAGCTCATAACTTTAGAATGCTTTGTTATAGTATAACAGGTCCAACATGAGGATGTCAAATACTAACCGTCTGTTTTGTTTAATATTCACATTTTATATTTTGTATGAGGTCACTGAATGTATATGTATTTGATGATTTATTTATTTCACTCTAATATAACGACCTTGTAGCGCTTAGGAAAGAAGGGATATTCGTGCATAATGACACAAATAAGTTTCGTAAACCATTATAAACATACATGCCAGGTAAAAATAAAGGCATGGAATTTTGATCAAGGCTTTCAACTGATGATCTCCTACTCCCCCATGACTTTTTGTCATTTTCTTGATTTATTCACTGCTTTCACCGATCTTCGTTCACAGCTCGTAAGTATGCAAATTAGATCTAATTATGAATATGTTTCATAAGCGTTGAGGATTTCTCTTCGGCATTACTTTT